>NTHP01000085.1:51528-172716 GCA_003416845.1 Oplegnathus fasciatus | reverse complement strand
AGAGGTGGAACCTGCTCAGTCCAGCTTATGGCCCCAACCAACTGATGGGGGGAGGTTAAAATGGATTGTAAATTCATTCTGTCTGGGGTTTGTGTAAATGCTTTGATTCCCTTATTATGGGATAAATAAATGTAAATGTATATTGTAAAGGATTGGGTATGGGAAATAACTTTTGTTAAAGAATTGATTGTCTAAATGATCCCAGGTGTAGATGGTTAGGTCCAGTGGGAGGGGCTTAACCTTTAAATGGAGGGGATCTGCACTGGCCAGAGAGTCAGAGAAGGACTGTGCTGCTGCCAAGAGGTTGTAAGGTGCTGGCAAGAGGGTTGTGGATAGTCTTTCCTCCAATATTTTATTTGTTGTTATGTGTTGGATCACCTTTAAGGAGAAATAAAACCCTTCCTTTTTTTTGCACTCAAAGGACTTGGTCTTGCTCTATTTTGTCACTGCACTGAGAATGAACTGAAATTTCCAGTCGGCCTTTGGCCTCCCTACCCTCACTCGAGCGCAGAGTGTGACAGTCACTACAAGTGACCCCTTTCACATACAAAAACAGTAGTCATGTGGGCCGTTGTAAATCTAAAATGAAAAATAATCACCTCACTGGATGTACAGTCAGAACAAGCTTAAAAGCTTCAGTCAATTTACCAGACTTCATTACTGAACTTCCTGCCAGCACATTGCACTCTAGATTTACATCTTCTTCCCTTGAAATGTTCCTGTTTTGACATTGTGAAATAAAGGATATGATTTAGATCTAATCCACTGGCCATGAGAAAACCATTTGCTTTAAGCCTTTTGATCAGTTATTTATAACTCATTGTCTGGGTACTGATTCAAGGAAATAAGTCATGGAACAGAGAGGAGAAAGGTAAGCAATATACAGGATGATTCAAGGCCTTGGTGATTGAAGTAACAGAGATGTTGAAGAACAAAGTTTGTGAAGAGGAAAAACTTTGAAAATTGAAAATGAAACACTCAAAATTTCCAAGTATGTTGTTCATCAGTTCAGTGTTCAGTGTATGTTTCTAACGCGACCCACAGGGCTTTTCCAAAGGGATATTTTCAGTGTCAGCATTGTTAGGAACACTATAAAATAAAAGTGATATAGCTGTAAAAGTTCAAATAGTCAATAAAATCAGACACCATTCTCAGTGAAAAGGCACGACAGGTGGTTTCCAGATTTGGACAAGATGTTGGCAGCCGCAATTTCTTACTGATCAGCCCGAGTTTACTGTCACAGTTACCTTACGTCTATAGAAAGAAATGGAAGTCAGTGCCAAGACATTATCTTTCAAACGCATTCGCCAACGCAAACTTTATCACTTTCATTAGCTGGGACAAGAGGTTTCAATACTTAACATTGTATACGAATCCCAGCAGTATATCCTTAAAATCTAGTTACACACGTCATAGATTGTAAAATTATTAATGGTTATATAAACTAGACAAAGAAAAATGTGAATTGGCTGTAAATAACCGACTTTCTTCCAGTACGGACAGAGGCTTTTTGGAAGCTCATGATAAATGACAGGCATCTTAAAAAAAGGATTATCCCTGAACATTTTTGGGAGGCTAAAGCAAAGTGCAATGGATTAAAAAGACAAGCTCCCCAAGTAGTGAACATTTCACAAAGCTAACAAAGCATAACGTGCCTTAAAAAAAAAATACTTTTGTCCTGTTGTCAGTTGGAGCGAAGAGAGTGGAATTTCTCCCCTGTTGTTCTCAGAGCAAGCCCTTTGCTCTCCCTGAATGATCTCACGATGAGATCTCCAAGGAGCATCTAATATCCCACCTACCTCAGCCCCTGAAATCCAATAAATCAATCAGTTGTGCTTTACAAGCCCGCGTGTGTGTTACCCATTCAGGAAATAGAGAATCCCTGCTGTGGATCACGGCTAAAAAACCATCCTGACTGACAGAACAATGAGGGAGATGGAGGAACAAGGTGCACGCATGAATGTGTGCGACTTGCATACTTGTTTGTGCCTCTGTGTAGATGGGATCTTTGTGTCCGCGTGCGTTTTTGCAGCAGCTCCAGCTCCCGTGAACCCCCCATCTGAATGTGAGTCTGCCTCTCATCCCGGCTTTCTCCAGGGAGGCCAGGGCTCTTGGCAGAAGAATGCATGGGAGTGGGCTCCTTCAATAAAGGCAACTCTCCTTTCAGGGCCCCGGGACGGCCCTGGGCTTTACTTTTCATCGTTTCCCGCCCCTGTCTCTCTGAGCCCAAGTGGGCTGCTGCATTTGCTACTGCTGCTCCTTCGTTTCAAGCGTAATGGCTTTACCTTGAGGCTGAGAGAGAAAGACACAGAGGAAGGGAGGAGTCCAGAGCTAAAATTATGACTCACCTACTGCATGCCCATGTTTAGCACCGGGTGTCAGGACATCTTGTTAGAGCTCAAGGTGGTTTTGTCTTCCACTCAGCAGATAATGCCAGACATTAACCAGATATTAGTCTAGATTTTGCACCAGAAAGCAAGTTAGCTTAGCTGTTAATTAGCGAGCTTTAAAGGTGCTGCCTTTACTTAAAGACTGTTACTTAAAGACAGAGCCAGGCTCGCTTTTTCCCTGTTTCCAGTCTTTATGCTAAGCTAAGCTAAAGGGCTGCTGGCTTTAGCTTCATATTTAACACACAGACATGAGAGTGGTATTGATATTCTCATCTAATTCTCAGCAAGAAAGCCAATAAGCGGAAGAAGCGTCCAACAATTCCCTCTAAAGGAGAGGAAAGTTTTACACCTTCTATCCGCTTGTTCACTCTGAAGGAACTGCCTGCATAACGAATCCGCTAAATCTCCTTGTTAGCAACTTCCAAGCCTTCGCTGCCTCTCTTTCAACGTTCCATCGAAAGCATAAATTTAAACTTGCACTCATTGCTCTGCACCCAGTAGTGTCGTTGAGGTCTAGCAGATGTGTGGTTGGAGAACAACTAAGCTCTTTGACAGCTATCATATGGGGAGAGGAGAGAAGGAGGTGGGGGTGCACAGAGAGGGACGAGAAGAAAAAAGACATCTGAAGGAGAAACACCTGAAAAAAGGGCAAACAGGAAAATCATGAAAGAAAAAGTCGAGGTGAAACAGCAGCAGATGAGCCACTAAAAAAAGAGAGACAGACAAAGCAAATGGAAGCAATGACAGTAAGAAAAAACTGAGGGGAGAGAGAACGAGAGGAACAAAGACAAGGAAGGAGGAAGACAAAGATGCAATGGGAAGGAAAGCCACAGAGAGGGGAGGACTGGTCCCTGGCCTGCAGATCAAAGCAGGCGGTGAGCAGCAGCTCCAGGCCGGTCCTCCCAGCACCTGCTGCTGCCCCACAGCCAAGTCAAACACATTATTCCAACAGACGTACTGCTTAATGGCTTCTGTGGAGAGACCTTTACCGGGTCCATGACTGCCTCTGCAGACGCTCAGAGGTGCACGCTGCACTGACACACACACACACAGAAATACACAAAGGCTTCCTGAAACTCATTCATACTCACTGCTTACAGAGGGTGACACATGCAGGAGAGCACACACACACACACACAAGCACAACTTTCCTATGTGTGATCCATCAGATCATTTTATTACACATCTGCTTCAGAATGGATAAATCCAGACACCTGTCAGAATCATAAACTCACTTAAAGCACCCACGGACTGATGAAGCACGCATACAATAAAAGACATTTACAATAAAACATAAACACCTGGTTCAAGCATTGTGCCCCTGTATGCCCACTGTAACACAGCGCTCTGTTAAAGGGACCTGGGTTTTGGTTGGACCCAAGTCAATATTGAGCAGAGAACAAATCATCCTTAGAAAAACAGTAAACATCTGTTTTGTGACTTGGCCACCTCTCACTGGCAATGTCAGCCTGACCTCAGCGAGGCTGGGCCCCTTTTACATTTTCCATGAGAGCAAGCAGGAGTACCAGTAAGTGGGTGACAGCATCTGTAATTTCTTCTTTAAAAAAAAAAAAAGCGGAGAAAAATAAAAACAAACCTTGACGCAATGAAAGCAGGTACTACTCTTAACGTGTCTTGCACGATGTCCAAAAAGAATAAAACCATGGACAGTCTTTATATACAGCTCTTGCTCAGGCAAAGTGAAGCCTCATTGGTTATTGATGACATTTATGGCTCGCCTCATATGAAATACCGTCTGCTGAAATATCACTTTAGAGCCCTACTTTTCTTGTAGCCTCAAGCCTTCGTGGCAGCCGCTTGATTTGTAGGTTGTCACTGATATTTGGATGCACTGCTCATGTAAGAGCAAGCTAGCATCTTCTCTTCTTGGACACAAAACCGTATGTCAACCTCTATTGATCTTTGTGGGGGAATTCTGTTTTCTATTTCAGAGGGTGGGCCCGGCTACAAAGCGGCACCCATTGAGCTGGCAGCGCTTCAGTGTCTTGCTCAAGGACACTTTAGCAGAGTGGATGCGAATGGATGCTTTCCAGTGTGTGGGCTTCAAGGAGTTCTCTGTTATTATTAAACCACGATATTAATTTGTGTAGCATAAACCGTTTGATAATGCTAAGGGGGATAGATTAACACTCCACCAAACCCTTTTGAAAACTGGATTGTAAGGGACTTAAAACACCGCAAACATGCTAAACATCCATCCATACATAATTCCTTTTAATTATCAACATGTCGAGTTTCCAAAGGCCCGAAATGAGAATGACTAGTTCGCAAGCACCATTGCATAATAATAATATTCAGCTATTTTCCCACTGAGGCACCTATGGTGGTGGTGATAGACTAAAGTGGCCGGCCTGCAATCTGGAAACACCAGGATGTCCACAAATCCAGCTCCTCTTCTTTCATACTCCTTGTTCTCTCCCTTCTTCTTCCTCTATCTGCCCCACCTCAAACCCCTCACAATCTGGCCAGCATATCCTGATGGCTTTACCAGCAGGAAATGGGGCTTTTATAGTGAAGGCTCAGGACCAAGAAGCGTCTGTGAAAGGCAGAGTCCAAGTCGAGGTGGGTCCTGTCACCACCTGTGATGTCTCACCTCAGGCGACATGTTTGAATGTTCGACACATTGCAGTGCTGTGCAACTTCTTTTATTTTTGAGACAGGTGTCGACATAGACAAGAAAAAGAAATGGCAAGTGAGTCTCATGACAGGGCTGCTTACTGCACAACGTGATCAGTATAGGCACCATTAGCAGTGTGGAAACAGGATCCGAAAGGCAATGTGTTTGCATCTTATACAGGAAATGAAACTGCATACTGTAGTTAGTCAGTTGGTGCTAGGGACGCTATTTGGTCACTCAGGTGTAAAAATGTGCTTTTTTTTGCCAAAAATGTCAGTTGAACTTCAGTCACACTTTGCACAGAGAAGACGATCAAAGTTGAGTCTGTTTTCCCCAGATGAGCCTGCAGGATCATTCTCCTATTAGCATGTTAGCATGCTAACATTTGCTAATTAGCACTAAATACAGTGCAGCTAAGGCTGATGTCATTCGTTCTGCAAGCATTCAGTTGTAAAAAAAAAAAATTAAAAGTTATGGATCCCCAAAGTGATTACAATCCATCTTTGGGACAACATGAATGTGTGTAGCAAATTTAATGGCTATCCATCCAACGGTTGTTGAGACATTTCATGTAAAACCTCAAATGTGAACCTCAAAGTAGTGCTAGAGGAAAAATCAGGTGATCACAAAAAGTCATAGGATGAATCATTTGGAAACCATGAATGTCTGCACAAAGTTTCATGGCAATCCATCCAATAGTTGTTGAGATATTTCAGTCTGGACCATGCTGGCTAAAAATCTGTGTAAAAAGCTTTTAACAGATTGTGTGGTGCACGTATTAAGCTCGGCCAATCTGAGCTTTCCCAGCCAATGAATTAATGTATTTTAGTCCTGTATCATAACCACTGAATGCCAGGTCCTGTAATCCATGTAGGCTATTGCTGCCATTGTCACGAAGAAAACAAACAGAGGTCATTTTTGCAGGAACATGTTTTTTCTCAAACAACAGCAATTTCTAGTCGCACCTGTCAATATTCAACCTGTTTACAGCTTCAGTGTGGTGTTTCCACGGCTGGCCTTGTGGAAAATGATGGTAATTCCAATATAGTAGATACCTCAGGAGACTTGGCACGGCTTCAGTCATCCACCTAGATCCAGCAGAGAGCAGTAGAACATAAAAACACTTCAGATACATCGGGAGTTGTCATGGTAATCCACAACCACCATAACCATTTCTCATAATCCTCCTCCTTTATTTATCCAATTTCTTTCTCAATCTTTCCTTTCCTAATTATTTTTTATTATTACTATTAAGCACTTCACTCCTCATTCCCCTCATTCTCTTTCCTTCTCTTTTTCTCCTTTCTCACACTCCCTTACTTCCTCTCTCCCTCGTTTAGCCACCCAGATGAAAAGACAAGGCTTTCCGATTTCCATCCCTTGACGTTAGTTTCTGGAATTGTTCCAATCATGTGGGAGAGCCCTTTCCCCACTGTCTTTTCCCAGCACAGGTGCCTGCTGCAGTGGTTCTAGTAAGCTGTCTGCAAATGACATTGGTTCCCCTCCGTTGGTCACATCCTGTGTCCCGGATATGATACTGCCATGAGTCTTGGTGTTCCTAATGGAAACACGTCTGGCTTTGCATTGCATGATGTGCAGTTGTGGGAAGACGGTGCTGAAAGCATTTTTACAGAAAGACTGAGTGTCCGACAAGGTGATTCCCTCATGTTTACATGACCGAATTAGATTTGGTCAGAAATAGCCTCTGAAATATTCCAGAAAGTCTTCTTAAAGGTTTTCTCAGTGTGTTCCTTGGCAATGGCGAAAAGCAATTTGAAATAGATACTGTTTGTGAGAGGTAGTCTACAGCTGTTAGAGAGGAGGGGCGGCATTGTTTCTGCAATTTATTGAAATTTTATGATGATCAAGTTTAAAGTTATAATCTCGAAGATTTTCATCCCATTGTCTTTCGCGGCACCTTTGGCGATAATCTGTAATTGCAGGTGTGTTTGTGGACCTCACTTCAGTTTCAGTTTCAGTTTCATTGTCAGTAGTCATCGATCTTTTCTTTGTTTGTTCGGTCATAGTAACCGTTTACTCGCAATGCTTGCAGAGACCGGAAAAAACAGTACGCCGCTTCATACACAGGTGAGTTGAAGTTGCGTTAAAAGCCTTGTTAAAAGCCTAACTCTGCGCTGCTTGTGATTTTTCCAGGAAAGTCGCCACCAACACCCGGGTCGTAATACTGCAAATATGATGGCTTACATCAGTGGGCCACAGGCTCAATCACCATTGTGTTCCCTCATTTGGCAATAGATAGTGACTTAACAAATGTTTATTTAAATGAAAGTTTTCGAGATTATATCTTTAAATTACTTTAGATAGATTTTTTATGTTCACTTGTGGTAGTGCTGTGAGAAAATATAAATCTGTCATGGCAAAATTTTAAGCAATAGTGCAGCATTTTGGGAAATATGCTTATCTCTCCTCTTGCCAAGAGTTAGGTGAGGTAAAAATAAAGCTACACCCAGCAGCCAATTAGCTTAGCTTAGCACGAACACTGGAAACAGGGGGAGACAGCTAAAATACAACGGCCAACACCTCTAAACCTCGGTAATTAACAGGTTATATCATTTTATGTAATCAATAAAAAAAATTTTAAAAACAAAAAGAAAGCAAGTGTAGAAACATCAGCTTGTTGTTTTACGCAGGGTTATGTTTCTATGTGACTGTTTCTTCAGGAAGTGACTGCTCCCGGCCAAGAAGTAGTCTGGTACAAAACCTCCTATAACACTGCAACATGTCGTTTTTACATTTCAGGTTTTGCATGGTTTAAACAAACAAGATAGGACATG
Source organism: Oplegnathus fasciatus (assembly GCA_003416845.1). Taxonomy (NCBI): domain Eukaryota; kingdom Metazoa; phylum Chordata; class Actinopteri; order Centrarchiformes; family Oplegnathidae; genus Oplegnathus; species Oplegnathus fasciatus. The sequence continues at coordinate 164,893 of NTHP01000085.1, read as the reverse complement.
TTAATTTGTGAGCTTAGAGGTGCAAAAAAGGTCCCGGCAGTCTTTACGCTAAGCTAAATGGCTGCTGGCTGTAGCCTTATATTTAAGGGACAGATATGAGGCTGGTATTGATCTTCTCATCTAACTCTCAGCAAAAAAGTGAGTAAGTGTATTTCCCAAAATGTTTCGCTTTAATGATGTTATTACTAATTACTTATGTGGGAAAAGCATTTGGAAAGAATTCATATTGTTTGTTTTAACCAGCAAGTCGAAGAGAGTCTAGATAATCACAGATACGTTTTTTGGTGTCTTCTCTACGTCTTGTACCTGACCAGCCTGAAACACAATGTATTTTTCTCTGATTGGAGCACTTTTTCATTCAGGAAATTTACTTGTATACGGTCGACCATATGAAGAAAGTCTTAGCACCCTGCCTTGAGTTATTGCTCACTCTCTGAACTTAGTGGCCTAAAACAATATCTAACTGTAACATGGACTGTTTTTAAATTCACGCACACTGCTCCTCTCTGTTATTCGCTGTCTCTCAGTTCTCACTTTCACCCCTGTTTGCCACCTGCCGACTCTCAGCCGCTAACTTCAGGCAATTAAGAAAATAAACAGAATGTCCTCGGGTCCCCGGGGTCCATTAATCTTTCTTTTTCCTATTACACCATGCTGTAGCAGGCCTGGCAAGGTGCCTAGCCATCAACAATGGGTAACCAGTAGATACCCACAACTATGCAGCCTCCACTTCACCACTTCAAAATGTAAAATGTGTCAGCAGCAATTTGGTCATATTTACCACAGCTATATGACATGTTGAGATTAAATAGTGATGTGTGGTTATTGGCTTGCCATGGTAACAATAGAGCCCCTTTGGGAGAGTTGGGCCTGTTTGTAGATGTTATTTATAGTACGTGTAAAAGTCAAGCAAAATAATCTCATATATCATTTTTCACCTCCAATTAACTATAAAGGCATTTGCGTTTCACTGAGTGAGCAGCGGCTGGAATGTGAGAGCGTAGCAAGAACCGTGGGTCACGAGTGGATGTCAAGGCCTTTTTTTGATATAATAGCTCAAATAAACTTTGCTGGGTGGGAGTTCTCGTACTGCCGACACCTTCATGTCAGCTCAGTGGACTAAATCAGAGCAAGAATACGATCCTGGCAGTCATAACAGTCAAGACAAAAATATCTTTGATGTGAAATGGAAAAAGTTCAAAGAGGCAGCACTCAGTGTGTTCTTTTGCTATCTGGCACATACAAGTGTTCAACTTTTTAAAGGAAATATGTCTATTCGCAATAGTACTGTGAGGATATATGAACCTGTCAGGCTAACATTCAAAACAAAAGTGTGACATTTTGGGAAATACATTTATTTGCTGTGTTGCCAGGGGTTAAATGAGAAGATTGATATCACTCTCGTGTGTGTCTGTTAAAAATAAGGCTTCAGCCAGGAGCCTGTTAGCTTAGCATAACTGGAAACAGGGCAAACAAACACAAAGGTAAGAAAATCCACCTACCAGTACCTCTAAAGCTCACTAATAAACATCTTACATCTCGTTTGTTAAACCGTACGAAAACTTAAGTGTAAGAACGAAAATTCGCTATTTTGCAGGAGGTTATGTGCCCCCTCTTTCTTGGAAATACTTCTGACTCTCTTAAAATGGCAAATTGGTGTTTGTACACTTCGGTTTTTGTACAGATTAAACAAACAAGATAAAAACCTGTCAACTTGTGAGCTTTATACATGCTGGTACATGGATATTGCTACCTTTGGACAGGCTAGATGTTTCCCCTGTCTCCAGTCTTTATGCTAAGCTAAGCTAACCGGTTGCTGGCTAGCTTCACATTTAGCATACAGACATGAGAGTTCTGTTAATTTTATTATCTAACTCTCTGCAAGCAAATACTCGCATTTCCCACACAGTCAAACTATTTAATTTAACCCTTTGGCTATCAAGAGAAGATCAGTCTTTCTTCAGGCCTTCAGGAAAATCTGCATTCAGGCATTCGCAGAGCGCTGAGCCTTTGGATTTGTCTGTTGTTTTTTCCTAGCTCTCTCTCTGCAAGTGAGGTCACGGCCAAAAGGTAATTTCAAGTTCTTCAAAGAGAGAGTATGTTGGAGTTTTTACACCCGAAGGTTAAAGGTCGCTTCTTGTCAGCCTCGGGGTCAATCGAGCATCATTTATCTCTGTAAAGGAGTCTCTTACAAGTATATTACCTCTCCACTGAATGTTTGTACTCCCCGTGGACAGAATAATCTGTGTGTGTGTGTGTGCGTGTGTGCGTGTTTAACAGTGGAATTTCAATGGTTGTCAAGGGAACAGCAGGACAATCTCCTGACACAAGTTGCCTCAAAAGCACAGACACACACATCTACACACAGAGGACTTCATAAACACCTCAGCCTGTAACATATATCTCTAACTTCAGACACTAGCCGTGCATGGTAGGATCATTTTCACCCACTTTTAGCATATAGTCATTCAAGAAGACCTGGTTTTATGAAAGAGCTGCAACAGTCTGGAATAGTGTTATATACGGTACCATAGTGCTGATCCGGGCGCCACCTCTGTCTGTTTCCATGCTGTAACCTCTTCCTTTCCTCTTCCCACTCTTCCTGTTGTCTAGATGAAAGGAAAAAAGGGGGATGATTAAAGAGAAATGCTGTACATACGAAGGCCGTCTCCATTTGGTTTCATGAAATCATGACTGTATTAAAAGTGAAGAGGAGAGGAGTGAGGGAGCACTTGCCAAGGAGCTGTCAATCCACGAGGCCAGCAGGTACTTGCTGCTCTGGGAACAGACACACACAAACACACTCTGCCGTGGGAATAGATGCATGATTTATGCACACTGTCGGCCATTACGCAAGGCTACAGCCCCCACGAGAGGCACTATTTATCCAATGTAATAAATTGGATTAATTATATTTGCCTAAAATGTTCTCACTCTCAAGCATCGTTTCCATCATTGAGGAGGCAACTCTGACTCATCTGACCATCGGTGTAGAAAACCAACAGTCCGTCTGTCATCTGAACCAGCAGCGATGTGACACCTGAGCTGTGGCGCCCGTATTTTTACAGTTTAGGCAAAACGCTAACTTTGTGTGCTCTTAATGCAGAGTCTATTTTCATAATATTTCATCTTTTCATGGATGTCTTAATAGATTTATACCATTAGGTATTCTAAGAGCAGTCAGTTTGCTCTAGAAAGACAGCCTTAGGTGTGAAGGAAAGTTAGACTGCCTGCCAAAGTGGTGCAGTGGACCGGAACTTACTGGATCATTTATAATCAAACAGTTTGGCTTTTCCTTACTCCACCAGAGGTGAACAAACTCTACTAAATGTCTCTTAAATTATATCCTAATGGCACTTTTCTCGCTAAGCTTCCTAGTATGACTTCATTGGCTTTCCTTTAACACTTAAAGTCATATTTCACATTTGAAATGTTGTTAAATTCATATTCATCATCTTAAATATGCTGCTAAACTGTTCACCTTGTGTAAGAATACCTGTCTATTAAAGGTTACATTAGGTTAAATAAATAAATGGAGATGTAGAGATGTTGCACAGCTATCACCGAAAATTTTGAAACGGATGTAACATGTTTTATGTTTGTCTGGTATTAGGCAGCTTCATTCTGTCTATAGACAGTGATCCAACACCTATTTTAGAATAAACTACAGACTTTTACTTCACTTCAGGGGGATGCTGTCTCCACTCAAAATAATGTCAAGTCTGGTCAAGTCCATTTTAGTTATATAGCCCCAAACCACAAATCACATCATCATCATATGATACCCTCTATTGTTAGACCCTGGATTCAGATCGAAACAAAACTATGCTTTAACAGCAAAAAGCAAATAAATTATATTCTAGTGGCACCACAATCGATTAAAAGTTAGGAATTGTACTGCTTTTGGATGTTGGTCTTCGACAGTCTTCGACACTACATAGACCACAGAAATCTAACTAAATGTCTGAATTCCTGGGTTGGCAAAACTGCACTATATTGGTTCATCTTAGATTTACCTAATATGTTCAAATCATTGGAAATCATTATGGGTTAAACCTCTTTATTTATCATTTATTCATTTATTTATTGTTTAAATACACATATCATCACTGGTATCATCACCCAAACACAAATCTAAGCACGCTGTATATACTGTGTATACTGTCATATCCACCTACCTCATGTATATAAAACAACCTGTTACAGTAATCATATTTATTTCAGCACCCTTTGCACTGTGCACCATTGCACCCTAGTCTTACTGTTTACAAATGTTATTGTTGTTTTTACACATATACACATTATATATATATATATACATATATATATATATATATATATATATATATATATATATACAGTATAGGTATACATACTTTTTATATATTTTTTAATAATAATAAACATTTCAACAAACAGTAGTTTAATGTTTATTTTTACCTTGTTGTCCTTGTTTTAAGCTGTATGTATGTCTATTTCGTAAGTAAGTACATTGACAGCAATGAAAAACCGGAGTCAGATTCCTTGTATGTGTACACAGACCTGGCCAATAAAGCTGATTCTGATTCTGATTAATCTCCATCTCCTGCATGTTAATACTGATGCTAATAGGACTTAGGTGATCAGCTTTAAGGTATGTTTGAGTGACACTAAATGGGATACTGGAAATCATTAACAAAACACGAAAAAATCAATATTTTTGTGAATGGAGCCCATTGAATAAATGTCCTCTGATTATTTGAGTCTATCATGCAGGAAAAAAAATGATGAGACTAATGCATGCACACACCATAGTATGAACAATGCATTGCATCTTCTTTAGTTTTAGGAAGATAGTATTTCTCTCCCTCCAGTAAAGTCACTTTTACCAAATAGGCTTCCATACTTCTTCCCAGAATGGCACTTGTTTGAACCTGTCAGGTTGGATAGAGTTGCAAAGCGCTTGCGGGCTGCCACAGATCTACACAACATCCAGTTTGCATGCCCAGCTGCAATAACAGGAATCCCCATATGCATGTGTCCCATCCACAGTCCACGTTCCTTTAAACTGAGGCTGCCAGAGGGGCGTGCACGCTGAGAGTCGGTCTTTTCACACCAGCAGGGACACCGTTCACCCACCGAGAGAGATTCACCATGGCCTCAGCACTGAATTGCACACCTTTTATGTTGTGTTTTATTTATTTTTCGTTACTGTTTGCCTGTGTGTTTTGCGACGCTGATGCAGAAGAAGATGAGCACGCAAAGCACACGTACACGGTGGAGATGTTCAACGAGGCGGTGCCCACTGCACCCCACTTTGTCATGTTTTACGCCCCATGGTAAGTGAGCAGTTTGTTACCAAGTTTGTTTTCCAGACAAGGCTGAATAAATGGTTTGGCAGTAACCTTTGTCTTTCTTTGACAACCCCCATATACGCCGAAAATAGAATAAAAATGGCTGTTACAGCGGGATTAGAGCTAACCGGCAAGTTAGCAAACAAGCTAGTTAGCAGGGAAGCTAGCTGGCTACCTAGCCCCTTCCGTTTGGTCAACTGGCGTGATTAGCTTAGCTGCTAACTAGCATAGCGAAACCGTTAGCCAACTGCAGCTCAGCGGATTGGGACACTTTTCACAAGGGCCTCGGTGCTAACAATGCTAGTAGTTCGCTAGCTGTTGAAATGTAGTGAAAAGACTTCCTAGTGAGCGTTTAACGGAGAACTTAATTAGTTTAACACAGTTTGTGACGCTGTGTTTATTCACAGTTAGCACAGATAAAGTCAATCACAGCTCAAAGTTGTAGTTTGGGGAGCTGTGCTTACGTGGCAAGCACTGATTGACTGATGTTATGTCAGCGGCTGCAAAAATGAGGTCCACGGACCCCCCAGAGGTCCTTTAGGGGGTCTCAGGAATTCGCAGTAAGAGAAGTAGCTCAGTTCAACCATCACCCAGTTTGATGTAACGTTAGATAGCAGACTGAGAGGGAGACAGAGATTGTGTCTTAAGATAAGATCAGAACTCTTTGTTGTGTGAAAGGCTTTGTTTGATACCCAGATCTGTATTCTTGACATGGACTGTGTAACTTTAGAGTTGCATTTCTACATTTGGCCTGAATTAGGGCTGCAACTAACGATTATTTTCATTATCGATTCATTTGTTGATCATTTTCTCGATTAATCGATTACTTGTTTGGTCCAGAAAATGTCAGAAAATGGTGAAAAGCTGTTTCCCAAAGCCCAAAGTGACGTCCTGAAATGTCTTGTTTGGTCCACAACACAAAGATATTCAGTTTACTGTCATAGAGGACTGAAGAAACCAGAAAATATTCACATTTGAGAAGCCAAAATCAGAGAATAAAACTAAAGCTCCATAGGGCTCTCAGTGCCAGAAATAACCACGTGCCTGAACTTAAAAGTAGGAGGCATGTTCCTTTTTATTATTATTGTTAGATCATTCAGAGGAGAGTGGAGAAATCGAATGTTTCAGTAGAAGGCCATCATCATGGTATTCCTAAGTATGCAGCACCTTAGATATGGGATTATAAACATATAAACCTTCATAACGTCTTAAGCATGCATCCATTTAATTCCACATTTCTGACCAGACCATAATATGTTGTTCTTAATCTTTAAGAATAACTGTTGTTGTACGCTGACAGTATTTGTACCCCTGTTGTGTCCAGGTGCGGCCACTGCCAGAGGTTGCAGCCGGCATGGAATGAGCTGGCAGACAAATACAATGGCATGGACGATCCCCCAGCATATGTGGTAAAAGTAGACTGCGTCCAGGACACTAAGTTCTGCTCCAATGTCCACGGGGTTAGAGGATACCCCACGTAAGTACTCGTCTCACCAATTCTCAAATTCATCAATTCACTAGCGTGCATTAGATCAGCCTAAATACATGAATTGACCAAATAATGCTTTGACTTTTGCATGTAGGATTAAAAAAACTCTTGCAACATAGACGTAAATAGTCCTTTTCATCACTGATTGACAGAGAAGTGACACATTGACCTGCATTTAGTTGAATATTCTGCCATTATCTTAATGACATCCTCTTAAATCTTGGATGTTGCTGACTGCATGCTGTGCCTGCAAACACAGCAGTCTCTGGATAATGATTGACAGAACTTTTATAACTAAAAATGACAGCGTCCTAAAGCTTGTAATGGTGATTGAATAGATTAGTTAGAAAAGTGTGTGTGCATGCATGGGACATTGAGTTTTAGTACACTTTCTTGTGTAAGTTTTAGACTCGAATCGTAAGTCTTCTGTGCCACAATTCATTTAATTCAAAATATTTGTTTCGTGTAGGCTGAAGTTGTTTAAGCCAGACCAGGAGGCAATTAAGTACCAGGGGCCCAGAGATCTACAGTCTCTGGAGACCTGGATGCTGAAGACACTCCAGGAGGAGCCTTCGGTGAGTTGTGTTCCTTTAGTTAACACCTCAAGTTTATAAACCAGTGACCCTTACAGTGCAGGAAGTGCAGGTGGTGCTCATAGGTGCTTCTTATGTGTCCTCCAGGAACCAGAGACTGAACTGGAGCCTCCTAAAGCCCCGGAGCCCAAGCAGGGCATGTATGAGCTCACTGTTCTCAACTTCAAGGCCCACATAGCCAAAGGTAAAGATCTAGTAGAACATTTATAATGCTTCATGAGAGTACTGTTGCACCACTTAACCTGTGCAAATGAAGAGTTAACTTCATCTTGTGTATTTATGCAGCTGCATCCTGTTGCAACAAATAAACAGTTTCTGTTGTAATTTGTAAATGTACTTTCAGTTTTCAGCCACACTAAGTCGTGTTTCTAGATCCCTCGTTAGAGAATGGAAACACCTCATTGCCTTGATTGACATAACTGACATTTCAGCACGAGTACCTCAGCTGCAGTCCACGTCGTCAGTCAACGCGAACCCGCTATGTAACACTTCTCTCCTGTCACCTCACGTTTCTGGATTTTCAGGCAACGTCTGCAAAAATAAACACTGCCCACGATAATTGTCTGGTTGAAATTGTGGCTCTTAAGCTGCGCTGAAGTTGAAATGTTTTGGTTTTGAGGAAAAATAAATGATTTCTTGTTTGGAGACTAAAAAAAGGCAGGATATGACATAGGCATTTTTTAAAACCAGAGTTTATTGGTCCCACCTTCACATCTTGGCAACAGAGCTGCAATGAACGTTGTGTAATTGGTTGCATGTAACCTCTGTATAAGGTGTATGTTTTCATTTACGGCAGGCTGTGTTGAGTTTATAGTGGAATCAACCTTTTACGTTGCCCCATCAAATCAAAAATCTGAACACATAAACTTGTTCAACCTCACTTGAGTACAGAATTGTGCACTTGTGTGTAATTATGCCCATGTAGAGAGAAGTGCACACTGAAAGCCATTTTACTTTTCACTAATTTTATATTCTTTTTCTTTTCCATGTGTGTTAAATTTTCTTTAAAGTTTCTTTTTCTAATATTGCTTTTCTCCTCTTGCCTCAGGTGCCCATTTTGTTAAGTTCTTTGCCCCGTGGTGCGGTCACTGCAAAGCCATGGCCCCAACCTGGGAGCAGCTGGCCACCACCTTTGAGCACTCTGAAGACGTCAAGATAGGAAAGGTGGGTCCTTCAGATCGTGTGCAAGTTCACAGGTTCATGATACAACTACTCGCAAATACTTAATCAGATATTAAAACAGTAAAACACCCACATACTGTGACGCTGGTAGAAACATCCTAACCCATCGTACAATACTTTGACACATTTTTGATGGCAAACACTGTTTGGCACTTTCAGTGTTGAAGCTGCGCTCCCTTTGCTCTCTTCATTGCAAGTTGCTTTACACCAGCATGGTCATCCTGTTATCTGTTTGACAGAACAGGATGCTGGTCATATGAAAAGTTACCTGTTTGCGTACTGGGTTGTTAAACAAATACCTCTTAAGCTCAGTGTTTGCATTGACATTTTCATTCTAGTTTAATAACACATGCTCATATATTTCTGACCTAGGTGGACTGTACACAGCACTATGAGGTGTGCTCTGAGAATGGCGTACGGGGATATCCCACACTGCTCTTCTTCTACAACGGACAGAAGGTATAGAAGAAGTTTTGGACTGCAACGGATTTTATATTCCAAATGATCTCTGCATGCACAGCCATTGACTCGCTCTTTGGCCACAGCCTGGCTGCATCTGACCTGCTGCCACTGTGGCTGTCATGTTGTTTCTCCTCCACACCTTCTAAGTTTTACTGCTAACTGTAACAACCTACATGGCATTACATCATACTGGGATGATTAAATGCATAAATAAATAGTAAAAAATACTGGCATGTTAATCACAACAGGCATGATATGATGTTTACATTGGTGCACTGAAGAGTTGAACTATGATCGATATGATTGAAAGTGATCAATCAACATTTGGCTTCAGCTAAACTACTTTTGGGTTATTGTTGAGTTATCGTCGGACACACAATTAAATCAATTACAGTGTTCTCATAAAGTAGGCCCAACCCTCCAGGGTCAATGTTGAGTCCCAGAGGTCTATACAAAAAGAAATGATTCAGATAGCCTCCACAATCATTATTATTGTGTGTGTGTGTGTGTCTGCTTGTAGACAGACCAGTACAAAGGAAAAAGAGACCTGGACTCTTTCAAAGACTTTGTGGACAACCAGCTGAAGGCTGCCGTCGCTGAGGAGGGAGAGCAGGAACCAAATGAGGAACAAAAAGCGAACGAGATCCCCACTGATGAGCCAGCCAAAGAGGAGGTGAAGGTGGGTGTGAACAACAAAAAGAAGAAATGTTGCACACAAGAACTAGTCCTGTTTTCTTGGTGTATTTCTTGCTTTTTAGCAGTGTCTAATCACAGTCCTAATGGATCTATCAGACCGCGTCTTTCTGTAGCGAAGCGGTGATGTACAGTATAAGGTAGCATGTATTTAGGGACCTGTTTAAGATAATTAAGATCATGGGCCTTCAGATGGCTACAGTGCATGTTGAGCAGGTGTCCATATATTCAGAAACTGTCAAAACATATTAGAAAAACAGCTCTCCAATAATGTGTTGAAATGATTCCTGCCAGGCACTTGAAAGGCTTTAGACACCGTACTCGTAAAACTGCTCTAATTCTAACACAGTTTTAACACTGTCATGTATTGAATGCTGGCACCCAACCACAGAGGCGTTACAGCCCATATGTTGTTATGACGGCTTTCATTGGGAATCTGCTTTACGTGAGCAGCTGTGAAGGTGGGGGAGACAGATCACTTTATGGTGCGGTACAACCACTCATATTTCATTAGGGTGGACCAAACACATGGCGGCCATCTTTACCTGCATATTGCACCCACTCAGCTATGTGCCTCTCAACGAGCAATTATGGTTAGGCCAGCTATTTCCTGCTGATGGATACCAGAATTTCAGAAGACAACGACATCATCCGTGCTGATGTACAACATAAGTGAAGCAGTGAGGAACGGCTGTTTTTGTAAATCTGTGGATGCACCTGTGCCACAGTGTCCTTGAGCAGGATATTGAATCCTACCTGCTCCTTGGTGTTGAACATTCTGGCGTCCTGCTCTGACCACCCTGGCTCTCTGTCAGGTAACGATAATGATCATCACAATTCAACACAGTTTAATATTAGTTTCCTTCCTCTCTGCAGTCTGGCGTGTTGAACCTGACGGAGGAAAACTTCGACGAGACAGTGGCAAAGGGCTTCACCTTCATCAAATTCTACGCTCCATGGTAAGGATGTCATTTTTGGAACAAGTGACATCTAAACCACTCAGATTTACTGTGATGTCAGCCTGTAGATTAATCCATAGGTGTTTTATTATTCACATTTTTAACGTAGTTCTGCACTTGCATATTATGTAACCTCTAGCTTTGTGTTTGACTTTGCTGCATTAGTTGTATAATTTGGTGAAGTATAAGTAAAATATCATAATACTAGAAATACATGATTTGTCTCCAATTACTTTTGTCACAGGTTTGAAGTAACGCTCACTGACGTTGATTTTATGTATACATGTGTTTATTCAAACACCAATATTACAGTCTCTCAACAGTTTCTCACTCAGTGTAAGTGATGTAATTCCTGTGTTATCCTGCTGTCAACTGTAGGTGTGGCCACTGTAAGAACCTCGCTCCAACATGGGAGGATCTTTCCAAGAAGGAGTTCTCCGGCCTCACTGACGTCAAGATAGCCAAAGTGGACTGCACTGTCGAGCGCACACTCTGCAACAAGTACTCTGTAAGTATACGAGTGTCATCCACGATTTACACTGTGAGACGCCGTCTAAACTGAACATGTTGCTCCCCGAAGCTCTTTCCCTCACATATCCTTTTTTTATTTCTTCAAGATTAAGTGTGTTGTTCAGGATGCAATAAAACAAAGATGGTGGTTTTATCACAGAGCCATAAAACAATATGACTGTCACATAATTTAATTAGATGCTACAGACCGTAATCCTAAAGCAGATTTAACACATGGGAAAGGAATGTTGGCACACACACACACACACACACTCTATCAGCTTGGACTAGCGACAGAGTCTGAATGATGTTATTGAGAGGAAAGCCCAGGACTTTATGTAATATTGACAAGATTTTAGAATTAAAGGGGGTGAAGATGTTACACACAGACCTCTTGTATTGATTCAAACTGGCCTACAACTTATCTATAAAGAAGTGATGATGAGCACAGTCAGTTTATATCTTTAAAAAGTAAGGTCCTGAGCTTCCCATTAATGTTTAGATTTGTTTGCACTTTTGAAATCAAATGTATAATCATTAAGCCAGTTTGTCACTGTGTATAATGTACGTTGCACTGCTTGCAGAATTGCTGCGTCAGAGTTCAAGATCCACAGTTCATTTATCTTTCTGAAGGCTTGAATGATAAAGTTTGTTGTTGTTTTTATATCTTGAGATATCTTCTCATATACAACTTCACATCTCAAAAATCTGACTGGTGTTCCCACTGTAATTTAACTCTTTAGAGAAAAGATACCTCTATCAAAGAGGATAGTTAGCAACATATCTCAAATTCATGATTTATTTTCATGGAGTTTGGTGGACAGACCAGGACTCTGACCAACAAAGAGCTGATAAGATTTTAGGAGTGATCTGAAGCGACAGTTAGTTTCCACTCGGGATCGTTTGGTTATCTGTACTGTTAAATATTTTCACGCTGCATGTGCATATGCAGAATAAATGGTTTTTAGAGATGACAAAGCACATGGAATAAGCCGCTGCTGTTCTTCCCTCTTTATTCAGGTTCGAGGTTACCCCACCTTGATCATCTTCAGGGCAGGGGAGCAGGGCGACGAGCATCATGGCGGCCGGGACCTGGAGAGCCTGCACAGCTTCGTGATGAGGCAGGCGAGGGACGAGCTGTAGAAACCAGTCAAGTCGGCACTCAACTCTCCACCACTCTGCTCGTCCACACTGCATAACTGGCCAGTAGGACACCGCTCTCTCTCCTACAGTAGCCAAAACTCTCTCTCTCTCTCTCTCTCTCTCCACTCGGGTTCTCTTCAGAAAGGAGTCAGCCAATGACAGGCGGATGCACTCTGTTCTTTCTCCGGTGTTCAAGGACAGAATGATTCAGCAGAGTGTTTGGGATGTGAATGTATTTCTCATTGCTGTTGCCCAACCTTAAGTCTCCTGACACGGAGAACTGTATTGGTTGAATCTGCAAATGAAGTAATGTGTCTGACAACCACTTTGCAAGCACTGCTCAATCAATCAGAACCAGAATTCCTCGCACAAATAAAAACTGTTGTTTATTAAAAGGGTAGCACTTGACGACAGATGTCCCAGTTTCTGCCCGTTTAAAAAAAAAAAAAAGTGAATTGTTTCTGATGAACTTCTGTGGCCATTTGACTTTTTTAAATGCTAAATTTTATACATGGGATCTGTTGTTAAATCATAAGCCATTAATGTTGAGGTACTGTCGTGTGAAGGTTGTGTCACCCAAATGTGAAGTTGAGTGTTAAGTTGAGGGTACTTTCTATCCATGCCAGTGATGGCCTATCTGACTTAACTCTCAGGGAAACGCCCGCACGCAGACTAGAGGAAGTCGTGACGGAGGCATCGCTGTCATCACAGGAGTCTGATAATGGCACTTATTTCAGTTAATCATGAGGATTTTCAGCTTTTGGAAATAACCAGGTGAATTAAATCATGTCTCTAAACTAAACATCTCAATTGTGCATCTTACCTATTTTCTGACTCCTGTGATCTCAATCTGCCATCCTTCTCTACTCCCTCTAGCATTCAGGGTCTCAGGCCTGGACCATGTTGCTGTATCTCCTTTACTGAACATCTCTAGAGTTACTACTGCTTCAGTTTCATTTCACTGTTTTCTGTTTGTTCAGAAACACCCATCAGATGCAGCTCATTTGATGCAGCTTGGTGTGAATTTTTCTTTAAAACTCTTCATTTTCATCCTCAGATGTAGTACAAGAAGTGTGAATGTTAAGTACTTGTGCTGTTTCTCTCAGGCCAGACCCCCATGTTCAAAGATGTGGGAACCAGTAAGTGGGGAACTTTGTGATGTCTCCTGCTCATCTTTTCCAGGAGAGAAGAGGACATTTTTGTAATAATGTGAGGTTGGAACTGAAACGAGCGTTCACCGCAGCTCAGGGTCAGGCGGGCTAGCTAGCATCGTATCACCTTTCTGACTATGATTGTGATTTATTCTTACCTTAGTGATTAAACCAGCTGCATCTTGGGTCTGTGCTTTTCCTGGTCCCAAATACTACTTCAAGATGTCATATTTTCTGACAGTGGAAAAACCATGCTGTGAGCCAACATCTGAAAGCACCCAAAACTATGAATGGACTGAATGGATGGGTGTAGTTCAACTACATGGATGGTGGGGTGATCTGGTGGTAACATACAGCAACACCAGCTGCTGGTTTGTAAGTCTCTCTCCAGTAATATGATCTGGAAAAAGAAGCATCATTCACCAAATGCAACCAAAATGAACCATACTGTGGCTGGTTTTAATTTCCCACTCTGACTAAAACCACTGGTGAGATGAATTATTCAAACTGAAAACTTGTTTAATCTGCTGTACACTGAATCATAACCATCAACCCACTAATCCAACAGTCGAAGGCCAAGAAAATGTAATCTGTCACAGACCTGGTTCTAACAGCATTTGCAGTGTTGCCATTAAAAGTGACTCTTTTCTGTGACTTCACCCACCTGTTAGGCAGCGCCCATTATACTACAAATGCTCTTTGACCCAGGTTATGTGAAAAGTATGTGCTGCGTGATGCAGGGCACCATTTATTGTCTAACCCAGGTACACAAACAGTCAGAGACACAGCAGTTTTTTGTCAGTAAAAGTTTTTATGGATAGCACATGGTCTAAGGAACTCCAGTGACAGAAGTATTTTTTTCCTTGTGAGTCATGGGTTGTGCACTACCCATGGATTTTGTACAAAAAGAGTGAATAATGGCAAGTTGTAACATGAGATTTCATAATAAAATCTTTTTCAAAAATAAGTTTGTACTTTCATTTTGTTCTTGCATCTGTCTCTGTTAATAAGGTATGTGATTTTTCTTTTTAATAAAAGGTGCAATAAATAAGCTGAGAATGTACAAGTATTTACAAAAAAAAACAGTCTAAACATGATCACAAATGTAAACAGCAGCTTACCAGAGGTATATTTTGTAATTTATGATTGGTTAGGCACATAAGGTATTTTGATTCTTATTAGTTTTTCATTAAAATATGTTCTCTAAAAAAAACTCCATGTCATTCAAAGCTCACAGTAACATGTTCAATTGGAAAGACGTTGCCACTGGACACATAATTTTACCCTCAGGGTTGAAAAAGCAAAGGGCTAATTTCAGAAAGCTGGCGCAGAAACCGACCTGCCGGCTGTTTTTGACTCGCTAAATGTTTTTCCACGATCTCTTGATGGGTTGTCAGGGGTGGAAGCGTTTGTTAACTTTGCGAGTGCAGCAACATGGAAATGGCCATTTGCGGTATGTCGGAGGGATAAGGCCGTATTCTTCGGTTCTTTGGAGAAAAACATCAGTTTAGCCACAACATGCATCATGTTGAACCAAGCTGGTGAATCGCAGCTCAGCGTGAGCCCGGCAAATATTGACACGGAGGGGATATTTGGAGCAGTGCACTACTAAAATAGCCTGCGGTCACTTTGGTTCAGTCCAGATTATATTTTAGGAGGGCAAATATGGCTTGAGAAGAAAATACATTAGGAAAGGAAGGAAATATGAATCTATTGACTCCAATGTATCACTCAGTATTTGTTTGAGTTAACATTTGCACTGCAGAGGAAACTAGGTTTGTATTTTCCCATCTCACTCAAACCATTTGTACACATTTGACCAGGTGATGTCACTGACTACTGTTGGTTTTCACTGCGTCAGCTCCCCAGCGTCGTGTGCCGTAGAGAAGCTGTTCGTCAGTAATTGTTCGAGCCTCTTCTGAGAGCCGATCCACCGTGTGTTTTTGTCGGAGAGGAGAAGGGAAGGAAAGCAGCGCTCGGACTGGTCCCACAACAGTTCAGTTTTGCCCTCGCCCTCTCAGCGAGGGAGAGGGCCCAGTAGCCTCTCAGGCGTTCAGACACACACTTCCATAAACACATAATATACAAACTTAAACACTCCATCCTCCCCACACATGCACACACGTCATTCACTCAGTTGCAGACCCATGAAGTGAAGACTCCACAGCTAATAGAGAAGGTGACAACTTGGTGGCTCAACACTGGAGTAGGGTGAAGTTGCCTATAGATGACGCCCATATGGTGTCATTTTTGCGGTGGTCCCCTCTTTGTTTGATGAAGACAAACGTTCTTGTTATAAGATGGATGTTTTGAACTGTCCAAGATTATTAGAATAGAACATGGTAATGATCTTTCAGGGTGGACATTCTTTGCAGGCTGAGGATTGGGGCAGGAAGCTGGTATCTAGTCGAGGTCAACGCCACCCAGGAGTCACTGGTGCAGTTGCAGCCCTTTTGCCAACCCAACTTTCATTCGAGCATCATCAGCCCTCGATGCCTGTGTCAGTGGCAGCCGCAGGCCCGTACCACCATGTTCTTGTATTTCTTCAGTATGACGTTGGAGTTGTCGTCGAAGTAGAGCACTGAGATGGCGTGGAGCTTGGTGGGGGCGCAGCATGGCTTTGGTACGTTCTCGGGGTTCATCAGGTGCACCTGAAAATCAAACCACACAGTCAACATTCAATTGAATATATACTTGCATAAGTGCAGTACATTACACAGTACAGTACCCTTTCTGAATTGGGGGTTTAAGATTAGAACACTTCAACAAATAAAAATAAAGTATAAAGTATTTATAAAAAAAATAAGAGATAAGAGAGTGTTAAAGGGGCCCTCAGCAATTTAGCACAACGCTTTCATAAAATGATTATTTAAAAAAAAAAAAAGGTCAAAATCGAAGCAGCAGAGATATCCTGACTTTTAGTACCTAGTACAGCTCCAAAAACACTACATTTCCCAGAGTGCAACTCAATAACATCTTTTTCTAGACTCACTATCTCAAAAACCTGGCAGAGAGGGGTGACTTCAACTTACAGCAACGCCTCCTACACTGTGTTTAGAATATACTGAGCATGGTGAACTCCTGTGGGTTGGTCTTACCAGTGTCTGTACGATGGCGTGGTTGGTGGCGTTCATGTGGGCGTTAAGGGGGAAGGAGCACTCTCCATCACAGTAGTTGGCTGCGTAGCCTTCAGGAGCAATGATCCAGTCCTTTAGAGAAACACATGACAGTAAACATAAAACGCAGCACAGTCAGAACAGATAGAATCAATCAGATCGACTAAATAAAACATTTTAATATATGAATAACTATCAGAAAGGTAAAACTGTGCGTCTTTGTTTTGGGACAGTAGAGGGGTCACATCTGGTTCTAGCCCACCTGACTCCTGTTTGTAAATTCAGCGTTAACCTCGTCTCTGAGGACAAATCCCTGCTCCAGCACTCCTGTCTGTGGAATCGCTCAGGGAAGCAATACTTCTCTCCTCCTTCCTTCCTTCCTCTCTGCGTCTTACTGTTTCGCTCTGACAAATTCTCTGCATGTTTTACCTCCTTCTAACTTGTTTTTGTGTTTTTATCTAGTGTACCTTCCTGTCTGTGCCAATCTCTCTCTCTCTGTCTTTCTCTTCTCGCTTCTCTGTCTGTCCAGCTCCCTTCCTGTGCGTGTGCAAACTGGTGTGTGTGTGTGTGTGTGTGTGTGTGTGTGTGTGTGTGTGTGTGTGTGTGGGGTGTGTGTGTATGACAGAAAAAGAGAGAGTGTGCTGGCAGTCTCCCTCTAGATGTCAGTGCTGTGTTAACAGCTTGCAGCTTGTTTGGAAGGATGTACGTAACTTTGCCCTTCTGTTTCTTCCCCAGTCTGTCTCCTTGTAAACACAAACACAAACACACACACACACACACACACACACACACACACACACACACAGAGTCTGTGACTTGAGTCTACTCCCACCAAGCTACTTCAACTGACTTTTTGTCTTTTAACCACCCTTGCTTGGCAGTACTAGTTTCATATCAGCCTGACAGTCAGTGCTGTTTATAATGTGAGTATACAGTAAATGATGTACTGAAGTGGCACTTTCAACAATGTTCAACAGTTCAGTCCACCACAGTTTTATACCTGTTTTATACCAGGTATAGCAAGTACAAACAGAATTCACAGACACAAATGTAACAGGATTAATTTCAGATGTTATTTTTTCTATATTCACTACATGGGAGTAAAATGTACAGATGTTTACCCCAGCGTGCAACAGTCATTTAGCTTCAGGATTCAGTCCTTTTAACGTGTCACCAACAATGAGTGTTGATGAGTTAGGGACATAGATTACATGATCAGTATGTTGTTTTGTGTAAGTGATGTATTTCTCAGAGATGCACAGGCGACGTGTTACATGATACACAGTCCTACCAATGGTTTCACACTATTCCACTCATCAACAGGGGGTGGTAACACGCCAAGATCTGCTGCAACATGACAGCACAGACAGGGAAGAAGACTGCAAGCTAGTAAACATGGATATAAACAATGCAGGATATAAAAATCAGCTTTGCAAAAGTTTTATGAGGAAGGAAATGCACTCAACACGTTTGTTATGTAGAACTCAGGTGAGTAACACTGAATGTAAACATAACGTTTGTTTGTTTACAAGAAAACTCCACAGGGCACCTTTAATATCAGGAAATGGAGATTTTGAGTAAGAAACTATAAAGACACCTATCTTCTAAGAGGCAGCTGCTCGATACACCTGCTGGAGAAAAACTGATCGACGCTTATTGTTGGTAAGAGTTTAAAATAACTCGGTCCTGAAGCTTAATGACTATTTCACATTGAAGAGGACATAGCTGAAACGTGTGCATTTTACTCCCCCGTGTTCATTCTGCAAACTTTTTGTGCCTGCTAGACTTGTATGCGTGTATAGAAAGAGACACACTTTCACAATCACCCCTTTTATGTACAGACTTACATAAAATATCATGTGTCTATGAATCCACAGTGAATCAAATTCTAGCTATCTAGCTGTCAGTAAATGTTGATTGGAGTATCAAACCAGCCCTAAAGAGACAGACTGTGAGGATCACTACTACCTTACCTGTTCACCACACATGTGTATTAGGACTAGTTTGGGTGTATTGAATAAGAAAATGTTCTCTACCTGCCAGCCCAGCTCTCTGAAGCTGACGTAGAGCTCGTGTCTTCTGCATGCCGTCTTCTGATCGCTGCTGTTGTAATCTGCGACAGAAAAACAGGAATCATCAGGAAATTCCATCTTCAAGCTGCACACATACTTCGTGTAGTTTTACCCAAATAAGAACGGATGGTCAGGTCAGTTGTGTGGATTTGTGCAATAACATCTACATTACGTAGTTAACATCTTCCTAGCAGCCCAACATGACTAAATGTGGCACCTCAATGTGTGAAATATGACTGATGGGACAGCCTTCCCTGGGTAGGTGATTTTTAAAAAATATCCCAACCTCATGAGAGTGACGCATTACATTCAGAATCTGAGAGAAGAAGAAGAACACAATAAGCCTCATGTAATGCACTGGGTGGAGACACATGCGAGGGCGTAGACCAGAGCGCAGGCACAAATGCTCATTACAGCGGTCACTGCGCTGTATGTGCTTCACATTCATCTGCCGTCTGAACGCATGCCTAATTGAATTCAGCAGCATTCAAATATTGCTTTGGCATGAGCACAAGTGGTGACACAGTGACAACCGTGTTTATGGACTCTCCTGCCCTGCAGTTTGTACTTAATAAACTCTGCTCCAGTCTGCAGCAGCGGGGCGGACGGCTGCAGACAGTCCCAGGTATAGGTTTGGTTCTCACAGGCAAGGAGGTCATTGCGGGCGTCGGTCAGCGCGCTGAAGTCAAGGCGGTGACACCGTCTTTCCACTGACGTTCCGAGGGCTCTCTCTCGCTCACTTTCTCTGTCTTGCCTCGTTGATTTTATTGTTGTGATTATTCTCTTTCTTCACAAGCCTCCCAGAGAGAGACAATAAGAGGGGGAAATGCGAGCTGTGGCACTGGTTAGAGTCCTGTATTCTTAAAAGAGCCTCATCCACGATGACCCATGGGGTGTAGCAGTGGTCCCTTTACAGCCACCCTGACACACAAGCAAACTATGCTTGGTTTCTTGGTGGCCCCGCGATGAACGCAAGTGATTTTAATTGTAGTTGGTTGCTGGTCTGCACGTTCTCACATTGCAAAGTTAATTATAAAACTGTTAACCAACTGTTTTGGCAGAAGACCTTCTAGTGGTTTCCTATTTTTGTTGGGTTTTTTTGGGTCACTTGTCATTAAGGCTACAATACTGGTTTCTGACTCCATGTTTAGCCTTGTAGAGTTAGTGCTTAAGATACTTAGGCTACAACAACTTAACACATTGCAAAGTTTGTACAGCTTTGAGTTTATATGCCACTGGCTCTCACATCCAAAACTGTCATTTGCTACTTTTTCAGATTTGCTCATTGCATCGTCGGCCTGGTTGGTGTAGCCAAACATGGTTATTTGCTTCTCATACGCAATAACCAGAGAGCATCCATCTGCCTACAGAAATGGGCAGCACATCACTGCAGTTGTAACATTTACAAGAAACAACTGACATATTATAAAAAGACAAGCAAATAATACATTTATAGATTTATGCCCATGCCTGCAAATCACATCATTGTTTTGTTTTTTTACCAGGAAAGTTTGTGTATGTGTGTGTGTGTGTGTGTGTGTGTCAGAGAAAAATACAGTGAGTCAGACTGCAGACGGGGATTTGTCACTCAGTCACAGCAGCCACCACCCAGCCACTCACCTCACTAACTCACCAACAGCAGCCTTGATTAGTCAGCTGGAGTTGGAGGGACACACACACACACACACACACACACACACACACACAGACATACAATATATACAAACAATTATGAAAGGGTCATTGGTGTCCTTACATCTCTACGTCTATCATTCATTACCTCTGGCGCTTACAGTACATAAACAAACACACACATGACCTGATGTTTATCTGTTTAACAGCCAAATCCACTTAGCCACTTATTAAAAAGGGAGAGTTGTCATTTAAACTCACCAGAGCTAGTTGCATTAAGATTTCATCATCAAATCAAATTTCATTTTGAACAGACGCACTGACCGCACTGCCCAGACTCGTGTGTTTTAGCTGGACACTTCTCAAATATAAGAAAGAGAGACAGACAGGGAGAGGGAGGGGGAGAGAGTTGGATTTGTCACTTGGATTCATCTCAGCTTGAAGTAAATGAGGAGCGAGGGAAAGAGAAAATAGACAGAGAGGACTCAGACAGGGCAAGAAAAGGGAGGGAGCTAAGTAGAGCATGGCGCTAATGCTTTCCGAGTATGGGCTTCAGTTTCTACCACCTGTGCTAAAAATGTGCAGGTGCTCCATAATAATTAGGCACTTTGTGTGAGAGCATCTATGAAACAGCATGTAAAATATTACAAGAAATGTCTACAGTGCAGTTATACAGCACTCATTAGGATTACTGTATAACTCGCTATAATGCCAAATGTTTAAGGTCACTTAAGACAATCACGTTATCTAATTTTAAAAAGGTTAATAGTGCATAAAATTGTTCCCAAATACTGCTGACATCACAGTTAAGCCAACTCTCCTCCTCAAATTTGCCTTTCAGGTGTCGTCAAGTGTGATCTAAATTTTCCCTGAACAAGAACAACAATAGAATTTCTTTTTTATCGCAGCAGAACATGAATGTGTCACCTGATTGGATGGGTTAATTCTGCAAGAGACAGGAAATGAAAGGTGAGATGGTCACGACAGGCGGTTGCGGGGTGAGGTCAAATGGTCATCCGTAACCACCAAATACAGTCAGGTGTTTCCCCAGTTTAGGGTTCCTTCCTTTCCAATAGGAAGGGCAGTTCACTGGGTGTCTGCTAATGTGGAAATACACAGTTTATATGTACGTGTGTGCGTCTGCTGGTGTGTATGTTTTTATGGGTGCGCGTGTACTCTGTGCATTCAGGCATGTATGTTTGGCTCCATGTATGGTACGCATGGACACCGGGTCACATGTGCTCGTCCTGCCTCCCTGCGGACTGACTGACCTGCCGGAGTCTTCAACAGCAGATTTACTGTATGGAGACCTTCACAATGAGAAAACAGGCTGGCCCTAGACCAGCTGCTGTAGGAGTCTACTGATTTTTCCTATAATTATTAGAATAAAAACAAAATCCACATGTTTTTTCTTCTTGCATTGTAAGGCACATTTGCAGTGTGTAGTGTTTATATACAGGAAACATCCAAGGACAGAGGAAAAGTGCCATTGAAAGAACTAAGCTGATTGGCTAACTGACTTGGCTGACCTGATATGAACTTGAGGTGATGTTTATAGAAGGAGGAACTGACACATTACAGTATTATAGGATGGCTGGGCTTTCACACAGTTAATGTATAGAGATTTATGAGTCTGTATTGGACCGCTGAGGTTTTAATAGCTTTAGGCTTGTTATTTGTACGCCAGTCAATGTGTCTCTGTAAATAACATACTGTACTCAATGCTTCCAAAGACTGACATATACATTGGCTCAAACGGCACACACCGATATTATACACACAGACACACACACTCACTCACTCACAGAGACCCCCTGCTACTTCATCCAGGTCTAGTTTATGGTGCATGACATTCAGCTTCGGGTCAAGTCACAGCCCAGGGTGGAGGGTGAATAAAGCTGCAGTGCTGCCTGCACACTAGTCATACTTCTACACTAGTAGCTATTAATATAGCTCCTCATGAGGTGTCTATGGTTGCAGGGTTGCAAAAAAATGTTTCTCTTTCTCTAGACTCCAGTCTGCACACAGTTCTTTGTTTGGCACAACTACTGTCAAAATGAAATGCTCCGATACTTTCAAATTAACAGTGTATTCTGCTGTTTGTTTTTAGAATAATTCGATGCAACACTCAGCGCGCATTGAGCAGTAAATGGGAGATGTTTGACACATTTGGATAACATATGGAGATACTGTCATATTATCAGCTGATGTAATTGTCTCATTATATTAAACAAAATGTGGATACCAACACATATTAAAAGAATATCTTGCTTTGCTGTATGTTGAGCAGCACAAGGTATAGTATTTAACAACATATTCCCCTTTCCTCTCTTTCTCACACACACACACACACAACACACACAACTCATTTTCCGTGCACCTCTTGGCCTTCAAAGCCATCAGCATTTACAGTCTGTGGGGCTCTTTAAGAGGAATAAAGCTGATATTTACTGTGGGCTTTCATTGAGTGTAAAGGCCCAGATTTGTGGTGCCCATAAACCACATCTCCCCTTCCTGCCTGTAAAAATTTAATGCCACACAGCTACCGCTGAGCTCCGGCTCCCATGAGGCTTCCATTCATTTCTTTTTCCTTTCCTTGACAGAGAGCAGAGGTGGGAACGACAACGTGAAGAACTTACTCTACATATTATACTTATTATACTAATTTGTCTCCTACTACTTACTACTATACTAACACTAACAAAAAAGTCTGTGTTTACACTTGAACGTATTTGTGAGGGTTAGTGGCGACACTGGAGTAGTAGGTTTGCACAAAAATAAATAATATAAATAATACATCACAACATAATTCAGATGGTTTTATGACACTCTTTCATCAAAGGAATAGTTTGACATTTTGGGAAATATGCATATTGGATACCACTCTCGTGTCTGTAAGCTACATATGAAGCTACAGCCAGCAGCCGATTAGCGTAGCTTAGCATAAAGACAGGAAACAGGGGGAAACAGCTAGCCCTGCTCAGTCCAAAGGTAACAAAATCCACCTACAGTACCAGCACCTCTAAAGCTCACTATTTAATATCTTGTTTGATCTGATATTTAATCTTAATGAGTGGTAACAATCTTATCTAACTCTCGACAAGAAAGCGAATTAGCATATTTCCTAAAGTATCAAATAATTCCTTTAAGCTTCGGCAGCACCTAAAGAACCAAACCATGAATTCTAGTTTCACCTGCTTCTTGCACTGCCGTCAGGACCAAATATTTGAATATCCAATGGAAGCAGGATTTCCTTTATTGACATGGTAATGTGAATGGAGCCAGTGGCACTGAGCTCTACTCACATATTACAGCAGCTTACCTAACAGTGTTTAACCTGGAAATGTTCCTCTGTGAGTTGACAAGCATCCAACTGACCATGTAACACTAAAACTCTCCTCTAAAACCAATTCACATCGAATTCAATGAGGAGGGGCAGCGGCTGCCGGTTCCCCACCCTGTCTATTCAATAGCAGGGGAAACACTGCTCCTTACTGAGCGCAAGCACTGTAGCTCTTTAACACTGAGACTGATCCTGAGCTGATATTAACCCTTTGCTACACTACCTGCCATTCATTAAGCCCCTGAAACACTTTTACCAGCACCCATGTCAGGAGGAAAAGGCTATAACTTATATTTACCACATGTTGTTCCAAAAATACAAGAATTAAATGGTGCCAATTCAGACGTTATAGCCAGGGTGCTTGTTGTATGAATTGTGTGTGTGTGTGTGTGTGTGTGTGTGTGTGTGACATTTGACATTAAAAAGTCATTTCAACCTCGGCAGGCCACAATCTCTCGTACTGCTTCACTGTAATTCTATAGTTTGCTCCAGCAATTTCACAAATCCAGAGCGAGAAAAGATTGCAGCTTTTACAGTAGAAATTACATGACCTCCCATAGAGGTGTTGGTGACAGAAAACATGGGTCATATAGGCCCAGTGTTTAAAATAAAATCTGGGTCCTTAACCAGGAAGGAAAGAGGCCCAATGGCCACGAAGACATGAAAGAAAAATGTCACTGTTGTCCCTGACGTTTCTCCTCTCTTTTCCCTCCCACCAACCACTACTACTGAAGTTTATCTTTCTTCCTGTCTTTCATCACAGAGGTTATTAAACCCTGCGAGGGAGCTCCACGATGTCTAATTACTCCAACGGTAAACAAAAGGAGGTCGGGTGGGGAGGGAGTGAGGAGAATGAGGAGGAGGGAGGAGAGACAGATGAAAAAACACTGCTGGCCGAGCGCCGTGTTATTATAATTCTTTAAGCGATACTGTTAACGTGGTCAGTCTTTTAGCTGTGCAGCTAATGACTGGCTAGGCCTAATTACAGGCCGCCTGTGCTGTGCCGGGACGTGATATTCCTTCCCCGGATGGTTGTTAACTTCCCCCACAGCCAAAGCCCAACCCGACTCCCATTACCTCCCCGGCCTTCTTCGCCCACAAAACCCCAAATTACCTTTAAAGGTGTTGTATTGTTCTTTTGGCAAGGTACACAGCAGCATTTTCCACTGCGCACACATCAGGCACACCCAGAGGGGGCGGAAGCATCATGCTGACAAAAATATTCATGCATCCAACTCTAAACTCCAAATTAAAAAAAAAAAAGTAAACTAAAAAGACCAGTTTGCCCAATAAATAAGAAAACAAAACATTAGTCTGCAAATTGTCAGTGAAATGTGAAAAACACAGATGATTAATTACGCATATAATCACACCATTATCTCAAGACTAAGGCTGCAGAAATTTATTTGGCTGAATTTGTCCTCTTTTGTCATCTGGAACACATTTAATATCACATGTTTTAAATCCAGCTCGCTAAAATTGTGAAAATGAGAAAATAACAAGGTCCAAGGCCTCACAGGGAATACAGTAGGGAAAATAAAGTTTCACAGTTAAAAGGTTGTTTTATATCCTTAGCAGGCATTTTAGTAATTTATGACAAATCAAAGCAGTACAGCCAAATTTATAAAATCTTCATGATAATAGATAAAAATAGCTCTTAAAATGAGGACAAAATGGTACCAAACTGATAAAAACGATGCAGTAAAATCAGTGCAGTGGTCAACCACACAGGTCAGGAGTGTGCAATTTGTACAGAGGAGGGAAACTATTTTTAGAAAACACACAGAGCAAAGTCACTCATGCTGAAAAAAGTTTTTTTAAAAAGCCTCTATGTGGAAGCTAGCGCACACCAGAGCAATTAAAAACAAACACGTTGCTGCCTTCCGGCCTTAGATCTCGTGTTTTTTCGGAAAAAAAGTATCAGGATGAATTATTGGTGAAATACTCCTTTTAGCTGGAGCTGTGGTGGCCTGAACTGATGTACTGTAGCTGTGTGCCAAACAGAAACTGGGGGACAACGTCCACATTTTGTTTCTCCCCATGAGCGCTTCACAAGACGGATGCTCTCCCCATCCATCCTGTCCTCCTCCCTGTCTCTGGAGTGAGTGATGCGGTATTGAAACCATATGCCCTCCTGAATTCCTCACGGATCCTCCCATCCCGTCCAATCCCAGCAGTCCTCTGCTGGCCACTGACACTCGGCTGTCGCGAGGGGGGCCTCCCCGCTTCCTGTGTAGGATCTAAATATTTACACTCCCCGTCGTCCCGAGTGGCGAGGCGGAGAGGTCTTGATGTTTTGGGTTATGTAAAGTCCAATCCTCCAGGACGCATATTTAACAGATTGTCCTTGTTAGAGCAGATTTTTGAGCAGATTCACCTCAGAGAAAGTTTTCTCATCCTCCTGATATAGTCTGGGACACAGAGTACAGCCAACCTGCCTTGTTCACAATTTGCTTATAAAAGTAAGAGACATTCTGTTAGCATTTAACTTAAATACGAATATATTTACATCGGACAGAAATATTCCTTCATATACTGAAAGAGAGCGGAGATGACATCCGTTACAGAAACACTCTCCCACATTGTGAGCACATGGTGTGCACCTTAGCCCTCCGACTCACTGGTGTACCCCAGGATCACCGCGTCTTCAAGACATCTTGACTTGAAGTCTTAAGACATCTTAAGACATCTCAAGCCAAAGACAGCTGGGTAGGAGAGAGTACAGGTCTGGAGCCAAAACTGAACATGTGGTACACTCCAACTGTCCTGTAGCATAACAAATGATGAGTCTTTGTTCTCTGTTATGTCAGCAAACGCTTTCATCTAATGCAATTACTGAGAAAAAGCCCTGCAGGAATTTAACTTACAACCTCTTGTGTTAACAGCAGCACACTGTAACCTACTGAGAAAGTGAGGGAGATGCTCTGAACAAACAGGAAATAGAGCCAACAAATCTCAGCAAGGGTTTTTCGGAGGAGCAGTGAGAACGAACCCAACTTGTCCCACAAATACTTCTGTATACCATGCAGATGGTAGAGCCATTAAATGGGGCAGCAGAAGAAGTAAAGCAGAGGTAAATCGCTTCCCAGGTAGCCAGCCAAGTCATTTGCAGCTGTGTGTCAACGCACTAAGCTGTGCTCTGGCACCGGAGAACCAAAATGTGAGCCGACTCTGGCCCACATTTCACCAGGTTTTTGGGGTTCAGACTTGAGCCGTTTTAGGCTGACAATCAGCTCCAGTTAGCAGCACTCGGCTAGCTTTGGGCCAGTCTCAGCCCCTGGAATCAGCTCAAGTATACTTGGGCTGATTCTCGCACGTCATTTATCACAAGTCTGACATGAATCCAGCAAGCAGGTGTGCCGAGCTTAGGCTTTTTTTTTGGCTACCTGAAGCTGAGCATATACACAGCCCTATGAGATATTTAAATAAAGCAAAAGTATGTGCTATGTAGACAGTATGTAAACATTACTACATTCAGTTTTACATATCTTTCTATTCTATATCTGTGGAATCAAGTTAACCCCAATTTTAGGCTGATATTTCTGGTATAAATCTATGGTGGACTGTACAAGTTGAGTATTTTCTGACCGATTTAAGTGAGTTAAGTTATATAATGCTTATATATACGATATCTCACAATTTACCTCCAATGCCAATGTCCAATGCCAGTGCAGGAAGCAGCGTGCCTTTTATGCCGCAAGGTGGAAAGCTTGCCTTTTTATTAACCATAACCATGATCTTTCATTAGACCTAACCAAGCGTTTTGGTTGCCTATCCTCAACCACACTTTAACCGTAGTTTTTTTGCCACAACCATAATCTCCCGTTACCGTACCAACCATAGCTGCCATGCACAGATATTGTAGAAAGCAGGAATTTTAACATATTGGACATAAGAAAAGTTGGAACATAGCAACTCTTAGAAAAATCACAAACACTTAAAATATACAGAGGTGGTTGCCTGCTGAAGATGTCTTCTCTGATACATAGCAGAGTCAAAGCTTTGAGCCAAGGCTTAATATTAACACGATGCTTCATCTGTCAAATTAGCCAAGGATCAGACGGATATTAACAGCAGGCTCACTGAGCGCTAGCTTTATGTACTGCACTAGCCACACAATGAAGCCTCACAGGAGCAGCTTAGCTTTAAGCGCTATAAAGTCTGGCCAGAATTACACAGCAGGTGAAAGGTGGGCGGATTAGGGTTTGATTTAATTTGAAAAGCTAGCAGAGCACATAACATCGGGCTCATACCTGCTCATTACATCATCTGCTGGGTAGGAAGAGAAGCGGGGAGGACTGATGAGGAGGTTCAGAGGATGAGGTCACCTGTCAAGATGGATTTGCCGTCTGCGTCCTAAATCATTGAATATTTACTAGTCCACTCCTTTGTGTCTTTGCCGTTTTGCAGTGTTGTCCAATATCTTCTATGCTCTCTCCTCTCACCCATTTATCTCATACTCTAGCCTTTTCTCTTTTACTATAAAGTCTTTTTAGCTAAAACCTCTAGCCAAACCCTCCATTCAACTCAACCTGTCTGGAGAGGTGCCACAGAAATCGCCCTAATAAATAAAACATCTTATATATTGCTCTGAAAAAACACTATATCCCCTGCTCAAGACGCAGGTTTCAGGATACACTTCACTACCCTAAATCCATGCAGAGGAACTACAGTAAAAACAGATTTTGGACATCATCCCTGGGCTTGGATTTTCATCTGATGGGGGCTGATTAGAGAGAGATCCGGATGAAGTCAGGTCCAATTTATCAAGTGTCTCAAAGAGGAACACTTCAAACACATGCTACCCATCCACTAATTTAAACAGGTTAGACATCAGTTACGGATGTAGTGAGGTTAGGCTGAGGTCAGTTTTGTGTCTGATTGTGTTCACGGTTGTATTGTTTGATGAGGTCAGTTAAGGTTCAGTGTTTGTGTAGCGGATATTGGACTGACCTGCTGGGCCTGGCCCTCTGGATCCCTCCTGCGGTTGTGTGGATCGGTTGCGGTTCTGCTGGCGACGTTTTCCGCCAGTGGAGCGTGCAGTGCGGATATGCACTTCGCTGACTTTGAAGAACGCCACCATGAAAGGCTGCTTCTCCAGCGCACCGTCACGTCCAACGAGCCCCGCCTCCTTGGAGCTGATGCTCTGCCCTGTTTCAGCAGACACAGCACTTAAAAACTACACAAGGCAAGATTCACCATAATGGTCGTGTTGATTTGCACAAGTTGCGTGAATTACATTCTGCTGTTAGACCAGATGAAGTAACTTAATTAAACTACTAACAGATAAAAATGTAAAAGTTCCTTTCAACTATGGATTTATGTTGTGAAATTGTGTGCATCAAGTAAAAATAAATCTCTTACCGCTGCTGGTCTCCACGCTGACCTGCAGGCCCAGGTTGTGCACCGGGCTCATCACCCACAGGTTACTGGTGGCAGTGATGTCAAACTCCAGCCAGCCCTCCTCAGCCGCCCACAGCCTGCGAGACTCCAGCAGGAACAGGTCTGCCTCTCTGGGAGAACATGGGAGGTGATAGAAAAGAATAACTTAGATCATAGATAATAATAGAAATGTGTTTTGTGACTTGACAGTGTCGGGTCCTAATTAGCCAAAGAAACTTCTTTTGGGTACATTTTGCAGCATAAGACTGTCATCTAATGAAAAGGGTGACGGGTAGGAGAAAAATAAGCTAATGTTATCAAGCCTAGCACCTTAGCACTAACTAGAAAAGACATAGTCAAGCCATTCTAAGTTAACTAGTTGATCTGGTTATCCAGTTTCAATTCAATTTTATTTATATAGCGCCAAATCACAACAAAAGTTACCCCCTCTTTATAATATTATTTACAGAGACCGAACAATTCCCACCATGAGCAAGCTCTTGGCGACAGTGACAAGGAAAAACTTCCTTTTAAGAGGCAGAAACCTCAAGCAGAACCGGGCTCTAGGTGGACGGCCGAAGGTGGCCTTTAAGGTTGGCTTTTTCCTAACTAGGTAACCAAGTCTTTGAGGTTTTTTTAAAATTCAGTCACAGGCAAAAATGCTAAAGTTGTAGGTTGCATTCGGGAAACACAGGAGCTGTTGGTTTGTATCAAGGTAACAGAATCATAGCAAAATGACAGAAAGATGGATAGCTGCACTTAACAGAAAACGCTGGGATACACTGTATTGTACTCCACTGTAGCTTTGACCATACAGTCTACCTCTCTGAGGGACAGGAGAATAGGAAGGAATTAAATCTTTGGTATCAGGCTACAGGCATGTTAATATCATTTACAATATTTTGTGTGAATGAAATCAGGCTGCAAAATGGAAGAATGTGTCAAACGGGGGAAGAAAAAGACCCACGTACTGCAACTGTGGACTAATTAATGAAAAGAGTGCAGAGGAGTTGTAAGGAAAAGACAGAGTGTGAGTGATAAGAGGGCCTGTCCTCCCACTGTCCCATTACAGTAGTAATAACACAGCGTCAGGTCTGTTGGACCCTCCTCCACAGCCGACATCAAAGCCTCACAATCGTCCAGGTGTTCGGAGAATGCCCCTGCAGTCATGCATCAGCAGCCCCTCTTTATTGGTCATTAATGAGAGTGTTTCTGACAGCGTCCGTATGAGGCTCTACTCCTTGTTTTCCCTCACACACACAGTCCACCCCACTGTGAAGTTCACACGTTCGTCACAGCGTGGGCCAGTGTACCGATGTTTCCGCCTCATCGTCACAGCCGCTGTTCGGCTGACGAAGGACAGCAGGGGGTCCATGAGAGAGCCGCCTGCAGGGCGAAGGCTACTGAGAACCTACTGTAAAACTTCTTATTGACTGACTGCTTAAATGAACTGGAATAATAAGGTCAAAGGTGAAAGTCGTGTTTTTTTGCTACAATAAATCTCCTTTATAAGTCTTGTCAGTCATTGTTGTTAAAAATGTAACGCAAGGTG
The DNA here is from genome assembly GCA_003416845.1 of Oplegnathus fasciatus. Lineage (NCBI taxonomy): Eukaryota > Metazoa > Chordata > Actinopteri > Centrarchiformes > Oplegnathidae > Oplegnathus > Oplegnathus fasciatus. Next base: position 134,281 of record NTHP01000085.1, on the reverse strand, counting down.
GGAGGGTGTAGCTCACAGCTGGCCTGGTTATTTCATGTGCTTTCATCTTGTAAACTGCTGAAAAGGCATATTTGTAAAATTGTAAAAACAATATGTGAGTCAGACATCTGGAGGGAAAAGATGCAGAAGTTTTCAGTACAAGGAGATTATATACCTAAATAACATTTTAAGAATCAGACTAAAAACAATATTACTGTTAGCAGGTATTGAATACATGTACAAGGAAAAAGAGGAATGAAATCATCTGGTGAGGTACAGTATAATAGCTGGCAAAATGCTACTAAATAGGTTTTGGTTGGTAAAAACAGCTTTCGCGGCAACCTGCCCTTTCTCAATACGATGTCAGGCCTGCCACATTTTTGGCATTGTAATCTCACACATTCCTTGCCTGCTGTTAGCGAAACCGCCCCAATCAAATGAAAAGTACAAAGGGTGTCAGGCTAATTAAGCGCTCTATCATTACGGCTTAGAGTCAAAATAGGAATCAGGTTTTTACGGGAAGGAGGGGCACGAGAAAGTTAATAGGCTCCCCACTGATTGGACGATTACAAAGGTACAGTTTTGCAAAAGGCGGAAAATGGGGGAAAACAACAACAAAGACTTAACAGCACCTTCTCATATAAACCGTCAAACCTCAGACTTTATTGTCAGCAGAACGAAGATAAGAAAGCAAAATCAAAGCAGTTACAACTTTAATGTTGCACAGACGTTACTGATTTTGTCAGTGGATGCATATTGCACCTTGAATTCACTCCTACAAAGGACAAACACAGCGTGAGCAAATCTTCTCCACCTGAGAGCACACCATCCAGGCTGTAATTTTCTTCAAGGTAAAAAACCCGTCCTGCAATAACACAGAAATTGGAGATATATGGGCTCTTTAATCTCCAAATATCTCCAAAAATAAAAGGCTTTACCACCAGCCTGGAGAGCACAAACCGCCCATTGTAGGGATAAAGGAATGCAGCAAATAAGTAGCTCTTGATACCCATAGAAACCTTTTGACAGACAGAAAAATATACTTTGCCAACATCCATAGCTGACGTTCTTATACTTTTGCAATCCGCGGACCTCAGAGTGGATCAGCTTTAGCCTGGGATTGTAGTCTGAGAACATTTGGTGTTAGAGACCCCACCTTAAGGTGTTTTGTTTCTTGATGATATTCAACACAAAATAATATATTAATGAAAGTTACTTTGATGTATTCATTAAGAAACAAAATATACTGGGCGACATAAGATGTTAGCTTAAAAATGTATACTAGAAATTCTCTTCATGTTAGAGCTGGTTCTCACTGGGCGGGCTTGATAAAATACAAATATCATTCAGAAATCTTACTGGATGTTTATCTGCCCCTGCAGACGTAATGTAAATGTTTGGCGTGTATTAGCTGCTCTCATTTGGGGGACGTGAGGATTCTGAAGCTGTGCTATTTCTGCAAGACGTGGTTTTGCTTGATTTTAAAATATAAACATGGCGAGGGCCCAGAGTCTGTGTAACGCACAGGGAGAATGATAGCGAGATAGAGAGAAACGCGCAGGGTGAGGCAACTTTTTTATAATCATAATCTTTACCTTTCTGTATCGAGGAAAAGTCAACTGAGCATGCTTGCTGTTTTCAGTAACACCCTGTCTCTTGTTGACTTTTGATTCCCAGTAAAACCACACTGCAACCCCTCTTTATTTTAGATTTCACTCAATATGCCAAAGATACCAAATGTGTCAGGTTGAATTACAGGGAAATGTGTATAAAATGATAAATCAGAAAAATAAGAGCTGTGTACATTTAGGATGATAGAGTATGAATATGGTAGAGAGAGTTATGTTGTATATAACTTATCTAAGAAACAAAGATCTTTATGTGCCCAGTCAATGTTGAAACTGGACCGTCACTCTGGAAGAAACGGAAGAAGAAGAAGCAGATGACTGATATGTATGAGTTTGACTTTATTTTCTATTGTTTGTTTTTTACTGGGAAAAAGGATTAGTAGGATAAAAACAGAAATTCATTTTTCAAACATGGACAATGCACAAACACTGAGTTGGTTATTCACATATGAATTATTTAAATTGGCCAGTTACTTCGCGAAAGCCTGGCCGATGAGGAAAGAAGCCCTTTATCAGGATCAACTTTAAGCTTGTAGCAATTTTTTGGTGTTTTTTCTGCTATTTGGTGTAACATTTATTTAGAACTTTGCACAACATACAGTATGTTATTTGAAATTATACAGAAGTACAAATAATGTTGTGATTGATGGTTTTGTATATGTGTTACTGGAAGACGTAGATACAATACATTATATATGTAGTGTAAGCAAAGATTTTAAGAAAAATCAGGGTGTAGCAGAGGCTGTTGAAGGAAGTGAGACACCCTCTCTGCATTTCTCAGTTGTTAGAGGGATTCAAACCAGTTAAAATCTTATCACTATGTGTGTGTGTTTGTGTTACCTGTCAGGGTGCTCCTTGACCACCTGGTAGACTTTGAGAAGGAAGGTGTCATTGCGGAAGGCGCGGCTCACACACTCCTTGTAGAGGCGAAACTCCGCTGCGGTGACGGCCTCGCCCTCTGGGATCTGTGAGAGGTTGAACTTAAACTCCTTGTGGTGACGCCGCTGCGGAGAGAGCTCCCTGTCGTACTCCACTGTGGGACAGAAACAAACACAACACACACACAGGATTAGGACAAAACATTATGCACAAAGGGAAAAGATAATACAGAGAGACAAGTGAAAAATTAACTCTCTGCATAAAGTTAAATACTGGTATGCAAGTTTTCTTGATGTTCATCAGAAGAAATCATGTTTTGATCAGATTTAATGATTAGAAAATAATGTAGGTGATACTGCATTGATCTGCTTCTGGGCAGTATTGCCTTTTTTGACCTTTACAATGCCTTTTCTGTGGTTTGTCTCACATTTATGATGCATTTTCTACAAATAGGATCAAAGTGCATATTTACAAACAGGGTTTCAGTGTAAATATACAGCAGTGATTGATGAGCGGATATCCTTTTCACAGACACTGCGCAGAGGTCGACCATAGAAGCCTTTAAAACGATCACGTGATTTATACTTAAGGCCTAATAGGTTTCGTGGCTTCCAGTTTCCCTAAATAAACCCCTGTTATCATCAGTCCGAAGCAAAAGCCCATGATTTTTTTTCGGCGGCAGCAAACTTAGAGACGTTCTGCGACCACTTCTGACGGCGTGAAATGACAAAAACCAACAAATGTGCTCCCTCCTATGCTTTTAAGTGCAATATGCGCCATAATGATAATGTGCTCTCCGGGGACTCGGTTCCTGTCTCAGCTGGAGGTTTTTCTCCCACAGCAAAGAGCCAGCAGAGCCTGCATGTCGACGGACACACAGAGTGAGAAGAGGGAAATGAATAAAGAGGGGCATGTCGAGTGCAATTAGAAGGTGGTGTACAGAAATACCCATGCAGACATAAACGGTAAATGCTAAGCCTCAAATATGTACTATATTCTGCAAAACACACAAAAAACTAGTGACATAATTGCTTGAGTACCCGAAACACACTCTTACTATTCTTACTCCATCACTCTTACTGATTTAAATGCTTTGTCGTATGCTACACACTACACATACATGCACACACGCTATCATCATCTCCACTCTAGTTTTCACTCAGTGCAGCGAGGTTCAGCAGGCTGCGGTTTCACCACCACAGACTGTAAGTGCAGACTCATCAGAGCTGGATGTATACTACCGCCTCAGCTGCTCACCTGCAGTGGGACCAAACATAGATGTCCAACATCATCCATTTGCCTACATCTGTCCTCTACTGCTACTGCTGCAGACTGCAGGAATTTAGTTCAAAGCAATAGTTTCCTGAGAGTTAGATGAGAAGATTGATACCACTCATGTCTGTACACTAAATGAGAAGCTACAGCCAGCAGCCAGTTAGCTTAGCTTAGCATAAGGACTAGAAACAGGGGGGAACAGGTAGCCTTGATGTTTTTAAAAGTGAGAGCTAATATGCAGAGACTTCCTGACTTGATAAATGACAGCAGGCTGTCCACTAGAAACATCATGGAGTCTTCCTCCTTCCTACATTAACCCAACACATGGCTTCATAATTAGTGTGTGTCCAGCAGTTTCAGACATATTTAAGACAGTACATATTTGAGGTAGTCAAAAAAGTAAATGGGAGGTCTGTGAAGCCAAAATTCTTTATTTAATTTTTTTATTTTGAAGATTCATTTGGATACTTCTATAGCCCACAGCTAGGTAAGAAGAATTTAGTTTTGTACCTGAGCCAGTCTTGTTAAAACTTTCTGGTAATTTTATGATGTGGGGACCCACCCAAAATGGACCAATGACACATTTTGTTCCCCCGAGTCATAGCCGAAGAGAAAATTGTGTTGATGTGAGAACACTGGAACCAATCAGACTCTCCCAAAAGTGCCAGCCCCACCTCGTACCCACACCCAGGAAGGTCAAAGCTCCCCTCATCCCCAGACATTTCCACGTTACATAAATGATCAACTTAAGTAACAAACTCAGCAGAAAAGGCAGGGAGGGAAGGTGTGTCTCTCTAGCTTCATTGCATTTCTGAGGAAAACAGTACAGTCCAATCCTGAAGCACATTACTGTGACTTGGTCAAAATAAATTACAATAATTGAAGGCTCTTAGTTTAAGTCTGAGCCAGTTCTGCCTTTCTGTACTTCGCACACTTTCCTTTGAAGCAAAAGGAAACCACCTATAGAGAATGAGATGTTATTCACATCAGCGTCACTGTGACTTCTATCAGATGTGACAGTGACCATTTCATCATCGTACTCCACAAGCTGCCCACACACACACACACACAGATGTCGCAGTAACTGTGTGTGATAACGGGTCTGGTCTTGTGTAGGGTAGATAGATCAGCTAGGCTTGTGTGTCTGTGTGTGGAGGACTTAAGCAAAGGTCATGGTACTCTAAATTACTTTACAACACTCCCTTCAACAGCCCCGGGCTTAAAGACCAACAGCTTGAAATTTTATATTCCCTTTTTAAGAATCGACTGACTTTTTTGGCATGAAAACTCTTTGATAAACTGACTGTAGGTGGTGAGAAGGTCAGCAAGAGTTTCATATGTATCAAATATTTATTACATCTGCTGCAATGCACTGTGTGCAAGTGTACAGAAAGACTGAATGTGTTTGGGAGACTGTGCTGGCAATCTAAGCATCATACCAAACAAAAGTAAATCTACACCAGACTTCTCATTGTGTTGATTTATTGGAAAGGGTGTTTTTTAAAGTGTATTGAGCATTCACAGAATGTAAGCAGATTGGGAAGAACGGGTAAACCTGTTCACACAGTATTTAAAGACAGTTACCCTTTGCTAACCTTGTAGCCACACCAGACTAATAGAAATTAAGCTTAAATCAGGTATTTTTATTGTCTTACATATTTGTAGTGGTTCATTAACAAATGAAACTAGATACAAACAGTGTATACCTTCTTTTTAATTGACCTGTATTAGTCTTAAAGGGGCACTCCATCAAATTACACATACAGGTCAGTTTATTTGTTATTAGCACTACTACTCAGCCTGTGAAAACAGTTGTCCTCTGTAGTTCTGGATGAGCCTTGTTCATTTTGAGAAAATTACCCGGATGATATCACAGTGATGTCATCAGGGTTATTCCAGCTTAAGCTTGTAGATTTCAACAGTTTTAACAGAAAACCTGCATTATAAACGGAGGTTTGAAAGGTTTATCAAGCAGAGAGGGTCTAAGGAAAAGATGCTATTGGTTGCATTACGGGAAATGTAGGACAGCGTTTTTGGATCTTGTCCCTTTCTAGGGACTAAAAGTCAGTATATCTTGGCCTTTGTGCTCTGATTTTGACAATTCATTTTTCAATCTGTCACTCATAAGTCCCCACACGTTATGGAAGGACAAATAACAAATACTAAATTGCTGGAGTGTCCCTTTAATAGTGGACTTAATCAGAAGTTACAGCCAGCAATAGTCGCTTAGCAGCCGCAAGTTTGTTGATATTTCTGTTGTTCTTTTCACCAGGTGGGAGATATAGTAGCTGTGAGACAAGAGAAGTGAAAGAGATTCTGGCCGAGGAGAAAACGAGCGAGGTGAAAAATGTACGCACTGATTTCATTAGGCTTTAATGAAATTCATAGGACGCACTTCTTTTAACATTTATCTTCCTCATGTCCGAACAAAATCTCAAGGCACTCCTGAGCTCACTCAACAACTCACCAGCCTGCCTAAGTTCAAATCAATCTTTTTTTTTTATCTCAGAGAGGGGAGTCATTTTGAGCAGCGTCCAGATGAAGACAAACAATTAAAACTACGAAATATGAAGACAGCCACAGGCTCGCATCTCACATTAACATACGCTTTATCGCCGCAGTCCTCGGCGTTAGCGGCCTGGGAGCCACAGCGTTAGCGGCTAAGTAGCATTCCAGCTGCTTCTCCACCTTCTCAGCTTGAAATTCAATTGAAATCCACTGAGGTTTCGCATCTAAAATCAAAGGGAAGTCTTCACACGACGCGTACAGGGAGCGTAACCTCTGCGCTAATCTACCATGACGTGAGCTTTGAGACAGGAACACACAGAAGGGAAAAGGGATTTAGATTTGGATGATTCAGAGAGGAATTCATTCAGAGTGATTCTAAAGATGGGGAAAGAGTGATTATATTAGTGATTTGGTGCAAACAGTGCTCGATGGAAACCGCAGGAAAAGAGTGTTTATGTGCCATATGTGTGAATACTAATCTGTAGGTGTATTTTATAGCTTTATTTTATTACCACACTCCCATCGATGGTCAACAGTTCATGAGAAAATACACACAAACATGAAGAATGACAAACGTTATGTTGACTTAAACAGTCAACTGTTTTTTCTTTCATTTTCACTCACTTGAGCACACACTGGGGCAGCCAAGGTTAACCAGAAAACCTGACAATGGCAGGGAATTTCTCTGATGATTCACGTAAACACTGTGGGTGATTTAATCTGCTACAAGAAACAGATGGGCACAAGAGACAGAAAGAGAAAGGAAAGGAAGAGAGTGAGTAAAGAGAGGAGAGGAGAAAGGAATAAATGATGACTCCTTGAATGGTGATGTAGGTAGAGAACGACAGAGAAGGTATGAATTAAAGTTTTGAGAGAAAAAGAAAGACCGGAAGACAGAAAAATGGTACAGAGAGAAAGAGAGTGGGATTGAGAGAAAAGAAGTGAAAGAAAGAGATTAAAGAAACAGGAAGAAATTATAAAAGAGAGGGAAATGGATTATGGATTGTTTTGGAGGGAAGAACATTCGTGATGTATCAAATTGGACAACCTGAATGGAAACAGCAATATACTAAAAAAAAAAGGCATAATTTGTATGTCAATAAAAAAAAGTTTATGCCCGTTAAAATAACACAGGAGAAGAAAATGTCTGAGGGAGAAGACAGAAGAGGATAAGATGACAAGACCAGACAAGGAAAGACAAAGTCAGTTGTCACGGAGAGGAAGATAGAGAGACCGAAGGGACAAAAATGGAGGGAGAGATGGAAAGAGGCAGAGTCTGGGATGCGATGAGAGGGGGAGAGCTGGAGACAGTTAGTGACAGAAAGAGAGTGAGATGGACGATTCGCAGATTCACTTGGACGCTTTGATAGGAGCTGTTCTCTCGTTTCCACCTGCGCAACATCTGGCGCTGCTGTCCTGTCCCTGCTGCTGTAGGTATTACGGCAACCCACACACACACACACACACACACACCTTCACCCTGGGAATCTTTTGCTATCACATGTATTCATATGGTCCTTATATTCACAGCCTGCACATGATGAGTGGTTATCAGCATATATGTCATAAATCATGGTATAAAAACATCTTATAAACTGACATTACAAACTCATGTCAGTATTTGGCATATGAGAATAAAAAAAAATCTCAATCCTCTATAAACCAGCTTTGGAAGAACTGAAATCACAGACTGGGACTTCAGTGTGACAGGTTGGCTTTTTATAAACTGTGTGCCCCTTTAAGAAGCAAAGGAAGGAAAAAGGGAAAAGGTGCTGAAAGAAAGACGAGTGAGCGCAACTTTGAGCCAGAGGGCTGTCTGTGCAGGGGGAGGCTGGCGAATGAGCGGACAAACAGGCGAAAAAGATAGCAGAAGAGACAAAAATGAATGTGACGGTGATTGAAAACCACAACCTCTGGAGTAAAAATAAAGAAGAGCAACCACCAGCAACAAATTGAAACACACTGAAAGTCTGTGAGGACGCAATCACCAATTTGGTGGGTATGATGGAAAAGTACCAGAAAAAGGAGAGAGCAGAGAGTGGGATGAAATCTATAAGTAGAAAAGGGAAGGAAGGAAGACAGACAAATTTAAAATATAAATAGGAAATAAACTAAAAAAATAGATTAGAGGAGGAGAATGGCAGTGTTCTTCGATGTGAAGCAGAAACAGAAAGACTGTGCAGGAAAGGCCCTGGGGTGGTTGACAGGCGGACTTGTCTGTGGTCAGTGGTCAGCGCTTTTACTCACACTCCTAACACTGTCCAGCCAATCCCTCGGAGGGACAGCTGGCGAACAGCCGCCTGCATCAAACCCCTCCCGCTCTCTCTCACACGTCCCACAACCACAGAGCAAAACAGCCAACAACCACCTTCCCTCACCAAAATACTTTTTCACCCTTCATCAACACTCAGTTGGTAAAATTAACTAAAGGGAATGTTATGGATGGTTTTCTCAAAGGTAATTATGTCGTCAGATATCTATCCATTTTAAAGAGGGGATTATTGAAAGCTTTTAGCCTCAAAGCTACATGAGTAATTAACTTTTTCCTCGTGGCGTTGAGGTTTGTGCAAGGAACTACCAGAAGAGGCATGTGACACAGTTTTTGATTAGATTCCTAATCAAAAGTGCATCTTCTGAATGCATCTTAATGCTAAAATATTTTTGCAGTGTTACTGTTGTAGACTTTCCTGTAGTATCCAGTGCTGCAATGTAGATTAAAGAGAACAGAACACCTGTGACCCAGATAATAGAGTCTTAAGGGAGCTCTTATTAGATCTGTCAGTGAGATTTTACTAAGTACCAGTTTGATGACAGACAGAGAGATTTGGTTCATACTGCCAATTTGAACAGAGATTTTTTCATCCTCCTCTTACAGTTGCAGACATATAAAACACACAGATACAAATCCCTCCACCTCAGACAATAAGAAGCATGCTGAGACAGTTCTATGCTGTTTTGTGCCACAAGACATTCAAGCAAGACTATGTAACTTTTGCTGAACTACCGTCACTGTTGTGTCTTTTACAGGATAGTGGTGCGTTAAATTCCCTTCGTTTCCCAAGAGTCATTTGCTTTAAAGACACCATCATTAGTTAACCTGACTGAGAGCAAGTGGACTGGAACCACAAGCAGGAAACAACAAACCTGGGACGTGTTTTATTTTTGTGTTCAAACCATTTAATTATTTATCTGTGACATGCTAAAACATGCAGAGAACAAGAAGTAAGTAACAATATTAGTCACTATAAGCTACTGGTCATACCAGACCACGTAAGGCTGTAGTTGCAGCATACTGAACTGAGTAAAAGTGCGTTTTCATCTATAAGAAGAATCTTGTATTTCCTCTCGCAGAGTATCGCTTGGAAGCACAATCACATCAGATTCAGATTTGCGCTGCCATTCAAAACATCTTGAGCCTCTACGCCCTGATCTCTACCTTTTATAAAAAAACACAACATCTGCGTATGGTAAAGATCGTGGTTATGCTTAATAAAAACTTTAACGTTAATTGCAGGTTTGTGACAGGAAGCGAACGCTACCACAACCGCCATACCCTTAGGTTTCCAGAAGAATACACTACTTCATTCGCTGGTTCTGAACATTACCATTGGAAGTCAATCATAAGCTGAATAATACAATATGGATGGAATTCTTTGGATACTCTCATCAATCTTTGTTCCTCCTAACTCTATCCCATAATGCACCACACAACCCAGGGTTTACTCTGCCTCTTCATCCCAACAGGAAAGAGTGGATGTTGGCATTTAGTTTGCGAGACAGGTACAGTTTAAGTATGATTTAAAAGACATCTTCATGCTCTGGCTTACTGTCCTTGTAGCAGGCAATGTTTGGGTTTCGGCTTTCCACTCAGTGTCTCCTGGAAGAAATAGGATGATTGCAGTCCGAACCACTGACCTTGCTGAACTAACATGGGAACAAGAAGCCAGTGTAGCTGTAAAACAAGCCCGGCTTTTCTCTGCAGTACAGCAAATATTCCAGTATCTTCTCAATAACCAAGCAGTGTGGGAGTTTTATGCGCAGAGCATGCCAAAACTGGATCCCGAAGACCCTCGTAAAAATCTCTGCTTTCTAATTAAATCTGTAATTTACTATTTCCTCTGAAGCATAACGCATCACACTGAAGCAGAGGCTATGAGAGGGACACGAAACTGAGAGTGAATGAGGGAAAAGGAAAGAATAAAAAAGAAGACATTTTCACAAAACACCCTTCAATTAAAGTTTTGCACACCAAGAACCTGTCAACATTGTTAAAAACTTTGCGGATGGCTAAACCAATAAAAAATGTTCTGGATGTCCAAGGCATGAGAAGAATCCATCTGTGTTTATGTAATTACAGCCCATAATCTGTCTGGTTTTTCTCTCAGACTTGATGGTTTCTGAGGATAGGTCAGATATGACCGTGTCTTCCATTTATCGTTAATTCCTCCAAAGTCCCATCTAATTAAAGGTTTGGCCCGTCAGATTGACTTTCACGGGAAACTTTTGCACAACTTTTCAGCGACTGCCACTATTTCATTCAAAAAGAAAAACATCTTATTAAGTGGAAATCTTAATGCTGTAAACACTAGTCTTTCTGAGGAGCCAGATTTTATGCCTCAAACTCTTTAACCTTTGGCATTGATGCAGTGTGGAAAGATAAAATACGGAGGCAGCTGTTGATTTTTGCAAAGCAGATGAATACTGGCAGCTTACAGTACACACACACACAAACACCGCAGTAGTGTGAGCTGCCTGAGGTGTTGCCACTATGCTTGGCTGCCATCAGGAGCTGTTTCCGCCTTCTGCTGAGTATTTTGGCTCTTTGTAGTCAGGCAGCTGGCAGGGCAGCTCCTGGGGTCGAGGTACGGACGAAGGGGCTGGGGGTCTGCTGGGAGTCGTCATTAACTTTGAGCAAGGGTGTGTGTGTGTGTGTCTTTGTCATCCTGTGCTCTGATCTTCTCCCCTGACCCAGCATCAAAGCCGACACACTGAGCGCCACAGGACCGGTCAAGGGCCACTGGCAAGAGCGAGAGTTTATGTCCGATGCATGTAGGCACACAAACACACCTCCAAACGTTTCATAAAAGGGCTTACGCACATGCACGTAGGGTAATTGCACGCATATGGGCACTGACATATGCACACGTACGGATGTAAATGTCAAAGCGAAGAATTAAAACATACACTTGCATTACAGGATCCCACACACGTGAGAAAAAGAGGACGGAGGAGCTCACATTCCCACACACACTTTGTGATGCACACACAGTCCCAGAGGTCAGCGGTGTGAGAATTCAGGACCAGGCAGGAGCATCAGTCCATAGCGAGGATATGAGGCAGCGAGACCAGCCCTTTTGCAGACTGTCAAGCCCCATTAGCAAACACAGAACAGCAGCCGACAGCTTTACTCTCAGTGTCCAGCAGAAATCAGTGCAGGGATTTTAGCACATTACTAATTACTGTTATGTTCCTGACAGACAGCTGAGAACAGTCAAGAAATGTGTTTAAAGCTCAGCAGGCTGGACACTTGTAAAGTTAGTAATATTTCAAGTTTAAGTAAGAATTTCATATAAATAAATGTCATTTTTGCCACAAAAACTGTCATACGACCCGCGGCCGGTTCATGAAAGCTTTTACGTTTACTGCTCAGCACAGCATGTGTGGGGTGTCTTTCCTGGGAAAATTCCTCTGGTGCGCAGGAAGTGATGCGTTTTATGCTTCAAGCAGGTTTGTTTGGAATAAACAAAAAGAACCTGGCACAGTAGTTAGCATGAGCAAAACCTTCATAAACATCATCATCATCAAATCAGGGAAATCTCTGGGAAATGCCGTGCAGAAACATTACAGCAAGGACAGTTTATCCCGCCTTCATGCACTGTTTGAAATATAAATCACTGACTTATACCACAGAATGTTTAGATCCGGGCAAAAGTGCAACACACAGTTTTTTTTTGCTCAAGTAAAACAAACACAAATACATTGAATTTGACATTTTAATACCAATTTGGGCCATTTTCAGTGTTCACAGGGGCAATACAACTTTTTCACGGAAGACATTTTGATACGTCACAGTAGGAAAAGCACACTTGCTGTAAATAATAAAATTCTGAATTCCATTTTGCTGCTATTGTGCATGCTGGCTCGCTGTCACACTGTCATGACATACTAGGACCAGGCCATCATTAATATTTATTTTTTCTGCTATGATAAGTCAAAATGTCTGCTGTGAAAAAGGCCTATATTAAATAAAGGAGCTATGGCAGGGGTGCTGTTTGGGATGTTATGGTGTTGGATCTTTTACTATTTGGAGTAATCTTGGCTCTCTGTCACTTACTTTCCCACATTATCTTTTACAGAAAAAATTAGAAACTATAGCACAGATGACAAAATATGGCATTAGTTAAAGTAACTTTGATTTGACTGGTTTACTTCTGCCTGAGCTGGTTGGATGTGACATTTCTGTTACCTGTTCAACGGTTATTTGCCAAATTGGAAACATAACGTCAATGACCTACTAAACAAATCATCAATAAATCAAACTGTGTAGTAATGCTTTCACTGTTATTGTCACTCAGAGGCTGCACATGAATGTCTCTTCAAGTTGAATGGGAGCTTTAACGTAATTTTCATTTTCATCATGGCACAATGTCCATTGTTAGACATGTCAATAGACATCTGCACCCAGTTAAATGCCTATTTAGATTCAACTGCTATACGGAATTTCCTTTCACTTTACTTTCCTACAAAGGATTTATAGCACTGCCAAAGTAACATTTTATATTATAAAAGAACAAGAAATTCATACATCCAACTAAAATTCAGAAGCACTTTAACAGCACTAATAATTCTGACAGCTAGAACACAAGAGTTTTCGATGACTTTGCTGGACAGGAGTAGCACTAAAACTCACATTTCATTTGCATTGTCAAGAGTACAAGCAGGCAGCCACTCAGACTGTAAAACATTATCTGAGTGCAAATAGCACAAACTAATACAGCACTTCCTGAGAGCCTGACAATTTAGGCTGCATTTTCTCTTCTTTCACACACACAGATACTCATCAATAGCCTGGATATCCAGCCTGCTCTTCTTCCATTACCTCCCACAGGTTGCAGTACATAATGACCTCACTGGAAAGGCATCCTCAGGAACAAAGGCCCCATTTGAACCATATAATCACATTTTTCTACAGCCATCAGCCTCCATATAATCCTTGAAAAACCATTTGGGTTTGTCTAAAGACCCATCCAAAACCATGACACATAATGTCAGGCTTACTGTTCCAGGACACACACAAACACACAAACACACAAACGCATACACATACACAGACGAAGAGTATTTGACTTTTGTTCCCACCACCCCGAGCTCTCTCACCACTGTGCTGCATTCCGTACAAGATGATAAAATGAAGTCTGGACACACACCTATCTTTTGTCGTTTTGAGATTTTCAGCTAGTGTGCAATATGTGTGGGTTTGTGTGTGTGTGTCTAACCCTGAGGGTAGGCGGATAATTTGCTGTAATTGCTCCTCAGCTGGGGCTTTGCTAACAGATAGATATCCAAGGTATGGCTGTTGGACTGTGTAGTATCAGTATTTTCCATCGATGGACTGACAGCTGAGTGGTAGCAGTCATCAGCTCTCTGTTGAGTCTCCAGTTGGCCTCCAAGTAGCTGGATGTGTCATACCTGTGTGTCAATAGGAGATTTTATTCCATCTCAAGCGCTATTACTTAGGATTAAGATGTGGACCACTAACTCGGCTGCTGGGGGCATTTAAACAGTGACGGTATGTGAATGTTTGTGTTTTTCTGTTCTTGTTATGCCACTTTTCCACCACACTAATGTAATGCACCATAAGGTAACATAACGTAATGATAACAGGTAAGGTAATGTAGCATAACATAGCCTAGCATAGCATAATGTAGTGTAGCATAATACAATTGTAAGCGGTTTCGAACTTTTACTTCTATTGTCATCTGCACTGTTTGGCAAGAAGTTGATGTGACTAAATTTTGGCTCTGCTCTGATTTAAATCTCAGGCAGTGCTGGCAATTCTGTTGATCATGATTCATCAAGCTAATCTGTAATCCTACTACTACAACAAATACCGCTCACTAACACATCTGTAATAACACTAACTGATAAAAAAAAACAATGAAATGTGCATGTTAGACAGCAACAACAGCACTCAAGCCCTGATAAGCATCTAGAGGAGAAGAGAGTGTTTGAATCAGCTGTAAAACATGAAAAGGTCTACCAAAGGATAGCGTTCCAGTTTGCAAAAAAACTATGGAAATGTAAAAAGCACCAAATGCCAAACCCTCACAAATTCATAAAAGTTCAGATTATGGAAAATCTCAGATCATGAGCTGTTACATTTTTGAAGCCTTTTAAACATCACTTTTCCCAGTTTTTGTAAGGAATTTTATTCAGGCTTAGTTGTTTTAAATAAAGATTAAAATTAGGATTAGATCTCGGGTATGAGTTGAGGTTCAGCATTTGAGTTAAGGATCAGGGGCCTAGTTCACAAAAGTGGTTTTGCAAGCACTGTTTACAAATCATCACGTCAGCATCGTGTTTCACAAAAGATTGTTGATGCACATAGCAGATAAACTTGCAAGTCCTGCAGGGCTCTTACATACTGCCATTTGGTTTGCATTTTAGTAAAATCTGCCAAAATGTTATGTTGCAATTGCAGATGCATTTTACAAATTTGGTGAGACACAAGTTTGGAGATAAGGATGAGGGACCTCACAGGATTAACAAGACAAATGTGTGTGTGTGTGTAAGGGAGGAGCCTTGTGAGTACACATTCAACCTTCACACCCATGTCTATAATCAATCTTTATACAGCATTTGTGTCTGTTTGAACACTTACAGGTCTAAATGGCCACAGAGAAAAGCGCATTGACATTAATGGCCAGTTGCGAGTTCCCCAAAAGCCCCTGTAAAAACAAGTGTTCGTTTCATTGAACATCAATTCGAGCCAATGAGCTGTCAACAAAAGACGGTGCAACATCTTTTTCACATTTATAAGGAAATTCCATGAAATCACGAAAGAAATGAGCTGGAAAATAAACAACACGGAAAAACCTTTTTTTTTTTCCATTTTATGGGATGTTAATAAAAATGTAATTCTACAGCAGAGCAGCTGTCACAACAGCCTCTGGTCAGACTAATGGTGGCCTACACTTCGCTTCAACTTAGATCAGCGGTCTTCACATAAGACTTGGTCTTGTGGACGGAAGAGTCAGATGACTTCTCAAATCCTCAGTGGTGGAAAGAGCGCTGGACGGCTACGTAAGTTCAGTAAAAAGCCACTCAATTACTGTAAGAGAAGTCAATGTAATTAGTTATTTCTACTCTTTACAATCCTTTAGCGACAAAAATAAGGATTCGGTTCTGCCATTTTGGTCACAGCAGACAACTGAATAGACTCAAGCTTCCTGTATGGCTCTTTGGATAAAAGTGCAAGATTTCTGCTGGAGTTTGGTGCGTGAGTCCATTTTGTTCCTTTTCTAACATCTTGTTCTCTTTGGAGGCCGCTTTGGCAGAAATACTACTGGCTGTTTCATTTAGACACGAACAAGAAAATAAACGCAACCAAACACTGCAGTCATAAACAAAACTAGTGACACCAAACACTTCGCTGTCTAACGTATGTGACTAACAACAACAAGCCTAAACCAGACTCATTAATCTGGCAGTACACTGCACACTAAAAGATACAGTGTTTAGAGTTGGTCAGATTGTCAGGATTTGCTGTCCTTTGGTTGCCATAGGATACAGGGGAAAAACATTTGGGTGGCCAGCAGAGGAGGGTTTGTCTGGGTCTACGATTCTCTGCTATAAAACAGAAGTTGCTGCAAATCCATCAGCGATTTTTGAAAATAAAAGGGATTTTTGACCGTTGCTTGGTCACAACATGAAATCCCCAAATGTAGGATAACAGGTGGACTCATAATAGTTTTCTAAGATGCCATTAAAGTCAGTATTTATTGGGGAAATCAGTGACCATGGCATACAGGGGGTCTGATTATTTGAAAAAAGAAACCTCTGATCTTGTTCCTTCTTCCTGCGAGATTCTCCGTCCTTGATGTTCGGCTCCATTTCCTCTGCGATTTATATGACAGAGGATGGCTACTTAACTGCTCTCCTCTTGGGTCGTGACCACAGACCCTCTCAGAAACGGCTCCCTTGGCTGCTTTAGAGATTTGCCACCATTCAACACTAAGTGAATATTCCGCAAACAGAGATGTACTCCCATGGTTTTTGATGGGAGTCCATTTTGAGCAAAACAAAACATTTCTGTGGGTTTAAGCCTCACTTTATTTATGCTGTGTCAATACAGTGGTGATGGTCGTCAAGAATCCCCTTTTATTTGCTTCTCAGGCTTTGTGGGAAACCATCTGAAGGCTGATCACACAGGCATGTGTCTGTGTGTGTGTGGTAGTCTTAGTTGGTAGTAAGCTGCTTATTCATTATTTTTGCGTGCCTGCCTGTAAATGTGTGCTGCTGTTTGTCTGATGGCCCGTATAGTTACATGTCTTGTGTGTGCCTCTATCGCCGTGCAGCAGTACAGGCCTGCTATAGTGATCTGTGGTTAATGTCTGCTTTTGGGCAGCAGGTGTACATGTGTGTGAGTGTGCGTGTATACGTGTGTGTCTGAGCTAGGCCGGTCTGGTCCCAGATTTAGAGGAGGAAGCCGGTGTCAGAGCCAGGAGATGGATCTCTCCTGAGGGATCCGATAAATAAGGAAAAAATATCTTTGAAAAAGGGAAACGCAGCTGTTTCCAAAGGAGAAGTCAAAATATTGGTGGCTTTGCATTCCACAGCCACAAGGTAGAGGCCAGCTCACTCTGTGATACTGTTTGGTACTCTATTTTGCCTCCCTCTCACTATGAACACCTCCCTTTCTCTTCCCTCTCCGCACATCTTTTCTTCCCTCTCTACCACTATATCTCCCTATCCTCACCTCTCTGTCTGCCTTTCTTTCCCCTCCACTCTCTCTGTCATGAAGACAGTCGAGCCTCAGTGCGATTCCCTTTGGAAAGTCCGTGGTGACCACAACGCATTTCAGCGGCTTAGAGGCAGAGCATATGATCCACTGATAAATCAGTCTGGGCCAGATTCAATCTCCCCCCTGGGCTGACTTACATATAAGACCTACTGCTTGTTTTACACACAGGCACAGCTCCAAAAACAGCGACGGTAACCAGATACCTGGATATTCAAAAAGCAGGTGGGCCTTGAGGAAAATCAGGAGAAAAATAATCAATGTTTCTAATAATACATCTGTCCAAGATGTCAACACAACATTGGTGAGATGAAAGTGTAGAGAGCTTTGGCTTTCTTCATGTTATCTGAGTTTTCGCTGAAAGCCAGAAATGCACATCCAAACTACCTTTCAAAATTATGTGTTATTTCAGTATGGGGGGGGGCAGTGGGAACTGTTCCCCAAACGCTTTTCTCTAAATGTACAATGCAGTGCACTAAACATGAGGTCAGTGCAGCGTGTTTTTAAAGCCTACTGTAAAAAAGTATTAGAAAGTAGATGGGAAAGTTGCAGCAATGGTAAAAAGCACATCCATATTAAAAAGGATGAAATTAGTTTGTTAATCTACTTGATTATGTTTTGCTGCTTGGATAGAATTTCTTTTTTGTATTTTGGTGCGTAATTATAGATTTAATCCTAGTTATGGGTTTTACATCTTTCATATAATCATCTGTTCAAATCAAACAGTGTAGAGCAGTGACTGACGACCATGTTAGAGGATAATTCTGGTTCAGTAGAACCTTGATTCTGATCCAGAAGATCAGACAGGTTGTAAACAAGCCAACAGTTCAGCCAGACGTTCTAAACCATATTATTTGGAGGTGCTACTGAAAGTGAGCACACTAAAAATATCTGTAATGATCCCTCATTGCACAAGAAAACTTACTATACAGTAAGAGTGGTAGATCAAAGTTGGACCATGAAATCTGAAAAACATGATGGATGTTTAAACTGGACCGTTTGGGTTTGTCTTCGCTTTCTCTTCCAAGTGAGTTTGGGTAACATGGGAGTTTATTTACAGCCTGTTTGATCGCCTCATCGCTTGTGTTTCGTGCCCCGTCTCACTTCTTTTTAGCAATGTTCCTTGATCTCGGATATTGACTGGGTGAGTACAACGTTATCATTCCAGATAGAAATTATGGCCAAAACCACAAAAATACTTGCAGTATCTTTTAATATGATACTTCTGACTAGCAGAGGTATTATCCCAAACCCCACACACAATAATACTGTGAAGAATCTGGACTTTGACATCATGATTAATCAGACGCACTCTTTATCTGTCGGGTTTGATTTCAAAGAAAATGGTGTGAATGAAAATGCAATGCTGTTGGATGTTAAAGACAGTATATGTGTGTGTGTACTGTATGTGGAAAAAAAGGCACTGCCAGTGGGAAACATAATGTAGATGTACATAGCTAAAAATGTGAGACTTCTTCTTGGAAAATGATTCAGACTGGACTTTTAACACTCAGTCAGATAAGGTATCCAGGAGACTGGCTGCTCAGAGGTGTGGAAAGTGTCCGTACAGGAGGAAGGACTGGGCAGAGTTTCCCCTGCACATCCTTAGTGATAAGATCCTTTTATCCAGAAAGCCTCACGGCACAGGGAGTGGATACATTTTTCTTATGGGTGGCCTCATTCAGAGTCAAACCCCTAACCTCTAAATATGTACTGTTGTACCCACTGAGATACGAATAACACCATCTTTCCTCATCTTATTTCTTTCTCACCTGACTGTCCTTTATCTTTCTTTTTCTGTATTTGCAGGTTTCAAAGAATGATGTATTGACTTAGGAAAGAGGAACGGAAAATTGGAGCAAACAAAAACAATTTTGATAAAAAGTGAGGAAATTGCATTTGTTAGCTAAACCATAGCATCTTTTTTTATGATTTAAAAAATAAAAATGACATGGTTATTATTCGCTGATAAAAACACAGCATATACATGTCTTGCCTCTCTTCCTCCTCTGTGCTCTTTTTCTCATCTCTCTCTTCTTCCCTGCCTCCCTCCATCCCTCCCGTCTCCGACTGTTTTCCTGTCAGTATCGTGTTTGGAAAGTCAGCCTGTGGGTCAGCCTAGGGCTCATAAATTTGTCAGCGGCAGCACGGTTGAAAGGGAGGCTACTTGCTTGGGAGGGTCAGGAGCATCTGCGCTCACATGGGGCCTTTTTCTCACTGTGGACCCACGGTTGTTGTTTCAGGCACGTCCTCTTTAGAGAGACGACCAGCCTGGGAACACGCAAGGGGCCGCGGGGTGCAGCTTTCTCTGTGACACCAGTATGTGATGAAGACTTCTTGTATAATAAGGCGAGAGTTCTTGTGGTCTAACAAGTACATTCAAATACACTCCAATCATCAGTGCAGACACACACACAAGCCAAGTCACATATGTCTGTATTTGTGTACTTGTCAGGACTTTGCATGAGTGAGTGACTACATTCATTCCCTAACCCTTGACCCTGACCTTTGAGGAAGACTCCACCCTAACACACTTATCACTGTCAAATAAACAGCTATTGTTGGTCTACCTTACGTTTCTGGGTCCACTGTGTTTTATAGTGGTGTATTTTTCTAATTTGTAAGAATAACTTGGCCAAAGAAAATATATTTCCAGCACAGGTGCAATAGACTTTACATATACATATATACATATATATAAATATATATATATATACATATATATATATAAAAAAAAATATATATATATATATATATATACACACACACACACACACACACACACACACACACACACAGTACAAGAGTTCAACACAAGATAACTCCTGGAAGGACGGACCATCACTAATGCGTGAAATATAGCAGCATCTGCAGGTTACGTTTTCCTCCAGGCATATCTATTACATGTCTAACATTAACCTTAAAGCCACGTCTTGATAATAACAGCAAAGGATCAACAAAACCATGCCATGCTAGCAGCTCTGTGAGGCTGGACTTATGCACAGCGGTGCTTTTAGTTAAATGGTAACATTAGCATGCTAACGTGCTCACAATAACAATGCTCACATGCCGGTGTTACGCAGATATAACGTTTACCATGTTCACCATCTTAGTTTAGCGTGTTAGCATGCTAACATTTGCAAATTAGCACTAAACACAATATACTTTCATTTTGCAGGTATTTAGTTATAAACCAAAGTGTTTAAGTGTTCAAATTAAGATTTTAACCTGTAATGGTGCGAGATATAAAGTCAGTGGATCATCAAAGTCAGTGAGATTCATCCTCTGGAAACCATGAATGTCTGTATACAGTAAACTTTCATGGCAATCCATCAAACAGTTGTTGAGATATTTCAGTCTGTACCAAAATGATGACAGACTAACCGACATGCCGCTTGCATGGCTAAAGGATTTCCATCATGTTTCTACTGGGTCTGACCATAAAATATCTTCAACTTGCACTCATGTAAACACAAAGACATTTGTATACACATAAATGTGTGTATGCAGCTCCCAGAACAAACACACACACACACACACACACACACACACCCTCCTTCCCCTGCTCCTTCAAGGTCACAAAGGCTGTAAATCACCTTTCATCTATCCCAGAGTTTCTCACCCCTCAAGCATCTTCTGGGTGTGCCTTTTTTCTTTCCTTTCTTCCCTCCTTTCTCTCTCTTCCTCTGTTTTTTTATTTACAAGAGATAAATCCCTGCAGGTTTCCTGGTGGCTTCACAGAAGAATGTGACAGCAGGAATGTTTACCGTGACATTTACGCCATTCCTGTCTGCCGCGGTCATCTCCATTACCAGAACGAGCCTCTCCGGCAGAGCAAACGACGGGATCATTATGATAATGGATGGAGTTTACTGGGCACACAAGGACACGCCGATTCGGAGTTCAGCGGTTCACAGGTTCACAACCTTTTTTAACACAGGGGTGGACCAGAAATTCCAAAGACATACCAACCAGTGTTTACTGAAAAAACTTGCGTCCTGTACTGTGTAATGTAACATCAAATGTATCATCATACAGATTCAAGCAATGTCAATGAACGAGTCCTTTCAGGAGGGAAAATGTGCCTAATTTGATAGAATTTAACTGAAGTAAATGCAAAATCACAGCAGAATATTCCTCCTGAACTCCTAAAATAACAATATGGAGTCAAGAGTGTGGACTAGAACCAAGTACCTAGATGCCAGAGAAACAAATGGTAGGAAAAGGAAGTGTTAAGTGTTCCTGTTTAAAGAATTAAAGTATGGTAAAGGAGTGGTTCCCAAAATCATGTAAACGAGGGCTCAAGGAAACAAGATTTGGCACCCCTCCCCTTTTGCACACATCTTTGCACATCTGTAGTGTAGTTATCAGAAGCATACTGTGGTGAGATTGTTTGTGTATCTAGCCTACTTCAAATTAATACCCACAGTCAATACCCACAGTGATATTACTTGGTATTGGATCGAAAACAAAATTTGTAGTATCTTCCACCCTAATCAGCATTTCCTTGAGCTGTGTTTACAGTGACAAATTTCCATCATTTGCTCTAACAGGTGCTATTTCTAACTGCTGCTGAACTAGAAAACTGGCCAGAGAAGTATGTTGCGTAACTATAACAACCGCCAACCAAGTGTGAGGCACTATGTCAGTAATCTCTAAAATCCAGAGCTGAATGTCAGGTTCAAGCAGATGCGTGTGGTGGTTCCCAGCTGTTTCATATCAAAATAACAAGTTATGTGGTGATGCAATGCCGCCTATGGCATCCACATGTTCCTCTATCCTGTAGCATCCTCTATTTTGTTCTTACAGTCACTCCAAACCTCATCACATCCACTTAAAGTCAAACACAGACAGCAGGTGGTTTTTAACTTTCGACAGAGTGGATTTTGTGGCTGTGGTTTTTATTTGTAGTCAGAAACGCAGAAATCGGGGGAGAGAATGCATGAATCAAAACAAAGAGGCACATTTGTTTGCATCTTTGTCTCTGTTTCCTTCTTTGTCTCTCTCTTTCACATATACAAACGTTGTATATACAAACACAGCCTCACACAAGCGCACACGCACACTAATTCCAGGTTAATGATCTCCTCAGCATGGCCTCCTCATAGACAGTTAAACACAAGACAAAGGCTTGACAGTTTTACGGCGCTTTTAGCAGGAACGAGCGAAGCAGGAGTAAAAAAATACACACTCTTTGTCTCGCCTCACTTTAATCACATACCCACACACTCAGATGCACATGTACTGATAGGAGGGGTTACAACAATCACTAAACGTGCAAGACAAATGCAAGTTTACAAAAGCCTTATAAGATCACAGATGAAAAGTCATGATCGCCGATACTGATATACATGAATATTTGCCATCAATCAACTTTGCCATAAGCTGACATTTTGTGCTGGACTTCAATATCTTTAAATGGTGCCTTTCCATGCTAGAACTTATTTCTTTTGCGGCTAGAGAAGCCTTTAAAACTGCATTTGGACCACCAGACTCTCCAGTGAAACCCATACTATAATCAATATGTTTAATACAGAGCCAAATGCCTAATATGTCATGTGCTCTCTGTTTATATGAGCTCCTGAAGGAGGCCATCACATCAACCTGTTTCTGATCAGCTGCTTCTTGTTGCAGAGCATGTGGTCAACACTCCTTCTGAGGTTTTTCCAGGCTGATGAGTGAAATCAAGTAAATGCAGCAAGATGATACGCAGCAGTAATCTGACACATGGCAAAAACAGAAAGAAAAGGAGACAAAAAAAGACAGATATGGGGAAAACAACAGATGTGCGAGAGGACGGTGAGGAACGGCAGAACAAACAGAGCGAATTCCTCCATGCCTGCACCCAGAGGTGATAAATGGGAGCAAGCGGGCCCTAATCAGATGTTCCCGCCAGGGTTATCGGCTCCGTTCGATAGATCGTTACCAGCCGCGAGTGTGCCTCACTTCACCTCCTTATCTCGTCACACTCTTCCATCCCACGCCGCTATCACTCCGAACTGGAATGTCCAATGAAGACACGAGACTGAACGGGAGACAAAACGAAGACGGAGAGAAACAACAAGGCAAGAAGTGTAATCTCTGTACTTAGCCCCAATCTCGGCTGCCATCTCGTGAAGTCGGAGAGTTATGGCGTGAGAGGGAGAGATATCATCAGGGTGGGTGGGCGCGGGGGTGGAGGAGTGATGTGTGTGTGTGTAGTGGGGTGTTAAGAGCAGAGTGTGTGACAGAGATGACTTCAAGTGTAAAAGGAATGCTCTCTTATAAATGGTTATCTGCTGACCTTAGGGTCGACCAACCGTGTGTGTGTGTACATCTCCATCTATGTATACACCCACAGCAAAAGGTCCGCTGCATCAATCCTCCCACCTACTGAGGACAATACTGTCAGGAGACATGCACACACTCATGCACACTGTAAGGTCTGTAGCAAAAACTCAGATGGACAATAGAGCTGTCCTGTAACACCTCGTCTCTTTTATGACAGACATGAAGCTGGACTGGAAAAGACATAATCCGGTTAACCAGAGA
This sequence comes from Oplegnathus fasciatus, assembly GCA_003416845.1. Classification (NCBI taxonomy): domain Eukaryota; kingdom Metazoa; phylum Chordata; class Actinopteri; order Centrarchiformes; family Oplegnathidae; genus Oplegnathus; species Oplegnathus fasciatus. The sequence goes on along the minus strand of NTHP01000085.1, from coordinate 110,461 downwards.
TGTTTCCCCCATCAACCCTGTTTGTTTCTCGAGGCAGCTGGGTGTTTTGCCAAAGAGCTTGACAACCAATACAATCCAAACATGAGAAAAAGGAAGCACTTTAAAACACTGTAACTCAATAAGCAGAATTATTTGTATATCTTGGGCCTGTCTCGAACATCACTGCAAGTTCAAGTGAACTTGTAGCGGCAGTGAAATATCTGATACTGTAAACAGATGGAAACAAACACAGAGGTTTGTAGTTTGTTAATGTAATTTTTCTCACCATTGCAGGAAGGTTTCAGCTGCCAAGTTTATGTCTCAGAAAATATCCTTTATTCCGCTGAAGCATATCTTGAATTCCTCGCTCAACTTCTGGCTAATACCGTTTACGATTTGCTCAGAGTTGAGGTGAAGTGACGGGTGGTCTTGTGTTCTGTTCTGGTCTCTGAGGCTTTGCAGGAAGTGTTTCAAGACGGTTTAGTGAAAATTTTCCAAAGCTCCCTTCTGCATCAAACAATTGACTCTTTGATCGAAGCCAACTAATTATTTGATCATGCTGGGGCTTTGGGACACGTTTCGCTGCAAAGGAAGTGGCTTACCTGGGCTTAGGCACTGAGAAATGCAGCCAGGCATCATAAGACATGGAAAACAGCCATTTAATAAGGGCACTTCATTTCAGAATAAGCCCAGGGCTGTCTGGACCCAGCTAATCTCCTGAAAACCCACTTCTTAAAGCTTCTGGCTTGTTTGCCTTTAAAGTGTGGGAGGTAGGCTAGTAGAAAGCTTGGCTGTTGACTTAGGTAAGAGGTCTAGTGACAGCTCAACTATAGCCATGCAATGAGGTGTGCAGAGACAGAGAGGAGAGAGGAGAAGAAGAAAAGGAGGGAAGTCATGATGACAGACAAGTGTACAAAAGCATTAAACAATTGTATAATATTTAAGCTACAGGAGGCATGTGTAATTTAACTTTCCAGACACTGGAACGGCCTTAAAATGGCTAACAGACAGGAAATCTCTTTTAAATTGTCACAACTGTCTCTGGAAAGCATCACACAGGTCAGAAACCTTGGTGTCATCCTGGACGCTGACCTCACTTTCCAGAGCCACAGTAACAGTGTTGTTAAAACCGGATTTTATCATTTAAGAAATATTGCAATGGTAAGGAGCTTTTTATCCCAGGAGGACACTGAAAAACTCATCCATGGCTTTATTTCCAGTCGGCTAGACTACTGTAATGCACTGCTCACAGGAATAACTAAAAAACATCGACTGCAGCTACTCCAAAATGCAGCTGCTAGAGTTTTAACAATAAAAAGGAAATACGACCATATAACACCTGTGCTGAGGTCGTTACACTGGCTTCCGGTAAATTTTAGAATTGATTTTAAAATTTTAATGCTTGTTTTTAAGGCCCTACATGGTCTGGCACCCCAATATCTCTCTGACATGCTTGTGACTAAGAAACAGCTAGACCCCTTAGGTCATCTGGAACAGGCCATCTGGTTATTCCCCGGGTCTCCCCGAAAATAGGTGAAACTGCCTTTAGCTCCTATGCTCCAAGCAGCTGGAACATCCTACCCAATCATGCTAGGTGTGCTCCAACGCTATTGTCGTTTAAAACTAAACTGAAAACATTCCTTTTTAGCTGCACCTTTCAGTAGTCTGGTTTACTGTTCGGTTGCTGGTCTTAATTATTTTATTTATTTTAATAATTTTATTTTTTTTTAAAATTCCATCTTTCTTAATGGTTCTAACTCACATGTACTATTTATGTGTCTGTTTTTAATTGTGTTTACTTATATCTGTTGTTTTACCTTTACACTATGCACATGGTTTTTGTGGCTGCAACTTCTGTGGTAGCTCGCGCTCTGTGCAGCACATTGTGCTTCCACCTGGAATGAGATGTGCTATATAAATAAAGTTTGGTTTGCTTGCTTGCTTAAAATGGGCCGCAATAACACGTAGCCACTTTATGTGTCTTGGGCAGATTGGATAGGCATCAAAAAACCAAGTGTAAATGCAAACAAGAAGCATTCAAGACTGAAAACACCTGTCCTCTGTGATGATACCTGAAGTGACCCTGAAATTACACTGATTAGTCACATATGAAGCATTTCTGATCACTGAGGAGTTCAAACACTGAATGATCTGTATGGGTGAGAGAACTGTGTGAGAGGCTGTTAAGACGAAGTTAGAGTCATAGTTAGTTGTATATAAACTGAGAAACTGCATTCGCTTTTAGCCGTTACCAAACAGCTTCAGGCGCATTAAAACCATCTTTTGGATTGGAGCAGCACTGACCCTGATTTTAGCATGTAGCCAGGGAAAACCAAAACAAATGCAATCAGATTTGTGATCGGACTACACATACTGTATATGTGGCTAAGTGTAAACAAAAGTTTACTAAAACTCATCTGGATTTTATCCGACAATGAGACGCTTGGTAAATGGGGCCTTAGAACAGAAAACAATTCGCCAATTAAAAGGAGGGTGGGGTCAAGCTCACCTGTTAATTATGAAAGGGTGTTTAAAACTGTAGGAAAAGTAAAACAACTCGACTCGAAAACCATGGATGGATTTTCCTGGATTATTATGGGCCCATCCCTCTGGTAAGACCCAGCAGACAAACAGCAAAGGATGGGAGAGCAAACAAGCAATGGGAGCTTTGGCTGCGCTCTGAGCCAAGCCAAGCTTAGAGGCCTCCAGACTTGTCTGTCTGGCTGGCATCGGAGAGCAACAGCAAAGCAAACTCATCACAGTTAAATGCAGATGACACAGGAACAACATTTGGAGTTCCTGTTCTGTGACCTGTGAAACCAAAGCCATTTCTGTGCATCCTTGACTCACCATAACCACGAGGTAACAGCTCAACCACAAAAACCAAAGCTGATAGGAATAGCAAATTTTCCCCTGCCGGCTATTATAGCCTTCACGGTGGCTGCGGATATTTGTTCAGCAATATGTCACCCGTCATTAATTGAGTGAGCATTGACCTCTTGTATTTGTTTTCCACTGGGATGCACCTTACCAATATTGGTCAGCGTCTCCCCACTCACTCCACAATATATTACCTTGTGAGAGATTTATAGAAGCTCTGTGACTACAGACCAGCATCTGAAAAGGGTAGGTCATCCTTTTTCCACTAAGTATGTCTCAACTGGAGTTTTCCTAAAGTATAAATATGAAAAAAAGATGCAATTGTACTTAAAATGGCACGTGGAGCTTTCTCAGAGGGACTTTTCAGGATTTTCTGCACATATACTACTAAGTACATTTATGTACCTGTTTCATGTTAGATTATCTGCTTAAGATTACCTGTTTAAATCTACATTCAACAAGTGTGTGTGAGCCCTAAATTCTAGCTTACAACTCTACTGTTTACATTCACAGTTACTCACCAAAACCTATAGTATCATTGTGTCCTTGACATCTAATAAACGTGTCGAGTGCATTTCCTTCCTCATAAAACATTTGCAAAGCTGATTTTTTAAAGTATTTTAAATCCTGGATTGTTTACATCCATGTTTACTAGCTCGCAGCCTTCTTCTTCCCGGCCTTTGCTGGTGCATTTCCTGGCAAATTACTGCAACCAGTTGATCAGTGGAATAGTGTCATACCGTTGGCAGGTAATGAGCGCCATGTCACTCACCTGTGTGCACGTACGTGAGACAAATATAGCATAGCGCTACTAGAGGTCTGAAACTCCACAGGGAACCTTTAACAGCGACCGTTGCCATTACCCGAGGACCCTGCTGTGCGTTAGGACATGTCCGGAGCTGCAGCGTGTCACACAGCATGAGTCATTCGGCACACAGTGTCACTTCATTAGACCACAGTGGAAAGCAGGACGTCCGCAAGGCAAACAGTGATGAACGTGCTATTCTAGGAATGAAGATGAAAAAGGAGCTGGAAAATATGCTTCTAGTCCCGCAATTTGAAGTTTTCCACCACCCTTGCTCTTTTTTTTTCGATGGGTCATTCTGAACAAGTGATGAAAGCTAAGGAGAATGGATGACTGAACAAGAGGTCTACATGAATCATACAGAGAGGGGGCATATGGTTCGCAGAGAGCGCACTTGAGACTGGATGTAACGCAGGGGCTCTTAAATCTATCCTGAGCCCCAAGAGAATACCCTCAGAAAATGAGCTCTCTATCTGTGTTACTGCTGCAGCTGGCTGTGAAAGACATCAGTTCAGGCCAAAGCTTAAATCACTGTCATTGTTTTATTTGCTATGGGTCACTTTAAAGTCTGAGATCCTTACATCTACACGCAGGGAGGATTTGCTAATGTAAAAAGGTGAATCCAGTTTTAAATCAGGTCATCAGTGTAAACAGAGCAGCTGCATTCTCCTTTGATTTGGTTTCACAAGCTCAGATCAGGTGGGGAAGGTGCATTTCAATGAATAAGTCTGCTTCAGGCTCTGTCTGTTAATCCTGCTCCATATTTTTCAAATTGTTTCAGACAGATTGTTTGGCTTCCTCGCTTTTCTTCCTTTCATTTATCTTGATTCTAATTTGTAGTTTCACTTTGGCCACACATGATATCCAGATTTTTGGGCCGGTTTTGAAACAAGGAGGACCACCCAGAAGAGTTTCGGGCCTCTTTCTACTATAGATTTGTAAGTCGCTCCATACAAACTGCTCCAATCGAGCAAGAGACACATTAAAAACTAATCGGATGGCGATGACACACGGTAGTCGTGCAAGGCCTTATTTGCAAAGCAGATGGAAAGCCTTGGCCTGTCCAACATTAATTACAATCACATTCAGGGAGGAAGCCGTCCCTCCTCCAGGGCGGTTAGGACTCTGTGTACGGCTGGAGGAGATGGCAACCTAATCCCCCGGTCACCGCAGAAATCTGAGGGAATCGTCAAAAGATGCACAGGACGCGATTAATCAAAGTGGAGAGCCAGATGTGCAACAACACAGGAGTATAAACCCAAACTGACACAGCACAGGAATACCAAAACCACAGACACACAAACACCACGCCGCCACCATCACACTCCCACACAGAAGCCAACAGAGGGGCTTCGATATTTGAGACCAAAACGACGGCCTCCGTCTGTCTGAATATCTGGTTTTCATCACTACATGTTGCAACACCAATCCTCGCAGGACCAATAAGTAGAGAAACATTTGCTTTTTCTAACTCCAATCCTAATTCTCTTATTCATGTGTGGTACTGAGTGATTGTGAAGTAGTTTATAGAAAGGTATAAAATATTTGAAGGATTTCCTGTTTCAAGAGAAGCTTAAGTCAGAAAAAACACAAGACTACATTCTTCAGCAGTGATACATTCCCACTGTTCTCATGGCCCGACCATGACAATGCCCTTAGTTCCCAAGGAGAATGACAATCAATCTGGATTTAAGCCTCCTTGTCCACCAGCGTCTGACTCTGGCAGCGCCTCTGTTTATCTTCAGGCGCTCTGTTTAGAGTCTCCCAGTAAACACTGGAGCTGCTAATGGAAGGAAGGCCTTTGGGCTTTTATGTTGCAAAGTCGTTATGATTAAAGTGTCCCTCTTTATCGTCACTGGAGCTAATTAAAGACAAATCTGCGTGGGTTACACAAACAATGCGACGCAATTTACGCACAGAAACCGCAACTGCGCTGCGCTGGAGGTCAACGGCAGGAATCGCCCTTTATATACAAATACCAGCGGTGGTGGTTGATGGTTTGCTGAGGATACTAGGTCTATTTTTCCCGTGAAGACATAAATCATTGAGTAGATTGCACAGCAAGACTGACCACAGAATTTTGGTCCTATAAATGAGCCGAGGAGGGCCAATCTACCCGGAGAGACGTGTAACAATAAATTACCGTCAAACAAGCAAACAAGGATATGAGTTTTCTGGCCTCTGTGCGGTCCACACGATGAGATAGCTCATGATCCATAATAAACGTGCGTAATGGTGCTTCTGTTGTGCTAGTGTCCTGTCTTCAGTGAAGGAGCGGTAAATTAAAATGTTGGTCAACTATGAGCTCCAGGTGTCGTCAATACAGGTCTAATGTGAAAAACAACAAAATGTGTATTTTAAGATGAGCAGGATGCCCAATTCATGCTTCATTTTTAAAAATCATATCCCAGTAAATTCACATCATTTTGTTGTATAAGATTCTCCACCCTCCACTTCAACCCTGCTTGTGCCAAACACCTGTGCACCCTTAATTCAATCTCGCAACAATGTGTCGTTCTAACAACCTGTCAAAGAAAAAACATCTCTCAGGAGCGCAATTACGCACCAAAAACACCGATAAAATAAAATAATTTTAAATAACTTACCTAAATTAACGAAGCTCATCACCATATCTGCATCATTTAGAAAGGCAGTTTCTTGATATGTGGCCAGAGGAGGACTCTGGGTCGTCCGCATGGTCTGATATCGGTCCAGCATGCCTTCCACTTGGCTTTTCTCCTCGCTAGATATGGTGTTGTACAAGTCCAACATGAAAAGTGGAGCGGAGTTGTACTTTCCGTGTGACAGATGCGGTCTCGGTCGGTGCGGCAGCCCGAGGATGGACAGGATCTCCTTCTGCATCTCCCTCTTCTCGTGCGTCCGCAGCCGCCGGTGGATGAAACCCGGGTGCACTTCGTTGTTTCCATCCAGTGAATAATTACTCCCCGCGACCAGGAACATGCAGTAATAAGCGCTCCACCACAATCCGACCAAGGCAAGCCAGCAGCTGGTCATGGTGTTGTCCCGCTGTGCTCTCCGGAGTCCCAAGTATGTCTGGCTTGGAGCTTCAGTCGCCTATCCAAATGTAAAATGTGCGTAATGGTAACCAAAGTCCGTCGGAGCGCGCTGTTATCTGTCGCAGCCGCAGATCAAAAGCGAGAAAAGACTCGTGTATCAAGCCATTTGAAATACTTCCTAAAGAGAAATGCGCAAAATAGTGTCGGTCCTGCTTTCATTTCTGATCCCCGTAGCGCGCTGTGCTGCTTCAGGATAAAGTGCACCATGTGAAACTTTATTCTGAGCGCTCCGGTAAGTCGGTCAAAAGACACCGTTTGACACGAAGTTCACCAATAAAAGAAAGGCAAGTCCTCTGAAAGAAGCCATTTTACTTAAGCGGATATGTTTGCTCTCCAAAATATAAGATTTTCCAACGTTGCGCACTGACAAAAGCCGCCCTTTAACAGTTGAAGTGGTCTCAGTGACTGTACTCCTACAGGCTGTGTATGAGAGTCTAACAGGAATCCGCAGGTTGCAGTCCATAATATGCGTGCGCGCGCGTGTACGTGTGTGTGTGCGCGTCTCTGTGTGTTCTGAAACCGCCCACTCCGTGCGCACTTACCCAGAGGTGGAGCTCTTCAGGCTACAAGGACAACTCTAACATCATATTTCCATATTTTGTTCGCTGCAGAATAACAGCCTGTCTATTCTAATAAGAAGGCAAAGTTCGTCTACTTTGCATTTGTATTGCTCACAATGTTCCTGTTGCGTTCCTTTACAGTCTCTGTGATACCATGACTTCATCACAAGCCCAGTATTTGATCATTTTGTTCAACTTCTGTATGTTATTACCAGTATTAGGGTATAACTTCAGATTGGCCAGCTGTGTTTTACTTCTCTGCAGCATGCTTGTACAGATTATGTTCCTGAAATCGGGTCACACTTCTGTTTCATAAGGTTTGGATAGCTGCGCTTTGCATATAATATCTTGATTTAAGTTACCACTCGGTTCTAAAAAAACTCGACACTTGAATTAAATTGTCAAATCTGCTGTGATGAAGCGTAGATGACATATTTACGCATCCAGAATCAAGGTGTGTGTCCACTCCGTTAAAGCAGAATAAATGTTGCCCAGTTGAGGCACGACCCCTGACGATGGAGTGAGAAACAGCAAGCAATGCCGCACAGCACCTATAGAGGAGAAGTGATCTGGTCTCCTTTAAACACTGTGGAAATAAACGGTCTTAAGTATTCTGATTATTTTTTTAGCTGAACGTATAAAATTTAAACCAGCTGCATGATGGGGCTGCACCTTCAAGTCGCTGCGTTTGTTAAAAGTGAACAAATAGCACCAGTTAGTAAAATGTCTGCTGTACTACAGGTCTAAAAATATTTTAATGTAATAATATCTAATAATAGCCGAGCACAACTGAGTATGTCCCAGGAATCTCCACATGGACCGAAAAGGAATTCTTTCAAATCCTTATTTCCCTCTCTCCCTCCTCTTCCTCCCATCATTTCTTTCACCCTAACCTGTGTTATGTCTTCATGGTCCCTTCAGACTGTGATGGTCCTGGTGATAAGGCCCAAAGGTGTCCATATCTCTCTGTGTCTCTGCTACTGCTGCTGCTGCCAGAGCCTATCTTATCTGCATGTGAAGAGTGAGAAGCAGCATCAAAGCTACACATACCACCAAACACACACACACACACACACTCGCACACACACACACGCACACACACACACGCACACACACACACACTTACTGCTGGGTAGCTTTCAGACTAAATACAACACCTCGCTCTCATACAGCTGAAAGGAAATGCCATATTTTTACTCTACATGAGTCCTTTTTTTTTGTACATTAATACGCATTCACTAAAACTTTTATTTAATATTACTAGAAACCATTGTGTAGGGCACACCATACCAGAGATTATAAGATTTTAAAATGCTTTTCCTGTCTACTGACAAGAAATCCTGTCAGTACAGTATGAAAATAATGTGCAAAGACTTGAAACTTGTTTGAGATAAAGTTGTGTGTGTCTGTGTGCCCGTGGGTGTGTGTATTAGAGAGGCAACCGAGTGTTCAAACTCTAAAAAAAAAACAGGACCAGGGCTGCTCTCAAGGATGTCATCTATCAGCTTTTTTAGTTTTTCTTGGACCCAGGATTCCCATTTACTAAAATGAGAGATTATTCCTGATTCATAACGCAGATTCAGCAGTTAAGCTGAGTTTGAGCAACAAAAAATAAAAAAAGACTTCTTTCACTGGTAATGATCCAGTGAATGGTGAGTTTCCTCAATATGCTTTTTGGCTCTAAAGGCACTAAACTCAGACGGGGAAATAGTCCTTGTGAGAATAAGACTATGAACGGAAATGGATGATTCTTACTGCTCATGGTAACAAACAGTGTGGAATTCATGTTTTAAACACTTCATGGGCTATTAACCTTGGGCATGTGTCATATTAAACAAACAAGCCAGCACAAACACATTCACAGCTCCTTCTTCTTCTTTGGTGCTTTCCGGTGCCATCTCAACAATCCAGTGATACACAAGCTGCACGCTGTAGGCTGACAATGACTGAAAAAAGCACGCAAATACTTCTATATGTCCTTAACATTTTGCTTGACATTAAGCAACTGTGTGTGTGTGTGTGCATCCCCGGAGGCAGAGCAGGTGATGTGTGTGTATGCTGGGTGAATTGGAAGCAGAGGGAGGAGGAGGAAACATTAAACAGAGGTTCTGTGTCCTGTCATCACACTGTCTAGACAGGACACCTCCTAGACCTAATGAGGTCTTTGTCTGTCTGTATCTATCTCTTTTACTCACACACACATATACACACACACACACACACACATCACCATACATCTTGGTTTTAGTTCTTCTTCAGTCTTCCAGTGAGACATTTTTATTAAAGAGCATTAAAAGGCCACGAAACAGTTCACGCAGACTTACTCACAGAGAGATGTGTGTTGTGTCCTCAAGTGCGACACACACACACACACACTCACAGACACACACAAAATTAAGGGGAAGTGTGCTCCAAAACCATAGGAATGCTTACACCTGGCACAGATCTGACAAAAAGCGCTGAATCTTCTGCAATAATTACAGTATATTGCTATGGTTACTAGGTCACACTCACACACATACGTGAACACACATCTTATCCCAGTAATCAAGTGTTTTCCACTCCAAGTCAAAGGAACAATGGCGAGCTGCTGCAGGTTTCGTGCTTTTGATGCCTTTTGATGCCTTTTGTGTTGGATTAGTTTTGTGGTCACAGCCTTCCTATAGTTCTGCATCGCCCAGCACATAAAGGTGTCTCAGTGATTCTCCTCGATGAAAAAAAAANAAAAAAAAAAAAAAAAAAACTGTAATAGGCTGATAGAAATTACAGTTTGGTTTATAGTTTTGGTGAAGACAGAGAGAGTTGTGTGAGAATGAACGCCCTAGTCTAAGCTTCATGTGGAGCTCCATTCCCTCCCAACCATCAGAGTCCAAACAGCTCTCATTTGAAAGCAGCTGTGTACACGCTGCTACATGAAATGTGGAGCTTGCAGACTGACAGTTGGGAGGAAAGTGGTGCTGCACAACAATTACAAATCGTGGCTTTAAAATATACCTTAGACTGACTTTACCTTTGTGTCTTCCCTTTCTGGTATTTTAGATGTTACGTCTCCGAAAACTATGCTTATTGCTCACAATTGCAACCCACACCAAAGCTAAATAATAATAATTAAACCTAAAAAATACAGCAGGGTGAATGAAGTGAACATTCTCACCCTTTTAGAATAACTTGGTCTGAAAAGCAGTGAACCTCCAACATGAATGCAGCAAGATGTGTTAGATCACCTGAAAATCACAATTCACAAGGCCTCTGCAAACTAAATCCTAGGAGAAGTTTCCTCCTCTTCCTGCTCCCGTAGTGAACCTGGTTGCCCCGGCGACAGCTTCTGATTGGATGACAGGAATTCCGCGGTCGATCTCATACTGCATGGCCTGGACAGAGTTAGACAGATTAAACCAATAAAAAAATGACTCTTTTGTACATCAGAAAGTTTTTACTTAATGAACTCAACCTGGTGCCAATTTGAGAGGGCAAATGTCATAAACTGTTTGATGGTCACTATTTACAATATGAGACAAAGAAAGAAATATCAACTTTGAAAGAACCAAAAAGTCCCACACAATGGTGATTAACTGTATTCACTTTATTTAATTTACAAGTGAACGACTTTTTGGTTCTTTCACAGTCAGTTGTTTGATCTGACACACCTGCCTATAAGACTTTCCGGTGTGCAAAAACGTAACTTTGAAAAAATGAAACCGAAAAAAAAAACCCAGCATGTGACAATATACCAAATGATCTCTCGTGCAGAAAATGTTTTGAACATTAAATCACCAAAAAAAACTGCATTATGACAAGGACATGTTGGTATCATAGATAAGGGGTGATGGTGTTAAATCCCTGCATCAGGTGTACCTGCGTGAAGGACGGAGCGTCGTAGCAGCTGTACATGGCTGAGGAGCGGTCGGCCCGCAGACACTGCTGAGGGAAGGAGCTGATCTGCTCTGCTAACTGCAGGGCTGCCTGTAAAGCTGAGGTTGCAACATGAAGTCAGTCAAACTGAGTGACACAGAGGAACACATACACAACATTATGTATACATGAGGAAATGCGGCCCTTTGTAACATAGGAAATGCATACAGGTTTATGTCTTCCATGTTGCATTTCCCTGCTGCTGTGGCTCTGTGAGCTTTACCCATGCCACTCTGCCTCCTCGCCCACATGAAAGCACTGGACCACATCCAGATCAGTCCTATGGAAAAAACTACGCCTCATGATGCCACACTTTGATGCCCTGTGTGTGTGTGTATGTGTTGGTGAGCTGCTACTTCTTCGCTTCCCTCTGATGTTAAACCCATGCTAAGTGATCATCCCTCAGAGAGGCCAATTAGACCGAGGCCTGACTGTGGGAAGAGGAACTTCCTAAAAGAATTAAGCTAATCTTCTTCTAATGTCTAAAGGAGAGAGGGGAGGGAATCGGGAGATTCGCACATGGAAAGGCTTTTTTGGGATTTAAGGATACGGGAGTGTTCATACATTAATATAACACAGGAAATGCCGTATTGAAATGCGTGCATAGCTTAATCCTCAGACTGCTGCTTGAATGAGTGAGGAGAGGACAGTGCTAATGTTGAGTTATGGCTGCAGCGCGGTGTTGGAGCCAAATAAAGAAAACAGATTCACTGGAACAAATTTAGATTATATATGATTTTGTCTGATGTTACCTACAAGACGGGTTCTTAAAAACTATGTTTCCCGAATGAAAATAAGTCACAGGCCTGTTTCTCTGTGGTGTCTACATGACTGGTCTTCACAGTGAATAACGATTTCTTCTTCTCCCCACAGACGGAGGACTTCCAGTCTTCCCCATATCTGGTCTTCACATCTCTACCATTTGCCATCAAATGTCCTATAATACTAACTACAATACACTTTAAACACATCATTAACATCCTTGTGAAAATGTTTAATATCTGTTCCAGTACAATACCTGAGTGTCTGAATGATACCAAAACAACGACACTTTAGTTTGTATAAACCTATTTTAGAATCTGACCAAGCATCCAAATCCAACTTTTCAATACTCAAAGCCATGGACGCATTTTGGTCGCCATTGGTAATGTAGTGAGGTGTGATACCCAGCCCTATGCATGACACAGCACTGATTAACACAGAATCTACACTAACTCCAGTACCTTGGCCGTCAGGAACAACTCTGTTAGCCAGTCCGTAGGCAAGAGCCTCCTGCGCTCCGATTGGCCGTCCAGTCAGAATCAGGTCGAGGGCTCGTGACAGACCAATGAGACGCGGGAGCCGCACCGTGCCTCCGTCGATCAGGGGAACTCCTGAAAGAAGATGAGATGTTGAGTATAAAACACGTCTCTGTGCCAACTTGTATGACTATGCCAACTTGTACGACTGTGATACAACATGTACCAAAGGGACTCAGATGTGTACTGCAGAGTATCCTAAATATTCCATGCTACATCTCAAACCAATGCATTTAAACTCATTTGTAGTAAAAGTCCTCTAACACTGGGCCTCCAAAGATTGAATACTAGATAAATCAACCAATTAATCAGTCAGTTGTCTTTTAACAAGAAAAAATGGCAAATATTCTCTTCTTCAAACTTCTCGGATGTGAGCATTGGCTGCTTTTTTCTTTGGGTTTAGACAAAATGAGCAATTGAAAGATGTCACCTTGGGCTCTAGGAAATTTTGACAGACAATTTTCTCAATTTTGTGACGTCTTAACCCAAATATCTACACCTTCCTGCCACTCTGTTGCTCTATCACATTTGGAGATTCCTGTGCCAGTGAAATATATCCAGGATATGGGGGTGGGGGTCTTCTAAAATTACCTTGAGACAAGAATCTGGATGACTGTAAAAGGTGAAAGGAAATGTAGGCCACTGTGCCAGTGTAATGGGTTCAGGTTGCTTAAGTTGTGTGAAAACAGCTAAAGAAACACTTTGAAATACATAACATACTGCTGGCATTAATCTAGGTTACAGCTGTCAGGGGAACAACGTTTTGAAATAATTTTACTCCTTAACTGTAGCTCTGTTTTCTTTTCATCAGTACATGAAAACTCAAAATCCTCCTTACTCTCAGTCTCACTGGACACATTTGCATTATTACTGGGTCTACCAGAGAGAAAGAGGGATAGGAGGGAAGGGAGGGAGAGAGAGTACACTGCAAGGTACAGTAAGCTTCTGGCATCTGTCCTAATTTCTAAAGAGCACCAGCTGGAACTGGCATACTTTCTACCGTTCAGCGCTCCCAAGTTCCACGCCACAATCCCGACTCCCTAATTCCTCCAAGTCGCTGATTCTATTTGACCGCCCCTTATTGGGAGCACATGTGTCGGACATGTTTTCATAACCCCAAATCATCGTGCTAGCTAGTTTTTTTTCTCCCCCCCCTCTCATTCTGTAGGGAGTCGTGGAAATACTGTGATTCTATTCATACTCTGTGAGCTACTCTCTTTCTCCGTGTCGTTCAAATAAATTAAATTGGAATACATGGAATACCAGTGTTAATACACGTGCGACCAATCCAGGGGCCTGGTTTGGGTTCAGACAGTCAGCACATATGGCGCTCTGACAGACAGAAGACTGTGATTAGGTGGGGGAGGAGGGTGTTACACTGTCTGCAAATGCTAGATTTCACTCAATTTTTCAGTCATCCACCATTACAGGAATGTATTCTACTGAAATGTAAATTGCAGAGTGTATGGCTGAGCACCCTGACTTGATGAAATACAACATAAATGATGCCTGAATTCTTTTTGTTGCAATTCAAATTATAAGAATAGCACAGATCCTCACAGCGCAGGTGTGTGTCTGGGTGTGTGTGAGGTTCAAGGTCTTTTCAATATTGACTGAGACAACAACTGAGTGCGTTTCAGCCAAGCTTGTTCTCCGTGGAGCTTTGTCTTGCACCACATGTAACAACACACACTTACATGCACAAGGGCATTCCTGTACAAGCAAGCTCTCTCACACACACACATACACACACCATCCTGTAGTCCAGTGGTTCCCAACCTTTATTATCTGATGTACACCCACAGCCCTATGTGATGAACTCAAGCACCCATCAACACCACCCATCATCTTTCAAATGGGTTCATTTGAATTGATTTTAAACTCGAATTTCACACTACTGATTATATAAAAGGGGATATTATTACTTTTTTTTTTCACGCAGTCAATGAAGGACAGTCAATGTTTAGGTTGGTTTGGTCAAGTTTGCATTTGTACTACTACCCACAAGAGGCCGGATTTTTCAACAATTTATCCAATACTTCAACTATTTATGCATTATTGTTGGCTATTTCAACAATATATGCATTATTTTTAGTTATTTTAACCATTTTTGCAATACTTAATAACTATTTTAACTGTTTATCCATGACTTTTACACATTTTTTTCAACTATTTATCCTTTACTTTTAGTTAACTGTTTAGACTTCTCCCGTTTGCTAACTCCCCACACTCAAACACAGCACCCAATATTAGAGCCGATTCAATATCTGATCATTTTTAAATCAAATTGTAATTTCTATTTTTTTCAAATTTGTTGTGCCACTCTACAGTCTTTCCACGTACCCACTGACAACAGCAAAAGTACCCTCTGGGGAACTTGTACATGTAGGTTCATTGCTCTAGTCCTCAGCGACAGAAAGTTGATCAGTGCAAAGAGCTTCTCTATGTCGAGTCCAGGACTATCGTCCTTGATTACAGCAAGAGACAGAAAGAGGAAGAAAAAGGATTGATAGAGAGAGGCTAGAAGACAGCGAGAGGCACACAGAGGTGGAATGAGGCAGAGGAAGACAGAGCCTGACTCTAAGAAAGATAGATAAAGAGCCAGGTTGACCTCCAGTCTGTCTGTCTTTGGTGCTGCTGTTGGCACCATCGCTATCAGCAACCGGAAGGATCTCTCTTCTTATCCACTGCACTCGTCTCCAGCACCTCCAGCCCTCACCCTCCTCTCTCTGTCTGATAGTCCCGTCTCTGATGTGTCCTGTTTGCGGGAATTTACACAGACCTGCGCTTTGTCCCACATGAATGGGAGCAGAGATGTTGGGAGAACCTCCTTGAAGTAGTTTTAACTCAAAAGGCATGTTTGGCTTGAAAGGAGATGGCCGAGGCAGAGAGCGGTGGCTTCTGATCCCCTATTCCAAGTTCCATAGAGGAAAATGTTTGGCAGTGATCCTGACACAAGATAATCAGTCAGCGTCCACAAAACAAAACTGTGGATTTTTCATGTTGGTTTCAATAATGAGCTAAACATTTGGAAAAGAGCCCTCTGCCTTCTTGTTTAAAGCAGATAAGCCCATTGTCAAGACTGCGGCTTGTTATTAACAAGGCTAAACATGAGTCAGCAATGCCTTTTGTTTAATAACTAGATATAAGAGGTGGTTCTCTTCCTGCATCATAGGGCCATCGCAGCTTATCTGACTAACATGTAGGAGAGGTCTGGAGGAAAGACAAAACCTTTTATTTTATCTACTTGCTACAGAGTTTGATATAATGTGTTGGCCTGTGATAGCGGCACAGTTCAGCTCTTCCCGAATCCTATTTCAGTCATCACAAGCTGCATTTAACAACGTAGGCTTCTTCTGTATTTTGGTTTTTAGGATCCTCAACCAGCATTCATTTGTATTAAAAGACCATTTAAAAGTATTTCATTACATTTTTCAACACAATTCATTTTGAATGATATTTGAATAATATCTAGAGAAATTATTTCAGTCACATTTAGTAAAGACACAAAGTTCTTAAGGGCTATCACTTGATGTTTCAGAATGTTAAAAACCTTTTTTTATCAAAGACGTAACATAACGTTCGCAGTAGTTCCTTTAAATGTGCTAAAATGGAAACAAAACATTTAAGGAGCGCCTTGATAGCCGAATGGTTACAGTGCATGCTGCATGGCCACACAGTCGCAACTGTCGACAGTTCGTTTCTTTTGTTGCATGCCATACCCCTCTCTCTCCCCCATTTCCTGTCTGCCTCTTCACTGTCCCTGTCCAATAAAGTCAAACGCCAAAAAAATAATCTTTAAAAAAAATTAACATATAAAATATGTTAATCTACGTGTGTATCCATTTTCCTCTTGAAATTGCAAGCATCTATTTGGTTTTTCAAAATCAAACTAGGCAGCAGTTATTTAAGAAAGAAAAACAGAGCCAGGTTCAAACCCCCTTGTCAGCTCGTATTCACCCTGCTGAAATGTCAGATAAAGACACTGAACCCCTACCAGCTGAACGACTGCTGCTCTGTAGCTGATCTCTGAACACCTTGTGCACTTGGGCAACCAAAACATAAAACATTTTTGTACCTGATACTGGTCCGACGGGAGGAGACCACACTCCACGGGACATCACATCCACCATCTACAGCTGCTAACAACTTGAGAACAGAGTGTGAAACACGACACACTGAGGTGTTCTGGTTTGCTGCTGGTGCTGCTGGCATCCTCACCACATCAAAGTAAAACCTACTACAATGGCCTCCCATGAGGGTAATGCGATTAAGTTTGATGTGGATTAACGATTTCCGGACAACACCAGACTAAATGGACAGAGGGAAAAGAGCAGGCCTTCAATCGCTTTGAAATACTCGCTGGGAATCGAGGAAAATAGCTCCCATTGGGCTGGGTCAAAGATGAGTGCCACACAGTTAACTTGATTTCATGTATTTAGCCCACTGAGTTAATACCAGGGCTGTGTATTCTTTAGTTTGCAGAGCACGATTATACGAGACCACCAAGGCTGCAAACGGCCTTAAACCATGAAAATGGCAGAGGACATGGAGCACCTCATAAGAAAGAACAAAACGACATGAAAGTTTAAACATGATCAGATCCTATCAGGGACCCAATCTGCCCCCAAGTCACTAAATCTAAGGTACAAAGTTTCAAATTTTTGGTAGACATGACTTTCTTCATGGAAAAGAAACCTGAAGTTTCAAAAGGAGTGCTGGTTTTTCGGCGAGATGATGTAATCACTGGACTATGTCACTCAGTTTCAAACTCACTGAGCGGGTGTTTGAATTGGCCGATGTTATGTCAGCTTTGGACTGAGGTTTGACTTCGATTCAACATGTGGCTTCTTCTTCTTTGGCACTCTTCATTTGTCCCTCGTCCAGGTATGAGACAGGACTTAAAACTGGGAAGAAGAGAAAGGGAGGAGACACCGACAGGACTGATTGGTGTGTGTGTGTGTGTGTGTTTGAGGGGCCCCCATTTAGCGGTCTCAGTTTCAAACAGGAAAATCAGAGGAGTACTATCGTAACAATCCTGAACTCCATGCTTGCCTGATTTAGCTTCACCATTTAAAGAAAAATCCTTGAATAAAGTGTTACTGAACTATTTTAAGTTTCCTTTTCCGGTGCCAACTTTTTTTTTTTTTTTGCTTTGTGATGTTCCTCTGGTTTAAGGAACCAAAATAACATCAGGGAATTAGGTAAGTGCGGTGGTTTTTCATTCAGGTCTCTCAAAATTCAACGAGCAGTAGACACTAATACCAGACTCCTGTGACGCAACCATCTCCTCCTTCTCATTTCCTCCTCGGCAGGGCAGAGGGGCCCCAGACAGGAAGCCACAGGTTCGGCAGCCAATCACGTGCCAGAAAGCTGTCAGATCCTTATGGTTGCCATTGGCCCACATCAGAGCGGTGCAGCGAGCCTCTGAGGGTTTTTCGACTCCAAAGCCACCAGGGATTCCCTCCGGCTGCTGCCATCTGTGCCCGACCCCAAAACGGTTACAGAATTCAACCATTAAAAGGAAATAATCGGGAAGAAACACAGGATCTTTAAATAAACTGTGCGTCCCGCAGAGCAGCGCTGCTTTTGATGTAAATGGCTGGGGAAGTTTGGTTTTCAATTGTTTAATCTTGGGAAAATAAAGTAAGTTTAAATGCATGCTGCTGTGTCTTTTTCCACGGTAAAGTCAGTTTTTTTCTAAAGTTAGGGTCCTTAGGGTAGTTAGAGAAATGTGTCATTGTGGAATGCAGTCCCATTAAATCTTGCTAATGTTCCCTCACCCACACCAGGATTTAAACTACGCTAACTACAGGCTTGAAAATGTGAAGATGCTGGTTGTGCAGCATACAGCCACACAGAGTATGGGTATAAAAATGCTGAAAACCAGCAGTCAAAGTAATAATCACTCTGCTAAATGCACATCTGACTGAAAAACCACAGTGGTTTCAACTAAGCTGGGGGAAACGACTCAAATGTGTTGACAAACAAGCCTTGAAGATATGTGGCAATCAAGAGGCTGAGAATTAATTACTGGGAGGAAATGTGCAACTTAATGTGTCGAAACCGCAGTAATGCTCATTTCTGCCTCCCAAACATAGTTTTGAGCTGATGGAAGAGGTCTGAGTGCAGGCGTTAAATTAATTTCATCCCCAATGGGACACGCAGAGCTCAGACTAAGAATTTTTAATTTGCTGAAAGAAGTTTGTCAGTTTGTGTCCAGAGATGCACTGATAATCTGTTGTTAAGATGACAACCCTGGCATTATGCGTCTTCTTCTGTGTCTCCCCTAATCTGTACCTTCGTCTTCAACCCTAACGTTTTCCTACTTCTCCTCTTTTTGTTTCTGGCCAACAGCCACGATGTTGCTTGAACTTGAATGTTAACGGCAGGTAACATATCTCCAGCATGATCGTTTCTCTAGGTGAGATATGTATTTTTAACACTCAAGTGAGAGACAGAGACTGAAACTGCACAAATCACTGACAAGCAGAGGACATATGCAATTAGATGTGAAAAACTTAGATTTGGAGAACAGTGGTAATAAATAGAGCTGGGTATCTAGGGCTGCAACTAAAGATGATTTTCATTATCGATTAAACTGTCGATAATTTTCTCGATTAATCGATTAGTTGTTTGGTCCAGAAAATGTCAGAAAATGGTGAAAGCCCAAGGTGACGCCCTCAAAAGTCTTGTTTTGTCCACAACCCAAAGATATTCAGTTTACCGTCATAGAGAACTAAAGAAACCAAATATTCACATATGAGAAGCTGAAATCAGAAAATCTGGACACTTTTTCTTAAAAAATTACTCAAAACGATTAACTGATTATCAAAATAATTGGCGATTAATTTAATCGTTGACAGCTAATCAATTAATTGACTAATCATTGCAGCTCTATGGGTATCGTTTGAAATTTTACTAGTGCAGATAAGATACTTGAGTTTCATTAATGTTACCAAAAGGATCATTTTTTTGATTCCTTACTTTGAAAAATATAAACATGTTTTTCTTCAAAACCCGTTTTGAAGAAACCGAAGCCAAAATTCTCAAATGTCTGATGTTGTCTAAACACAAGCAACCATACAAGAGCTTTGCCTGCATAAAATAGTCTAAAACAGGGAAAACGTAAACTTTAAATGATAAACTATCTGATCAAAAATTAAGTAAACAAGATTATAAATACGAAAATTTCAAGAAATATTGCAGTGGTTTTTAAATATTGTAAATTAATCATCATGTTTAGCTATGAGATACATTATTTCAAAGCATGACTAGAATAGTCCTAAACAATTCCCCTAGAATAGAAGAAAAGGAGAACTTTAGCAGTAGTTATAATAAAGATAGAACAAAGAATTTGTCTTCTGATGACAAGTTTACAACAGTAAGAGGATTCATTCAATATTCATTCATTCATTCATTGAGAACAGCTACAATAATGATGATAAAATGGCTGTTTAACTGAAAAGTGACACTGCAGAGAGAGTGGAGCGTGGCCTGGCACTGAAGACTTGCCACCAGACAGCCTGGGAGGACGGACAGTCGGACAGACAGAAAGACAAGGGCACTGTCAGGATGCTCTCCTGTTAAATTACAGGCCTGAGATGATAAGCCCTGCATGTTTACACTCTAAATCTAGTACTGCCAGTAAATTATAGTACAACAGTCGTATTTATAAACACCATGGTCGTATTTTAAACCCTCTAGCAGCATGGCTATAGCAATGACAGCAATATGAGAGATGCTGCAATGGTCCAACACGAGCCACTCTAACATAGTGAAGCCAACCACGACTTGCCGGGATCAGGATTAGCTTAAAGTGTTTACAGCAGAAGATCCAAAGTACTACTTGTTCTTTTTAAACTATAGCCGAGTCAGCGGGCAAACCATGCCAGTAAGCTACGAGACGCCAAAAAGGGAAAATGTTGTTTATGAGGAAATTGTGTGACATAAATAATATGTAAGCCCTGTTTGGCCTCGCAGTGGAAACCTGGCAGTCGGTTGCTTCCTCTCCTACTTATCAAGACTGCCCAGCAGACTCTGGCTGTGATGCCAAAAGGTCACGGTCACTGGTGTTATCGCACTATGACTCCTCGCACACAAACAAGAGGAGGCTGGGGTGATAACAGAGTAACAAAGTTGAAAAATAGAAACAGCGTCAACTTCCTGGCATTAGGAGACGGATGATGTATGCTTGGATGCAAAAAACACACGAGGATACTTTCATGGACAGACAGAGGGAGGAGCAAAAGAGAGAATAAAGGGGAGGAAAGACAGTCTGCTGAAAATAAGGCCCCTGGCTCTTCCACAGCACCAGTGGTAGCAGCAGAACTATTCCTTTTACTACTGCCAGTAGTGATCAGCAATCTTTAGCAATATTAACAGTAGCAGGATTAAAAGAGAAACAGTATGTCCTTTACTATCACTAGTGTGAGAAGAACATCAAAACAAAGTAGTCAAAGTAGCATGAGCTAGTAGTAGCAGCATGAATATTGACAGAAGATGAGTCAACATCAGCAGCAGGTAGTGGTAGTAGTTGTAGTGGGAGGAGTCAAGCTAATACTACTACTAGCACAAGTAGAGAGAGGTGTTTCAAGTAGTTGTAAGCAAGTGCTAAGAGGTATCACTGCTACTTTACTGCTACGACTACTGGTGGCAGCTGCGGCAGCTACAGCAGCTGTGGTAGATGAACTAGTGGTGGCGTTATTTGTCATGGTAGTACTGCATAGCATCAATACTATCAGTAATAGCATTAGAGAAACTTTAAGGAGTAATATTAGCTGACATAAAAGCTGAGGCAGTCGTTGGACTAAAAATAGTAGCACTACTAGGAGAAGAAGAGACTGTAGCAGTAGAGGAGACAAATGAAATGGATTTATAGTGGAAGTCTCACTCAAGAAAGTTGCTAAACCTGGGTGGAGAAAGTGAACGAGCAGTGCTTGCACCTCCTTCATTACCACCACTGAGTTGCCCTTAAGCAAGGCCCTAAACCCCCAGTGGATCCAGTGTAGCTGCTCAGGTCAGGCTGCGGTTGTACTGGGCAGCTTCTGGGTGTGGATGTGTGTAACTGTGTTAGTGTGAGCAGGGTGTCAGTGAAACTACCTTGAATAAAGATTGAAAAGCTTCCAGCAGTAAAGGCACTAGTAGCATTTTAAAACATATTAGAAGTACTACTATCCTACCACCACTACCAATACAAGAACAGTACAGTACAGTAGCAGTAAAGACAGCAGTAGCATGAGGTGTCAGGCGTACCGAACCTGCGACAGAACACCCCCATGACGGCGCTCTCCTCCACCACTCTCAGATCTGCCAGCAGAGCCAGCTCCAGCCCTCCAGCCACAGCAAAGCCATTGACTGCTGCTATCAGCGGCTTCGACAGCTCCAAACGGGATGGACCCTGGAGGAAGCAACTGGATTAGTACATCAAAACACACACACACGCTATACATGCAAAGCTGTAGGACTTGAGCACAGTATAATAAACACAGAAGGAATACACATTGTTAACAAGGCAGCAACACAGCTTATATCTACTGTACACTATATTTGAAACATGTCTATATGAATGTATATTTTCACTATTCATTTCATGCTTTTTTGCCGCACTGATTTCTGTGTTTATCTACTAAAAATGTTCCAGTTTATCAGTTTATTTCCTGATTTCTTTCTCAAACTATCAAACAAAAGAGTAACAAATGATCCAAGTTCTGGCTGTCGCTGAACAAATGAAGCACTGTGTATTCTGGAAGAGATACAGTGCTATAATTTTCTGCACAGGAGGTCCGCTCAATCTCAAAGACTTAACATGTAATCCAAAGAGATTTTATGTAGGCTGCAGGGTTTTTTTTTTTACCTTACAATACATCATTTATGATCCTTATTCTTTGTCAAGTAAAAGCAGTGTGCCAGAAGCAAGGACTTTCTGCATGTGCACCACACACACACACACACACAACTGTAGTCATTGAGGCATTTCCCTGATTCAACATCATTCCTCAAACCCACATCTTCACCACTACCTGTCTTCCCAAACCCTTCAAAATATTCACAATCACTACAGACCACATCTTCTGGTTTTATATTTTTGTGGAAACAGTCAGCCTTCCATTAAGATCATGAGGAAATATAGATATAACCCTCACTAGCACACACGAACAGCGCTCACCATCGGACCGGGACCCTTGGTGACATCTTGCTCCAATTTGAGGGAGGCTGTGTGATTGGCCAGCTCTTTCAGATCATAACCAGCGCAGAAATTCCCTCCTGGAGGAGACCACAAAATTACAAAGTATGGCAGCTGGAAAGTCAGAGAGGAAGGGAAAATGATGAGGATGAAAAAAACAACAAGTTGAGCTGGAGTCCGAGGGCTGCAATTTGGATAGCAGCTTGCTTTGGGCTGGCTGGCACACAAATGCTTCTCTTCCCTAAAGAGCCAAAATCCAATACATAGTCACAGATCATGCGTGTGCTCACACACGCACACACATATGTGCATACACAATATCCTCATTAATGGAAGACTAACATACCCCAACCACAGCCCCTTCCGTTGGATTCATGTGGTAATTACAACATTACCCAAGAGGCCTACAAACACTATGTCACAGGCTCAGGCAGGGACTCATAAAATCCTCCTCTCTCCTTAATGTAACTGTAATGAAAATGATTATAACGAACACATGTGCCAGCAACACCCATCAACTGGGAGCTTTGATTACAGCTGTGGGTCAGCGCAGGGCAATTATAGAAAAATAGTGCGTCATGGTGTTTATGGGAGCAGCAATGTGACGGAGCTCCCTAAACCCCTTTGTCCTTGTAGGAAAAAAAGAGCAGAAGCTATGAAGAGCTGGTCCATTCATGGAGGATCTTACAGCGTTTAGACTCTTAGAGGAGCTTTGTTAGTGAACTAAGACGGAGGAAAGGTGTTCTATTTACTTATAATTTGAGCGATGAAGTCTTTCCACCAGTTGAAAAAATGAGCGGTTATATCAGAGATGTTGCTTTGAGAAGAGTTTGAGATTGGGAGACTAAGCTGAAGCCTTTTTTTGTTTGGCTTCAAAGGAGCTTTGAAAAAAGATTTTTCTCCATGCTGAACACACTGTAAACCGTTTTCATAGGAAATATTCCTTCTGTAGAAAGTACATGATATGACCAAAAGTATGTGGACAGTCATGTCCGCCCTTAAAGAGTCACAAGATGAATCTGAGGTGTGGTGGGATGATTAACAGGGTAGTAAAGCAGAAAAAAACATGATGTGCTAAACAAAATTATGTGAGTTTCAGTTGTTCCTCTCAGTTTTTTCTTTTTAATTACTGGAAAATTTTACCTCTTCAAGCCTCTAGAAACTTTTCATATAAAATGGGGGGAAAAAATCAGTCTTTGGTTAACCTGGTCAGAAATTATAGACATACAGAACCGCTGATGAAGAGTCACAAATAGACATTGCTTCATTTTAAGGGGTTACAAGCCAAAAACTTTGGGAACCACATGTTTAAGACAAGCGTGTCTGACCCATTCCTGTTTCAACATGACAACAGGCCTTTTGTGACATATCACGGCAGGAAAGGCACAGGTGTAAATAATTAAATCAATGATGGCTAAATTCCATTTAGTTGCTTCAGTTTCAGGGTCCTGTTATTGTGCATGTTGGCTCACTGTCATGGCTTATATAAAGAAATGGTTTTACCAGTTTGGTGTAGAAGAACTTGACCAGTCAGCAGAGACCTGATCCCGTTCCACACCTTTGTGGTAAACTGGAACACTAACAGTTCACACTTTTAGAAGAGATGCTTTAATGTAATGTTTCACTGCTGCGAGAAGCACAAACCAAATCACATTCACTTGTTTTATTTTACAGGAATTAAAAGTGGCTTCATCCGAGTTCAGCTGAACATGTGCCTGTAGTGACACAGCCGGCTTGACATCTAGATTGTACCTGACCACACAAACGCTCACAGAAATCTGAATCCCAAACACTCCAAATATGTGCCAGCATACTCAAAACCTGCAGAAAGCAATTACTCTTAATTTTACAAGTTAAAAAAAACATGAAAAATGAGAGCTGAGAGAGCGATCGTGCTGGCGCTAATTTGAACAAAATGGATTCCTTATGTTTTCAGAAACACTACATCCAAACTAGAACCTCCCTGCTTGTCATCTCATAACACAGACAGACTGCTAATCACCGCTGAAGGTCAGTCTTCTTGTTACAGTGGAGCAGCAATACAGGACAGCCTGCTGACAGGAATGTGTGGTGGGACGATTAAAAGCACATTACAGACATTGTGGGAATCACAGAAGAGCCACTTTTGCTGGAACGACACACTGTGCCGCTCACTGCTAACCCATTTAACACGAGCTAATTACTCTCCAACACACACTGTTTTCTGTTCACAGCTGAGACTAGCGGCACTCAGCCGCCGTCATCTGGAGAGGCTCCAGCCTCTGAAGTACCAAACAAAGTATATACTTGTGTCTCTTGAGGCCACAGTGCACTTTCTACAGCAGACAGGTTGATCCAGGTTGAAGACATTATTTCCACTGAGGGAAGGAGTTCATTCAGTGTGTGCGATGATTATTTTTAGAGGTATTAGGAGCCGTGGCATGATTCGGGCTTTGGGCGGCTGACACAGTGCAGGCCACCTCACAGGTGTGTGTGTGTTTCTTCTGTATGTGCACTAGTCTGGTCACCTCGGCTGGAAAAAAGATGCAGAGGAAGAAGGTGATGGAGAGGAGGTAGATCGAGTGCTGAGGACAGAGATGAAGGGCCGAGGAAGGATGAAAAGAAGTTGGAATAATACAAATATAACGAAATTTCAATGACTAGCCCATGACTTTACGCTCTTGTACGACCTACAACGTTTTCCCTTTCTGCTTTGCAAACATTTTTCAGCTCATGCAAATGAATAATAAAAGGGCTGAGGAGTCTGCTTTCCTTAAGGTATTAAACCATGAAGTTAAGAAGTTCCTCCAAGGCCTCCAATTTCCTAATTTTGTCTTTAAAGGAATAGTTCAAGTTTGAGAAAGATGCTTTCTTGTTGAGAGTTTGACGAAAAGATCAATACTACTCTTGCGTCTGTAGAGGAAATATGAAGCTAAAATATGAGTCTTGTTGTCAGCACAATGCGGTCAAGCAATCAGTGGGTGCTCCAGGAAGTTACTGCTGAGAAATAGTAGTTTTTTGTACAGATTAAACAAACAATATGTAAAGTGTTGCTTTAGAGGTGCTGGAAAGCAGTTTCCCACTGTTTCCAGTCTTTGGAAAAGACTAAGCGGCTGCAGGCAGTAGCCACAACTTCAGCATATGTACGTTTAACAGACACGAGTGGTATCAATCTTCGCATCTAACTCTCTGCAAGAAAGCAAATCAGCATATTTTTCAAAATGTCAAACTATTTCTTTAAGGTGTGAGGGTCTCAGAGTTTCATGATATTCCAAAACATTCCATGACCAGTTGCAAGGATAAAAAATGAAGGGCAGATAAATAGAAGAAGAGGAAACACAGACAAAATCTCTAAACAAGATTTAAACCAGGCTCAAGTTACTCTGTAGTACGTCTTTAAATATCTGCCTGAATCAAGTACCTTAAGTACAAAATTGAAACACAAATGTTCAATCATCCATTCTATCTCCAATTCTCTTACCTTTCCCATGCAGGACAGCCACGTTCAAGGCTGGGTCACTGTCGAAGGCCTCCAGCTCTTCCAGCAGACGCCTCGCCGTCTCCTGGTTCACCGCATTACGCACCTCAGGGCGGTTTATAGCCACGGTGACCACGGACCCCCTGCGCTCTGTGACCACAGTCTGTCCCGCAACTAATGACAGAGAATGATAAAGATGCACAGACAGAAACCAATATGGGCCACAGCACTTAGAAAGAGGCCGACCCAGAGACACTCAGTTCAAACCCCACAGCAGGAGGGACGGAGATGGAATGCAAATCGTTTCATGTGGACAGACTTGATAACAGAAACAGTGACAGAGAGTGAAACAATGAAAGGGGTGGTCTGGGCTGAGGTGAGGGCCTTGGCTCTCGCTCTGTCTCAGTGTGTGTTTATAAGTGTGTGTGTGCCAGTGATTGTGGCTTGAGGTTGCAGCAGGCAGTTGACCTGACATTGTTGGGGTCATCCCAGGGAATCCAGCTGTCAACCGCAGCCAGAGGCAACTGCATCCAAGAGGGGACAGCAAGGAAAACAAAGCTACTGGACGCATTAACCTCGCTCACACAGGCTATTCTAAGGAGAAGGGAGCGCTAAACAAAACCCAATGAAGTGAGGCACGGCCGGGTGGAGAAAAAAAAAGGCAATTTGTCTCAGGCAGCCCTTTCTACTCTGCTACACCTCAAACTAATTACCACACAGTGCAGGGTGTGCAGGGGTGTGGAACCACGTTTTAACTAGCCGTGTGTTGTGTTGTTTTCCATTTCATTTCACAGTTACACTTTAGGACTTCAGCTCTGATTCTGAGGAACATGCAGTGAGCCAGCAGGGCAACGCAGATTAAACATCAGGATTAGGGCTGCAACTAACCATTATTTTCATTATCGATTAATCTGTCAACCATTTTCTCGATTAATCGGTTTGTTGTTTGGTCCAGAAAATGGTGAAAAATGTTGATCACTGTTTCCCAAAGCCCAAGGTGACGTCCTCAAATGTCTTGTCAACCCAAAGATACTCAGGTTTACTGTCATAGAGGACTAAAGAAACCAGAAAATATTCACATTTCAGAAGCCAAAATCAGACAATTTTTCTTAAAAAAAAGACTCAAAACAATTAATCGGTTATCAAAACAGTTGCCGATTAATTTAATAGTTGACAACAATTAAATTAATCGACTAATTGTTGCAGCTCTAATCAGGATCACATTTTAGCAGTACATTTGTTTCTGAGAGGTGTTTCATTTTATTTTGATGCACATTTTAAAACTGCCAAAACAATTAAGAATAGCTCTGAAATGATTAGTCAATTAAAAGTTAGTCACCAACTTTATAACTTTCCTGGTTTAATCTCATCAAACGTGAGAATTTTCTGCTTTTCTTATATTTATTAGAATAAATTAATCAATCAATCATAAAATGAGAATAATAGGAGCAGCATTTGTTAGAAAAAGCAACAACAAACCTTTTTCACATCACGTTTTAACACGTCATAGCAGGAAAACTACAGGCGGGATATTAATAATGGCTGCGTACCATTTAGGTCTACCACTTTCAAGGACTGTTATTGTGCATGCTGGCTCACTGGCAAGAGACACTTAATGGAAGTGAGCCCTCATTTAAGATAATTAATCACACCTGTGCTTGTTCCGTCATGACCAGTCAACATGCATGCTGTGAAAAAGACCCATCAGTCACATAATGAGTTAAACTTAACTGTGAAAAGCCTTTAGGTTGTGAGGGGACTAATTAATTATACAATTATGTAAATGTTTATTAGCTTGTTTAGTGAGTTTTGTCTCTTTCTGTGTTGACTCTGATGGTGTTATTGATTATATATCTTGATTTGAAGACCTACAGTGCTCGCATTAATTAAACAAAGAGTGTGATGTAGCACAGGTGTGTAATGTCTGTGCTGACAATATGGCAGCCTCTGCCGCCCCCTGCAGTCTTTATTAAGTTACTGCATGTTTGCGCACATACCTGCTCCTGTGTCTTCACCTCCCGTTGTCGTGCTGAAGGATTTTAGCGGCAACAAACTCGCTTTTATCGACTGTCCAAGAGTTTTACTTTGACAGGAAGCACCTAAAATTCGTGCCAACGCCTGAAAACGTTTCAGCGCCATTGCTAACACTTAAGCTAGCTGCTAATTAATGACAAACATGGAGGCTCTAACTCTTAAAACAATCTATAATTTTAAGCGCTGTCGCTTTTCAAAGCACTCAAATGTCTTAAAACAAAAATTGTGCTCTTTAGGAAATATGCTAGCTAACTTCAACACAACTCTGATATGGAGGTGCAACACTTTTACACTCCCCCACAGAAACAAACACAACACACAAGGTTCTGGGACCCATGTTGGTGCATTGCAGTGGTAAAAACTACCAACGAGCAGCAGAGGGCGACATTGAGCCACTTTGCTGGTCAAGTGTTTCCCCTGCAATGCAACGTGGCTCTACAAATGATGAAGGCAAACTCCACAAAAGATTTTCTGTTTTTTTTAATAAAAGATTTCTCTTTTTGTGTTGTTTTCACACATTTTAAGGCATCATGCACGAAAAAATAAGCCATTCTAAAAGGCGTTATGCTTACCCTCTACCAAAAATCATACGTTCTAACGTTTGAAGGTTTGCTGTTAAAAATAAGTTTGTACAAATATGGCATGTAAGCTGGCATGTCAGTGAATCTCAAAGCAGAACGTTGTCTGCTTTCACCGTTTTTGTAAACATGGCTTTGAGCAAAACAGGGCTGAGGAGAAGACAAGAGAAAGGGAAAAGCATGCTTCAACGTGGGGCTAAATTTCCCTGAAAAGCATGCAATGCATCTTAAATCATATTTACAATGCATCATTTTACTCTCAACAGAGTGCTTCTTTTTTTAATTGTATCAATTAAAGTTAAGACATTAAAAAGTTTGTCGACAATAACAGACAGACTGACAGACAGAGAGACAGGATGTGTCCATAATATTCCCCAACCCCAACAGACGTAGCTCAGATTGGTCATCGAACAAAACACTACAAGATTTTTTTTAACACATCAAGCATTGTAGTTGTACCTCCAGACAAACACTATCATCTGGGGAGGATTACAACCTCAAAAAAGTGAAGGTTCCTTGTCCTGGAAGTTTTCTTGTATTAATTTTATAAATTTGTGTGAAACAGCCCAACAGGGGCTAAAAATTCGGTTTAAAGAAAATCTTGTAGTGTCCACCATGGCAGACATCCGGGAGGTGCCTGTAGCTTTGGCACAGTTGTGTCCAGTTGTGCTCTTCTGTGGTGATCCGTGGTGCGTTATACTATATTGAAGACCATGGATAGATACTGTTCATATGAAACCTGGATCCAGCCATCCTGGTCTGTGTCGTACCGCCTGAACACGTCAGTCAACCTCTGTGGAAAGGAGGGGGAAAATAGTGAACAGGCATTCAACACTGTGTCACCGAATAGAATAAGTGCTTGAAATCTTTACCCTATTCTTCTGGAGATGCAGATATATCAACACAAGGTCGTAGTGTTATATTACTATCCTAGTGTACCTGAAGAGCTGCTTCGGCTACTGTATTCGTGAAAGGTTACAGTAGCACTTGGCAGCTTCCACTACAATTGTATGTGTGTGAAATTACTGAAACGGAACATGCAGGGTCAAGTGGATCTTCCACAGGAGATTAATCATCTATAAAGGGAAGACTGTAATGTGTTTCTTCGATATGAATAATTAAAACTCCCCTTTGAATCTTATGAATGCAAGAGTAGCCTTGTTGTGATTCAAGTGCTAAACCAAAGAACATCCTATACTCATGTATGTGCATATGTGTGGGGAAAAAAAATGGATAAATCCAATTATATCCAGTTTATTTTGATTTAGTGTGAATGTGTTACCTGTAGCACAATACAGCACTGGATGAAGTCATCGAAGGCAACCTGTCCCTTCCTCTGGCGGTCGAACTTATCTATCAGCGTGCCGTAGAACTGATCTGATAGACGATAGCCTGCACACAACAGCAAATAAGACGTTAACAATATGCTGGACATAGATTTGAACTTCTTGGGTCTTCTCCTGCCACCATCAGTATGATGCATACTTTTCACTGAGCCGTTACCCCAGCTTTGACTGAAATATATCGTCAGCGGAAACTTCAACAACATATTGATTATGACTCTTCTGGCATTTACTGAACTTAAACAAAAGCCTTTAGGGGCTCTGCTGTAGACGCTTTTAGACAGTACAAACACTCGACACAGAACCACAAAGACAAACAGAAATCACGCAAAGTCAAACAGACTGAACAGTTATTATAAATTTTAGAATTTTAGAAATCTTAGACACAAACCTGCAGCTTTTCAATTGCAGTTTCTGTAATTAGTAGAGGACAAATCCAAAAACCCTTGTTTGGGGCATTTTATTGTTACTTTGTGCACTTTCTCTCCCAGCTGTACATTCTGGTTCATCGCAATGAAAATAGTGCAACAACAACTAAGGTTTTTGACATATTTTGATCATTTGCTAAGTTACATTTCTGTGGAATCATGTTCGCTTCGTCTGAAACATTAATGTTTTTTTTGCACAGAATAACAAATCTGGATTTGTCCTCTATTATTTGCACTGCACTTTGCATTGTCAATGGCAAGCTGGAGCTGCATGTCCAATATAAAGGTACGGGTGGATGATTGTGAAGGTAAAACCCAACGAGTATTTACTACATGAGCTGTGAGTGTAAATTAAGGATAGAATTCCAAACTATTCCTTCAATGAACAATTTCCACTGGCATGCTGGTCTATCCAAACATACACAGAGCTGCTGAAAAGACAAAAACCGACCTTTTAACCCAGAGGAAGGACATTCCTAGAGACAGCTATGGAGCCCTCCACCACAATCATCAAATTTAAATGCACAAGCATACTTTGCTGCTCACCGAATCCAGTCAGCGCCTGTCTGAGCTCGTTCTTATCGATGAAGCCGGAGTTGTCCCTGTCGTAGGTCCTGAAGATGTTCTGCCAGTCTGTGATGTATTTCCACACGCCGGCGAACTCGTTGAAGTTCACGCCGCCTTTATTTTCCCTGTCGAACATGGCTGCAGGAGAGGGGAAGGAGGTCGAGAGTGAGGTGCATTGTAAAAGACGTTATTCACTCCCTGTCACACGCGCTCACACTGCTCTAGACATGTTGGACTTCAGCACACTGTTGGGACGAATCCTGTGGCATGAAAGCAAAAATGGTAGCACATACAGTTTAAAAGGGCTGTCAGGGAACAGAGGAGTGTAAACTGTGGGTCTCACACTTGACTAACTCCTGCCTCATAAGACTGCGTTATAAGAGAGACAGAACACTGCTTGAGTCCCCCCACCAATACTTCACTCCTCACCCCCATGCGGTTCAATCCAATTACCTCCCAACAAAGGGAGCGTTATCACAGGATATGCTTCTTGCTGGGGGACTATTAAACAATGGATTTACTGAGCATGGTACAGTGGGAAGGGAGGGCGATGGAATTATAGGGATTTACTCTGCAAGTCACACAACAAAAAGGGAACAAAGTACATATGAGACCCGGGGAGAGATATTTTTAACATATTTTTGTCTAAACTGGAAGCAACAGCATAAAATGTGCCAGGAGTTTGAATTCAAAACAATAAATGAGTCACATTCGTTCAGATTCCAAAGGAGAGATACATAAGTACAAAAACATGTTTAGCTTTATTTGTGATGACGTACAGTCTGACTTACAATAATATAATTAAAAAGCTGCCAACCAAGTCCTCAACTACACTGCAGAGTTTAATGTTTTTAACCCCAGCTGCATATTCCAACTGTCTTAAGAGTGTAAACCGATCAATATTTGGGGTCTGAGGCAATCAGCAGCTGCCTTTTGAGACAAACTTTCCCATTTCCTCCAGATGCTCTCTCCTCCTCCTTTTATTGATGGCTGCAGGTTTCCACTCGTGCAGCAGTTACTGAAGCCAAAGATAAGTTTGTTTCTGCCCTCAGATTGCTCACAACGCAATGAACTTATCCGGTTGCCATGGAGAGGAGGCAAATAAGCAACATGCATAGTCTGAGAACAACAGGCAGTTGTGTAAAAGTGAGCTGGGCATGTCTTTGTCAGCAGCTACTTACATATGATGGAGCGCACCGTCACTGGGTTGAAAGGAGTCCATGTGCCTGTGAGACAGAAGAATACCAGTTAAAAACATACCAGCCCATTGAGACCAGTGGGCTATTTTAGTTTGTATCGCAAGAACAACAAAACTCAAAACACTTATAATAACTTTATTTTTATAGCAGTTGAAGACAAATAAAATACTGTGATAAAACATAACACAGGGGACAATTACGAGGGAATGAAAGCTCATAAAGTAAGTTTTCAGACTGCCAAGTACAGAAGCTGAGTGCAGCTGCTAATATTTGTTTAGGGCTATTATGTTGAGATCTTTAATATGTCATTATCTCAAAAAATCTTGGCTCAATAATAACATTGTCTTCAAGATAAATATTTCTACGTGATTCGTATTTTCCTTTTTTACCACAACTGTATCACCAGATATCATGTTAAGGATCTTGTTTTCTCAAGATATACAATCTTTTACTGATCTTCACTGATTAATCATTCCATCATCTTGGGATAACAAATGAGGGCAATGTTAATCTTTAATCTCAAGATAAATAATATTATTATTGATATTAAGTGAGGGATAATTTATGTTGTTTTTGCTCTGTCGGTTGTGGGACAACTCTTTCTCTCAAAGGATTGATCATCAGTTTGGTGCTCGGATCAGGAAATAAAACCTCATCAGGCGACCTCAGATTACGTGTCAGTGAACAGGAACATTAAGTGGTCGTTTAACATTTAACATCTTAAAATATTTTCTGATATCCAGTGGAAGCCAGTGCAAGACTGCCTCCATCTTCCAGCTATAGTCTGCTGTAATATTGTAGCTTCCTCCTGTTGTGTTGCGTGACATTTTGTCAGTGAAGTAGTAACGATCTGGGTTAGACAAATGACAGGCAGGGGTCATGTTCAGTTCCCACCAGACACACCCACACTAATAATGCACTCACAAGAGAGAGGAGGATGAAAGCATTCAAGGAAGGAGTGGATGACATATGAAATGCATCATAATATTTCATCACAACAGAAATAAAAGTACGTTGAAGTGTTTTTTAAAATGACTTGAAAGCAGTTGTGTTTTGTGACACCCCCCATAACACAGAAAAGGGTTATTTGTCATCTATAGCACAAACTCTTCAATCATATGTGAATATATGTGTCACTTATATGGGCAGAAAAAGACTGATTGTGCTTTAGTTCAGCAGGGCGTTTATACTTTACAGCCTTCTTCACACTCTTGACTCTCAAGACGCTGAGATTTATCAGGGCATCTAAAGCCTTGCTGACTCACCATCCCACTTTATTACTGAGAGGCCTGACAGTTCAGGACCAGAAGTAAAGAGGAGTGAGTGTGGGAGGGTGCAGGGTAGAGGCAAGATGAGCGAACACATAAAAGAGAAGAAAGAGAAAGAGGAGAGATAACCAGATGAGCAAAGGCAACAAAAGAGGAGAGACACGAGGAGATGAGAAGGAGCACAAAACATTTGCGGTTTACTTTCTGTTGCAGTAACCTGAACTCTCTCGCCCACTTTTGCTGACCTAAGATCCCTCCCTGCAACTCTATCTGCAGACCCTAAAACAGCATCTGCAGTTTTATCATCTCGCCAGCGTAGTCATGTGGAGCCTTTTTCACACTGTGCTGTTACTGACTGCTTGTTTTTGATTTCCCCTCCACAGTTTAGCTTTGCCAGCAGTAAGCAGGTTTGCAGTAAGAGCCATAAGAGCTTAGATAGGAGCTCTTTGAAATGGAGCACCTCATTTAAATAAAAAGGTTGCAAGCAAAATTGAACTTAGAAGTTTTGTTTTATTGTTAATTTAGTTTCACTTAGATTTCACCATTGAAAAAGTCCATAAAACTGTCCAAATAAATTATAAAGGGGAATACAAAGGGGAGTGTAGGACCTCAAGATTGCAGGATGCCAAATATGTGCTCCAGATTTTACTGTTCAAAGATGACACTCGACATTTCCTTCCTCTTCCTTGGTTTGTTTTATTGATGGGTGAGGCTGTCTGGGACTGTGGGTAGAGCTGTTCAGGGACCAGGCCTGAGGCTCTTACTTGGAGCTGGGGTTTGGGCCAGAATCTATATTCTTTTGCTTTCTATTGGAGTGCAAAGCAACCAAAGCAACAAACATGAAGTATCATGAGCGCATTGATGCGAGACCAATTTGTAGAACCAAGTCAGAGTAACTGCTGTGTTTATTTGCTGCACTGCAGTCCGATGAAAACATCATGTCTGCCACAAGTTGTTTCTTCATATTGAGTGATGACACTTCTATGGTATCACAGAAGCTACACACAAGCTATGGAATGTGTTTCACTAACTGTGAATGATACATGTCTTCTCAGTGAGGTTTTTGATATCCAATTACACCAGGATGTATTAACAGGCAGGTCTGTCACAGATTTATTGACATAAACCCTGCCAGACACTCCTACTAATGCTGCACTCTTGTATCCAGATCCCCCTCGCAACATGAGCCATAACAGAACTAATGAACATGCTCGGTCTGCTCTCTCCATACTTAAGTTCACCTGACATGTTTTCTGCCACCATTTCGAAAAAAAAAACAGGGCTCTTATCATGTCATGTTTGAGACGCACTAATGGTGTTGCGGTAGGGATGACAATGTGCCATCATGAGGTTGACATTTTTGTTTTTTAGTCAAATGTCTTCACAGCTATTGGATGGATTGCCCTCAGATTTGGTACACACATTCATCTCCCCATCGCTGTAATAATTTTGTTCGTGTCCTAACTTATTATCTAGCACCAAAATCAGGTCCATTTTTTATTTGTCTAATACTTTGGTTTATGACCAAATACTTCCAAAACTTCCCATCAGCCTATATATACACCTGCTTAACATCAGCATGTTAGTACACTGGCGTTAGCGTTAGCTCAAAGCACCAGTGTTCCTAAATGTAGCCTCACAGAGCCCTAGCGTGGCTGTAGACTCTTTAGTCTTGTTTAACATAGACACATAACAACATTTTTTGATAAGAGTGCCTTAAATTTGTTTTTTTTAAAGAAGTGTGACCAACATATCTACTGAGTGGGACATTTTGCAGTTGAAAAATGAACTTGTCAGTGCTCTCAGGTGGAAGAACTATGTAATGGACGTATAGAAATGACCTAAACAGAATCTGATATTTTTCTACTATCTGCAGTGAGCCAATATCAGCCAATATATAGGCCTGGCTGATTTATCAGTCTAGCTGTACTCTACTGCGATCTGACCGTGACCATCTAACTACAAATCAGTAAGAAGTCAAATGTAACCACAGCTATTATCTTTAAGATTATGAAACTTGCTTTCCACATAAATTACCATGGGAACATGGTATATTGTCTCAACTGCGTATCTCAAAATGTTAAATTTCAAGTTAAATCTGCAAGATGAGCAGCCTGTCAGACAAACAAAGACACAGAGACATCAGAAATCCTTTTGTAATGTCTGCATAAATGTTACTCTAGCATTAGAGCCACCAGAAAAATGACCAAAGGCAGAGAAAAGAGGAACAAGCTGCGACCTTTCCAGCCACACCGATTCCTCTACTCACACACACACACACACTTTTCACACCAGTAGCTAGCTGTGAGGTCACCAATGTATGCCAGACAGACTGCGGCTGCCCAGTGTGAGGTGGCCAGTATGGTTGAGATGTTTGTGTGTGTCTGTGTGTGTGCGTCTGATGGCCAACTGGCACAATACACCCTCTGTCCAGTCCACACACTGGGCTCTCTCACTGGTGAGCCCAACTGCCAGCGGTGAGGTGGCGAGAGAGAGAAGTGAGGAGGAGGGGAAAGAGGGAATATAGGAGGTGAGGAGAGAGGCAGGCTGGTGGAAAAACAGAATGAGGCGACCGCAGCGTGTACACATACATAGAACGGCTGTGCTGGAGCTCAGTGAGACACTTGTACGTACAGACTCGACATATGCAAGCACAAACAGGCACGAACTTTTACACACAAACCCCAAATTTTCAGTTATTTCACAGGTTTGAATCAAAAACACATATGAGCTCAATTCTGTTTGCCAAAGATAATGGTTTAACTTTAAGACAGATTCAGTTTATCACTCCGCCCTAAGATTTATCAGTGGTGACAGTCATTCCACTCATCATTGCATCTTGTATGAAAAGGTTGGGTGTCCATCTCTAACAGTAAGATGTGACAGGCATTGGTTTCTATTCATTTATAAAGCCCTTAATGGCAACTTGCCTTCATATATCACTACTGTATTATATTGGTCCTATAGTCATTACTCGACCCGTTCAAGTGATTGGTTAATACTAGAAATCTCGCATGCAAATACTGAATTTGGGAAGACTGCTTTTAGTTTTTGTGCTGCTCACACCTGGAACATTTTACAACACACTTAATACAAAACTTAATACAATTGTACCTATAGGTCAATTTAAAACCATGATTACAAACTATTCCACTCTTGAATGTAACTGTTTTTAACTGTGGAAAACATTTAACTTTAATTCAACTTTTCTGTGTTTATGTACACTGTTTTAAATTGTACTCTCGACTTCATTGAAAATGAGGGCATGCCCACAATGATTCCTCGAGATTTTAATAAGGGTTGATAGAATGAATGAAAGTGAAAAATGTAAAAGTGAAAAAAAATTCTCGTTAAACATTAAGGCTGATGAACATCATCACTACCATCATTCTTAAAATCAGCCTAATCATCATCATAATTATACGTTGAATTTTCTCTCAGATTTGTTGAAACCTTGTATTTACAGTCTTACTTCTGACAGCTAAGATTGCCAGGCATGTGTATACAATATTATACAATATAAAAACACCAGGACTCTGCCAAGTCATCGCTCATGAGTCATAAAACATTAGAAATAGTCACTAGCCAAAGGCTCAGTCAGCAAGTCACTCTCAGTTTCTGTTTGTTTTTGTGGTTTATGCCAGACAATAGTCATGATGTGTGAGACACAGACCAGCAGGCCAGACTCAATGAATGTAGTCACTCATAAACAGCACTGGTGTCTCAGACCATTAGCTAACAATTGAAGGGTGTAACACAGCCAGTGAGTGCATGAAGCATCTGATCCACCATTCAGCTATAACAGAAAGAGCTCAGCACCGGCTAACAAAAATCAACACCATCTAACTCAACCCCAGTGTAACAGAGTTTTACAAAATGCTACAAATGTAGAAGTGTAAAGGCGAGAGCTCCTTGAGTCCTGCCATTCGGCCAACTTTGCAATCTGCACAGCCAGCCAGTGCTCTCTCAATCGTATCAGCAATTTTAGTGGCTATTACTGCTCCTACACACTTAAATAAATAACTCGAGGAGGAGTATAAATCTGCGTGTGCAGGAGTGTGGGGGAGCATGATGGCAAGACGGTATGATGTCTACTCACTGCTGAGCGAAGGGAGGCCAAAATAATTCGTATTTATAGCAAATGGCGCAGCTACAAGGCGCACACACACACACACAACACAGACATGCACATACACTTCAGAGAGGCACAAAGCCAATCAGTGTCTCATCGGGGATGCTATGTTGTCACACCCAGGACTGATGGAGGGATGGAGAGAGGGAAGAGAAGAAGGAGGGCGAATAGAGAAAAAGAGCAGAAAAAGTCGGACTAAGTAAGGGAGCGTGGGCGAGAGACAAAGAGGGAAAGTTAGAGTGAGAGAGGACAAACAGACAGAGGACACAGCAGGCACTGAGCTGGTGCCATATCCTCCTGAGGAATGTAGGGAGATGAAATAAGAGAGGAGAGGAGAGAAAAGAAGAGATAAAAGAGGAGAGGAGAGATGCTGCAAAACAAGCCCATCTTGAAAAGCCATCCGAGTCTCATGTAGTCATGTAATTTTGTTAGTTTGTAATTAACACAAGCAAAAGCATTATCTGCCAGTAGGAAGAGACAATGTCACACTTATAATGCAGTTTGTAACACATCATCTTCACAGTGAGCATAGCGCCTCACAAGCATCAAAACACTTGATAAAAGAGAATCCGGATTAGAAACAATTGAAAATATCCCGCCATGTTGGCAGATTTAAAAACTCAGCAAAAGATTAGAGGACCTGTTAAAACGGACATCTCCACAAAGTGGGACAGAAACATGGAAGGGGAGGCTGACAGATTTCAGAAATGCAAAAAGGCAAGTATTGAAGGCAGAGTGCTGAAGGGAGAGATAAGAAGAAGAGAGAGTATGTGGTGCAGAAACAGCAGAGGATGGAGGAGTGTAAACAGCAACAGCAAAGCCCCGACAACCCCTGCCTCGCTCCCCAGCCTCCAGGGCCTTGATACTCTCTGCACTCTTGTGCCCTGAGGGGGGAGGAGAAAAAAGGAGAGAGGAAGGGAGGAAAAAAGAAGAGGTAGACGACAAAGAAAGAGGTCAAGAGGGACAGCAGTGGCATGGCGGACAAAACTTGGGTGATGGTGTGAAACTGATAAGAGATAAGAGCAGCATTTGCAGGGTCAGTAGAGCCACGACAGACAGACAGACAGACAGAGGCGGGGTTGGTGGCTCTAGCGAGCAAACTGCAGGACAGGATGCGGTGCAGTGTGTGTTCAGCTTCACTGGCTCTGTTTCACATCACAGCGAGCCTAATGAACTGGCGGAGACTGGACCGGGAAAACCTGCCGTTCACTACACGCACATTCACAGCAAGGTGTGCACACACACACACAACACTGAATAAAACACACACATACGCGCCAAGTCTGTAAAAACAAAAAGACTACTTACTGATCCTTGGAATAAATGCTGAGAAAATGGACAACACTCACACATACTGTAGATAAACACACGTGTTCATGCATGCACGCACAAACACACATTCACACACTAATCAGTATGCTGAGCCAGAGCCACTGCGCAGCCTGATAACAGCTTCTTTCACTGCTGCTGCTGGCTTCAACACTTCTTTTTTTTTTCCCTTTCCTCCTCTGAAGTGCCCAGAAAAAAAAGTGGGGTTTCTGAGGAGACTAATCTGTTCAAAAGTCTTTGAAAAGCTGCCTGAGCAATTCAGCCATAAACTTGATGGGCAACACATTATATTTTAATGAGAAGACAAACATCAACCTGTGCTACAGTTTCTGGGCAAACTGTGCTCCGAAATGTACGTCTCATTAATCATTACCGGCGTTTCAACCCCGCGTGTCTCATTGTGAGCAAGGTCAAGGAGCGATGCTGGTGCAGTGTGTGGGCATGAAAACAGATCTATCAGTCCAAGCAAGTGTAAAACTGACTTCACCTGCCAGGATTTTGAGCAGAGACGATGACCTGTATCATTTATTCAACACTGCTCCCCAAACTGCCTCGCAGAAACACAAGGACACTTCTTTTTTTTGTTTGTTTAGAAGCCCCCGGTGGGAACTGAACCCTTAATCCTGTTTGAGTCCTCCTCCTCCTGAGCTATACAGGACCAAGAGTGATTACACTCCCATCATTGGCAGCTGTAATTCTCATGTTTTACCACAGGGTCCTTTTCATGCTGATCTTTGAGTTATTTCCTCTCAGACTTCAATCTCTCTCAGATGAACTCCAATTCTGCAGCACAGAAAACACTCCTCGCTGGATGATTTTTCTTAAATTGACTGTTCGCTATGTTCCACCGCCTCAGTTACTGTTGCTACGCCTGTCATGCTTTCCATTCTCACACAGTATATACACAGATAACGGGGGCAGATTACTTCAAATTTTTAGCCATTTTTTAACAACAGGTCCTTGATTTCAGACACTGGTCTAAAGTAGAGACGTCCTGAGGAATCGGGGCCGATCCAGGGATATTTTAATGGATCAGTATTGGCTAAAATAAATCCAATCTTTTCTTTGCTGTATTCTACTGTGTTTGTCCACCTCAGCCGGCAAGTGTTGCAGCACTGTTCTCCTTTACCACATCCGGGCTCTACAGTGTGAGCATTAAGTGTTACAAAGGTAACACTTCCTGTCATGGTGGGACCCTCCAGAAGTAGGTCTGTGACACTGTTGTGCACTGTGACAAAGTCCCACACTTTCAACCACCAGCTGTTACAGCGTTGAGTCGGCTGTCATCACAGGGACGGTGAGGCGTATTGAAGTGTTCTCTTTGAAGCTACTCTGATAAACTTTTCACCTGCTTCTCTGTTGTCCTGGGACAAAAATAAAACTCATTTCTTCTCAATACATTTTTATTCAGTTCCACCTGCCAGTTTGGGATAAAAATAAAATCACAATCCATTTTCTGCTTAGGCCTGGCCGTTGCTTAAATCAAAGAGTGGCAGAGAGCAATGGTGTGTAACGGATAGACGGAGGGATCAAAAAAAGAGGCAGAGAGGGAGTAATAAAAACGTTTAAAAAAGGCAGAGGAAAGGATGAAAGATGGAGACTGAGGGAGGGAGAGAGAGAGGTGGGAATGGTCAGAAATAAGGAGATGTAAGGAGAAAAAAGGGAGTGGCAGAACAGTCAGACTGATACATACCATTCGATAAGGCCTGCTGAAGCTCTGAGTCTGATATCACTCCGCTCCGGTCCTTGTCGACCCTGGGGAGGAAAACACAGATTAGATAGCGCCTGCATTAACCACTTCACACACCCACACACTCCAACACACAACAGGAGCGGGCATCGACACTCGCCAGCTGAAACTTTATCCTCCTGACCGCGTGTTAGTATTTCAACAGTCCACTGAGAATGAATGGAGTTCTGTTATCAGCACACACAAGGCGGCTTGTACGCTCACAGCTCCCCTGAGACTGGCCAGAAAAGCTCTGTGAGTGTGTGTGTGTGTGTGTGAATGTGTGTGTGTGTGTGTTGATCCTGAGACAGCGAAGTGAAAGTGAATGTTGGCAACCGCACCAGTAACTTGTAGTGTTACCAGCGTAGTGTCAGCTTGCAAGAATCTCAGACAGTGCAACATATTTGTAAAGTGATAAGTGAAACCAAAACTAAAAACAGCCTTGAGCTTTAGATAAGTGCTCTCCAAGGGAACCCGTACAATTACATAAAAGAGCTTACAGGGCCGTCCGGTGGCTTAGTGGTTAAGACCATATAACCACAATGTTCCCAGTTCGATTCTGGCCTGGGACTCTCTCTCTCCCTGCATTTCCTGTCTGTATCTCTTCTATCACTATCAAATAAAGACAAAGTGCCTGCATGTCAACACGAGGCGAAGCCTAATTCACTGGCATTACGCATGATGAAGAAATTAAGTTTAATCTTTATCCTTCACTTTGTCCGTATCATTGTTTAAGCAAACATTCTCAGCTTCCCAAATGTCAATTTGGGCTTTGGGAAATTATGATTTTTCATCATTGTTTGACATTTTATGGACCAAACGATTCATTGATTAATGAAGAAAATAATCTGCAGTTTAATCAATAATAGGGCTGCAAGTAAAGATTATTTTCATGATTGATTAATGTGTCATTTCTTGTTTGATTAATTGATTGAACCACAAAATGTCAGAAAATGGTAAAAAAAAAAAAAAAAAAAAAAATCATTGCAAGTTGCCAGAGTCCAAGGACATGTCTTCAAATTGCATTTTCTGTCAGACTAACAGTCGTCATTTTTCAATAATATAAAACAGAGAAAACATTGGAGAGATTGGAGAAGCTAGAACCAGAGACTGTTTGGCATTCATGCTTGGTATATTAATTAAATGATCAGTTCTCATAATAATGAAAATAGTCGAAGTCCTCCTGGGGTTATTGATGTGATAATGTACTGGGTGCCCCTTCTTTAAGTGAAGAGTTTCTTTTTTAATTCTGTATGAGTATTTAAAGGCAGAACTAAAAAAGTGCACGCCTGTTCTAGGGAGGAGCTGGCTCGCGGCAGACTTCAAAGAAAGGAAGAGAAAGCCACACTTTAAGTGTCTAAAGGTAAGGTAAGTTATTATGGAAGAATACTGAGTCACTGGCTATGTCCATTTCTTGGCTCTATCTTCTCAAAAGGGTCTTTAAACACCCCCTGTATTAATAGGTAAATAAATGCCAATAAAGTTTAGTTTAAAATTAGTCCAGAAGCTTTTCTTCTTGTGTTTGATCAGAGTCAAAGTAGTGCTTAGGAATACTTTCAGGACATGTAATCATCTACTGACCAACATCCAGCAGTTTTAGGTCATGAGTAAGAAGGCGTGACATGACAAAAATATCTAACAAGCTACAAGGGCATTCTTTTGTTTCTTGAACCATCTCCCTAAATACAAGGCAGCTGACAATTTAACTATTAAGATACATTTACAAAACTCCGCTCTAACTCAGCCAAGAGTCTTTCTGTGAGCTGCAGTGACATAAAAACATTAACAGGCTGGACTGTGACACACTTCGCAGCTTGGAAATGTAGCTTAGTCAAACATCCAGTGACTCAGTTGTTCCTTAGCAACCTGCCTGGCCCAACCTGTTGACACAGAGAGCACACTCGACAAACACTGAATACCAGCAGAGAAGAAGAGGGAGGGGAGGAGACGGGGAAACCCCCCCTCCAGAAAANAAAAAAACACACAGGACCAGCCCAGTGCTGACTCTGTGGGCTGGGTTTCCGCTCCCAGCTGTGACGCTTTATGTGCGGCCATATCACCACATCTATGCGGTGATCAGCTATATGTCTGTGTGTCCTCCCCCCCTACCTAAATAAAGAAAAACAAACATACGGAGACCTGCCTGGTCTCCTTGGGGAGAAAATCAGCTCAGCGTGCCTCCATAAAGGAGAGCTTTGTCACAGTGAAGGTGAGGAGTGGTTGGGTCGACGCAGGCAGTGGGGGTACCCAACCTTTACCAAACACTGATAGATTAACTCAAAGAAGCATGTGTGTACAGTTTGAGCTCCCACCTTCCTCTTACTAACTCGCTCACTCAGCCTCGGTGTGAAGTTACCTCGGCAGACGTTTTTTTATGGAAAACAGGCTGAAAAAGTGAAAACATCATTAGAATTCCCTCTCGCCTGCGGCACAGACAGTTAAGCATCTGGCATTTCAATCTCCACGCTGTCAAATGCAGAACTCGTATGTACAACAGCAGGACGACATAAAACACCATGGCTGAGTCGGTTATTCTGCTCAGATTTTCCCATGTTTCACTGTTTCCTATGAAGCAATCAGGTTGGAATATGGCTTGCGGAACAAAAGCCGCCCTACTTTCCACATAAATGGTCCAAAAGTAAGGCGATGTCACTGTGGCTCCCATAAAAGAGAAACTGTATTCACAAACCCTTCCAAGGTAATCCTCATGTCCAACACTCAGTTTCCATCATTACTTTTTGTATTTTTAAGTTTTTTGATCTGTGGTTTAAGCTGTGAATCAAATCCTGGGTCTGCTTTCGGTTACAGTGATCACGTCAACTCTTACTGTATGTAAAAAGGATCGTCTCTCTCACTCCTGTTCATTTATTCTGGATGAATTAAATTTCCTTCCAACAAGTTCTAATTCGTTACTAACGAGTTTGAATATGTCGTCATTCCAAAATGTTCAGCGTGTGCCCAGCGGTAGCAGACAGACATGTCGTTGCACTTGCATAGCAACAAAATCTGCATTGTTGATCTGAATCCAAATCAAAGCCACATGTTGTTCTTGATTCTTGAAGGG
Organism: Oplegnathus fasciatus; assembly: GCA_003416845.1. Lineage (NCBI taxonomy): Eukaryota > Metazoa > Chordata > Actinopteri > Centrarchiformes > Oplegnathidae > Oplegnathus > Oplegnathus fasciatus. Next base: position 66,636 of record NTHP01000085.1, on the reverse strand, counting down.
CTGGGCGCAAACATTTTTATCATACCAACATCAAAGCAGGCAAAAGAATTACTTCCTCATGACTCATTCAGGGGCAAGTCATGGAATTGAATATATCAAAAAACAGACTAAATGTAGAGGCCGACTACAGCACGACTGCAGTCTACTTTCACTAAACGCCTTGAGAATGAGCGACTCCCGTTTCTTTCCCCGTCATGATTAGACGGGATAAAGACAGTTACAAAGTGTGACTTAAGCTGAATGGATTACCAAAGGCAGTGCAACAGTGGGACGGTGAGTCATAGTGTGGAAGTCACAAGAGATTGAGAGGCCTCCCGCGCGTCAACTATGCTCTATTGACTCTGATCACATGACTGAGGGAATTCCAGCACCGCTCTGCCAGATATTCACCAAGAGGCAGCAGATGAGGCAGCACAATGCCCATGTGAGGCATGACTGTGTGCCTTCAAGAAAGGCAGATTCCTGTATCTGTATGACCTAAAGTGATGATGACTCCATGTGTGTACACACAGTCATGAGAAGTGCTGCTTGCGTGACTGTTTGAATGACAGATTAGGAATGTGTGAGAGAGATAAAGGGGGACGAGATGTGTACATCCGACCTGATTTCTGAGGGGGTTTTGCACCATACATAAATAATTCGTTAAGGGTGTTTCAAGCCTTGCAATGCGTGCAGCATCTCAATGCTGTGAGAAAGCAAAGCAGCAGGAAAAAAAAATCCTCTGCAGTATTACATAACTCTATAGCTTACTACTACCAGGGGCCAAAGCATATCAACTATTTCCCTTTCTGCCTACTACTGTGACCTTAGCTGCTGACACACTTTTGACTCAGGCTATGGTGCAATTGATGACTATCAGAGGTTGAAAGCCGCCACTGATACTTTAACATCAGCTCAGGAAAATAATAATACAGTTTGGTCACTATGTTAGACAGAGCTTTCTAATGTATTCATGTCAGACTCCCATAAATAGATACACACTGCGTCATATAGACTCACAAGTGTCAGAATTTTTTAGGAAACCCCATCTGGAGAGGATTTTTTTACTGCTGACTTGATGCTGAATTGGTGCAGGCGCGGACAGCAGATGTGAAATATTCTCTCATATCTGTGTTTTTAAATTAAAAATCTGCCTCTCTTTTGGTGGGAGAACCCAGAACAAAAGCCTTCAAGGACTCCTGGAGGTCCTTGAACCCCAGTTTGTAAAAGTCTCATTGCTGTGGAAGACAGCTCACTGACTGAGCCAGATGGTTGCTTGTGACTCCAATAATAAAGCTGTGTGACACTGCTAATGGTGTAGTAACCTAATGTATTGCAATGGGACCAGCTGAGTGACGTATAATAGCTACTGGCTATGTGTGTACACTGTGCAGTAGTATTTCCAGGAAGCTCCACAACTGAGAGGCAACCTAAGAGCAGACTAATTTCACTGCTGCCAACCAACAATAGTTATAAGGACACAAGAGTAAAGACAAAAGCTGTCAATGAAACATTTTGTGTCACCACCGACCCAGCCCCACTCTCTTCCTCTCCAAACGACAGCAGTTTTCACTGCGGAGCGGAGTGAGAGACAGGCAGGCAGACAGCAGCGAAACAACCCGCCTCCCCCCTTTACTCACCTCTGAAAGATATTCCACAGAAAGCCCTGGTCCGGGGGAGCGTTGATGTGCGGGGGAGCTTTGTACGGACTGTGATACGCCATTTTAAAGGGGACTGCTCTGTCAAAATTGTGCAAGTAGCGCCGACAGACTGCTGCTTCTCCTCCTGCTGTAGTTCCTCCACTGAGCGGCTTCAATCAGACTCCGCCACACGACGTTACCGCCTTCCCTCCTCGCGCACAGAGGCGTGGCCAATCATTCACCACTACCCACAAGGAGGGTGACGTCACATTTTCCGCTCCTTTCAACTGAGTAAAAATAGAAACTGTGATATTTAGGCTAAAAAAACTCGTGTCAAAACTAGAAAACCTCTTAAGAAGGGCATTTTGAAATTAAATTTAAAAATATATCCTTGAAAAGAATTCCCTCACCAGAAGTTTAAAGATACAGTGAAATGAAGCATACATTTTACAAGTTATATATTAAAATCCCTCTCATTTCTCCTCCTGTAAAACATAAAAATATTTAGGGTGACTCATGTTGAACTGAAATGTAATATATGCCCATTTTGTCAAGCTGATATGTAGTGGCAGAAGAAGTATAACATTAGCAATACCATGTTATACTAAGTCAAACTCCAGCATTTAAAGTTTTTCTTGGTACAGAGGTATTATCAACACAATGTAGTTAAAATGTCAAAAGTTCAATCATTATTAGTGATGCATTAACATGTAAGCAGTGCTTTAAAGCTGTAATTTGTTAATATGGAGCTAATTTTAACTACATTAATATACTACCTGTGAGTTTATCTATGACAATACATTATATTTGATATATTTTTTGTATGTCTGAAAAGCTGAACTACAGTTGTGATGTTGTGAATGTTCAGGATGTGGATGTGTGAATGTAGTGGAGTAAAACGTACAATATAGCCTACTGTATTAATGTAAGTATAAAGTAGCATAAAATGGAAATACTCAAGAAAATACCTCAAAATTGTACAGAAGTAGACTATATAGTATAGTACTATAGTATTTGATTAAATGTACTTCCCACCACTGGTAATTATCTACAGTAATCAGAGTAATTGATACTTTCACTCATGGACATAACTGTAAATGAGTAATGCTGTAGTGTACTTGCTTCATTATTCACAGGTCTGCCTAACTAACTAAAGCACTATAATCTAAAATCTCAGTTTTCCCATTTTCCTGTTTTCCCTGAAAGCATCATGAATGTTTACTTTCAAGGTTATGAATCTCGCAGCCTGATTGGTCCAGTTCGGTTTGACGCGGGAAAACTGTGGACTGAGACTTAGGAAGCTTTTAATATTTTACCATCAAATAAATTCTTAAACCTCAAAGTTTTTCCTCAAACTATCTGCTATACATAGAAACGGTAAAAATGTTTTACTACCCAAATGTCCTCCAACGCCATACTGGTTGTTTTTCCACAATTTGGTGAGTTTAAGAAAAGCTAGTTAGTTAGCTTGTCCCACTTGTTCAAGCCTGAGTTAGCTAGCTACTACATCAAGAAGTCTTTAGCTACAGGACAGATTAGCCTGTCAGCTAACTGAGGTTTATTTCAAAATGTTATAAATGTGTTTTGTTACTCAGGTTAGCAGCCACCAGAGGCATCAGGGTCACTCGCAGAGAGCTTCTCAAAGTCAATGTCAAGCGAACATGGTAAGAATATCCACCGGTGGATGGCAAATGTTAGCTTCTTTATCTGGTTATGTCGCTAGCAAGACTGATAAATTTGATGAAAGATGTGTTTAAATTTTGTGTCATATATTTATATTTTTTGTAGTAGTTTTTATAACCACCAGCTCACTTTGCCAACGTTATGTTACTTGGTAATATAGATAATTTTGAAGTTTGTCAGTGTGCTGGGATGCACCTTTAGCAGCTTGCTCTCAAGCAATCTGTAGTCTAGTTTGGTTTAAGGGTATTTTCAGAGTTGATAAGAAAATTTAATCTCTCTTTGTATTACTGCCTAAAATAGTACAGTAGTGGTATATCCTCTTTGAATTTAAACATTTTGTATGTTATTTTTAGGGATCCAGTGTGACTTGTTTAAGATTAAATACAATGTAAGTCTTTATAATTCACTCTGTTAAATTTTTACAGCAGAGACATTTTGGACTATGTGACAGCTCAGGTTCCTCCACCGCAGCCCAACCTACCAAGGCCTCGTTTCTCTCTCTACCTGTCGTCCCAGCTGCAGTTTGGAGTGGTTGTAGTCTACCACAGGCAGTGTGGCTTCCTGCTCGGTAAGGGTGAAAGACAAGGTGAAACAAGCAAGAGTAGAGAGACCAGAAAATTATGATCAGTCGTAACTCTCCTCCAAGCTACATTGTCTACACACAATATACTGTAACTTCCTGCTAGGTGAGAGAGAGGAAAGAGGGAATAAAATGAGGGAACGAAACAAAAAAATATAGACTTTAATTCCTCATGCAATATAAAACTCACATACTGTACGTTCATTTACTGCGGCGTCAGTCTCATTTCATAGCGTATACCAGAAATCAGGGAGAAGAGTGAGACTTTTCCAGCTGCTTACTTATAAAGGATTTGCAGAAAATACAGCCAGTAAGCAGGATGGTTATCAGTTTAACAAGAAACATTATTTTCTGGTGGGTGGCTTTCCAAGTTAAACTCAGATGAAATGTGAAAATGCTTTTTGTTCAAATGTGCAAAACGCAGCAGATAAGGTGTCTCTGTCAGCTGCAAAATGTTGTAATCTCAGAAATGCTGTTTTGGTGTAAAACCAAAACAGTGCTATCTGCACAATGCATGTTTCCCAAATCACCCTGGCAAGTCTGATTTAGAGGCCGATACAGAGCTGATGAATGCAGTATCATCAAACACACAGTGCAACAATCTCTGTTCATCTGGTCTTAAATTACACACTGACACTAATATTGCATTTGACAGATTCACAATCCTGCTGTTGTCATGGTTGATGAAAACAGTGAAATACAATGCAGGATGATAAGCAGGAGGAGAAGCCAAGAAAGCAACCACTGTCTGTTGTCTACAGTAGCTCTTGGCATTTCATTTAATCTATCAGTAGAATAGAATAGAACCTCCCAAGGCTGAAAGCAAATGCACCCTGCAGAATTTTCCACTGTTTCTTTTTTCGTTAGTTCAGACTAGGGTCTGAACCTAGTGTGGAGAGGAGGCAGAATGGTCGCAAGGTCGCCGTCATTACATTTGTCATGTCAGATATTTTAGACCTTGACTTAAATGTGACATTTCTGCTTCTGTTTCTGCAGGAAATGACTGCACTGCTAAGAGTTGTGTGGGAAAACTTTTAACCCCCTGTCTGTTTTCCAGAGGAGGTTCAACAGACCATTGATCGCCTGCTGCGATCTAAAAGATGCATACGTATTGACATGGCTGAGTCTGACAGGTCTGCACACACACACAACAATTTGATCATGCGCAGTGGAAAAGTGTTTTGTATCTTGGGGCGCCTAAGATTTTAAGCTGCACTGTGCAGAGGCTGTACGTGTTTTGAGGAAGTCTGAGCTCAAAAGCATCAGGTGGATTATTTATGAGGGAGATTGTTTTGCGGAATAAAGACTGTGAAAAGGAGAAGGTAGTGTTTTATTGAGTGAGTGATGGACAAATTGAGCTACTTTTACGTGATGTGAATGTTTAATAAGCCGTATTATGAAAGCAGTAATGTATGAGCTCTTGTGTGTGAAGATACAATATATCTTTCCACATTCTGCACATTATTTTATAGAACCATGAAACCAACAGCACCGATAGAAATATGCATAGTGTACAGTACAGCACTGAACATGTGTGTGATGTTTTGATATTTTGAGTAGTGACATTGGTGTATCTTGCTCTCTCTTTATCTGGCAGGCTGGCCTTGGATGTGCCTGACAGCCTGTACAGGATGGAGGAGGCTGAGGGAGCTCAAGACCCTTTCTTCGGTCTCATGGAATCACACCAACTACCCAGCCCCTATAAAATACACCAGGTACATTAACGATACATACACCAGTACATCCATATACTGTATGTGTTGGTGTGGCTCTGTAATATGCTGAGGAATCCACATGAGGGGTGTAACATAATGTTTATCTCTGTAGTGTAGCACAACAAAACTCAACAAATATCAATTTTACCTGTACACAGTCACGATCCACACGTAACCTGCACTTTGTATCAAATATTCACTCTGTAAATATGAGCAGGCTCGATCGATGTTGAGAACATTTTTTGTCAGGAGCATAAGTAGCCATTCTATTGTTAACTGTTTTGATAATAGTTGTATTTACCATGACTCATAATAGTAGTAGTTTGAGGTAACCCAATAAATAAACATAACCCAAGACACTGAATATTAAGTGTACAGACAAGAGACATATAACCCGTACTGATAATAAAATACATTTAGAACTGTAAATGTCTCAGACAAACTGCAGTTTCCAGAGGAAATATTCCGACATCTGAAACACAGTTAATTAATGAGATAAAGCCTCTTACGCAAAACCATTTGTGACTTTAGCTCTGCTCTTTCAGTAATGCTTTAACTTTTGATGTCCAAAACAGCAGCAATTTGATCAAAGACTAAAATTACATAATAGTAAGTAGGTTCATCTGACCACATTCAGCACAAATGCTCAGCTGCTACAGTGTTTCTCACCATAGTCCAAATATACACACATACCGTATATGACACACTCATCTAAAGGAAACATACAGTATGTAGCCTCTACAAGGTCATGTAGGTTGACTTGATAAAATATGATACTCTTCTAGATGTTACTTTTCCGGTTTTCCCACATGATATGTTTTTTGACACACATATAAATTACAAATCTATAATATCCCAGCTTTTTATGCTCAATGTTAACCATCAACTATTACAAGTGAGTCACTGTTTCATGGCCTTACCTGCACAAGTGTAGGTCACTCCCATTCTAGCATAGCATATGTGCAATATCCCTCCATACAATCCATTGGTATTCTCAGATAGAGTAAATCACAGATAACACAGAGTGAGTAAGATAACTCTTACTCACTCTGTGTGCTGTGAATCTGGCAGACATGGCTGAACTTTGTCCTCCTTGTTATCTTTGTTAAATACCATGTCTGATTTAAATCAGGAACAGAGCCAACGTGTGAGACTACATAGCAAATATTTTATTGGGTACTATCATGGGATATGATCCCTAAACTGGATTGTGGCTTCCAGAATGCAAATTAGAAACCGCTGTATATTTAGATTCAGTTCAGTATTCATTATTGTGTCTTATTATATAATATTTGTAATGTGTATTTCTAGCCAGTGTTGGTGACTGAAGAGGCAGGTTCACAGCACTCCCTGGTGCCCAGTTCCCACACCACACTTGACAAAGAGGGTGAGACTGATAATTTAACATTTGAAAGACTAGCTGTGTTCCATTTCAGGGGCGGCTGCCTTTTAAGTCCACATTTCAAGACCAAAAATGTCATCATGGGTTAATAAGGTTGCCCCATTTCAAAGGTTCCAAGAAACTTTGAAGTACATAATCCTTTTTTGTGTTTGTGATCCAAAAATCAATTTCCCACTGCTCACTTGTCTCTGTGAGACTAGGAGCAGAGACTCACAAAAGCACTACAGTAAATGCTATTTCAACTATCTCATTTGGGGAACTATACAGTCCTCTAAAAGCTACACCTTTACGGACCACGTCTTTTGAAAGAGGTCTCACCTGAAATGGGATACATCTCTTTGTATAAGAGTGTTTATAACTGCAATTCATGATGGATTTTTCTGGATGCTTCCAAATTGCTGTATGACACTTGTGATTATGCTCTTTAATTACAGATTATTCTGATTATGATTTATGATAGTGGTTGTGGTAACATTTTGCATGTTTCCAGTCAAGATAATCTATCTTCAGAGGGTCTTAGAAATGGGTCAGTTAATTAGCTTAATTTCCATGAGTGGATTTTCTTCTAAATTTAAACTTTTGGCACAGGAAGGTTGCTATTTCCACTCCTGTTAGGAAAATTGTTAATAAATGATCTGTCATCTGCGAATTAATCTTGTTTTATCTGCATGTATTGAATTAAAAACACATCAGTCCCAGGCTAAGCCCAGGCTTAGATTTCATTGTCCTGACTGTTTGGCTGCGTTCACATCCTTCTTGTGCTACAAACATGCTTGGCTCCTAATTCATCCTGCTGTGTCACACCAGGTTTCAGGTCACCTCCAGCTGCCATCACCCTGACAGAGAAGGAGCAGTTGCTCATCACCACTGCTGAGGTAAACTCTCTGTCAGAGTCCAGGGACAGGAAACATCCCAGTCATCATTTTTAGGTACAGCAGGCGTAGCTGGGACGTGGACCGTGTGCCCACAACAGCTTTAGTTAAGGTCTTTGTCACAAGCTAGCTGCTCGCTTGTTGGTCTTTCTAGTCACTCTTTGCAGCATGCTACATGGTGAGGAAGTAGCATTAAAGCCGCACAGATTCTATATTGTCCAGTCCATTTGTGACGATGATGTATATGTTTTTTTTTCTGCAGTTTTGTGAGAGGAATGTGATTTTCACTGCTCAAAAAAGAAAAGATATTAGGAACAGATATGGGAAACAGTTTTTTACAAATGTATAAAAATCCCATTAATTTTCTAAATGCTGTGTATAATGCAGTGAAGTTAATGGTGTAGGGGAATGTGGACGTAAAATACCTGATGTCTAACTGACTGTCCTGAATTCACCTCTCAATGTCCACAGTGCTTAAAAGAAGGCAGAGCTATATTATCTTAGTCATAAAATGCAGCTGTGTTTCACTACAGTAAGTCTGAGTCCAACACTACCTCCATACACTATTAGCCTCCTCATTCTGTCACTTAGGGACTGATAATGCTCCTCCTAAAGCACCATCAGCTGAGGAAGTCCATTCGGGCTTGATAAGATCTGACTTAATTACATCAGCCTGCACTCCGTTTGTTTACAAAGATATGTGGCTCACATTTCTGTTGTCCTCCGCCCCCGCTCGTGTGGCCCTTGGGTTTATTTTTGCTCTGCGTGCAAACATTTAGTAATGTTTTTATTCATCCTTCTGTTTTTGTTGTTGCTGTATTTTTCTGCTGTGTTTTATATCACTTTATTATTCATCACTGTGGACACTAAACAGACCAAACCTCATTGCTTCTGTTTGTTTCTTATCCCCATCTCTTTATTCTTTAATTTTGTCCTCTTCTGGCTTCTGTCTCTCTCTAATTGTCACCCTCTTTCTGTATCAGTGTTTCGAGGGAGATGACCTTCCTGAAGCCACAGCCAGAGAGATTGACTTGTTGATGGATCAACCAGACCAGTTCCGTAGAGGTGTGTGCTCCATCATCTTTGTGTATGATAAGCGCTGCATATGTATCTTTGTGTTTAAGTTGTTTAATCTGATGTCATACTGTGGGTTTGTACTAAATTTAAGGATCTGTGAAGTGTCTAGTTTCTCTTTCCCACAGTGTGTTCCTCTCTTGTAATGTGTCTGCTCCAGTCAACCAGGTCAACTTCTTTGTGCCACCACTACAATTGAAAANAAAAAAAAAAAAAAAAAGCAATTCTGTGTCTGTGAGTGCTTTTTTCTGCGAGAAAGAAAAGGTTTAATTTCAGGGGAGAGTAGAGAGGGAACATCTCTTAAGTTTGGGTAAGCCTGCTTTGCTATAACAAAAACTAGGAAAGAATACATGACTGCCTACTTAGCACAGACAGCACAATGACAACATGTCAGTAGCGTGTGTCTGGTTGGGTAGATTGTGGTTTCGCTCTCAATTCACCTCCTGCATTAAAACAGCGGTAAGAGAATAGAAATGGAATTTGTTAAGAGGTTTGGTGCAACAAGGAAAACCGGTTCGTTAATAATGTAAGTAATGCAAGTCAAGCTTTTTACAGATGAGATCTTCTTGGGGAAAATGTTTGTGCTGTGTCACCTTGTTTTTCTGTGCCTTGTGTACATGTGTGTCAAACAGAAGTGGAGGAGGGGAGGACCAGGGAACTCGAAGGAGCCATGTCCTCTATTGACCAGTGAGTCTCAGAGAAACTCAAAACTGACAGATGGTTGTCAGTCCTCTGTAGTAACTACACAGCTCAGAGAGCGCCTTCAAGGCATTGTGAATGTCATAGTGATACTACCAGTCTGCTTTTGTTTATGTTATCAAACAGGCAAATATTGACAAAAGAAAAGAATAAATATATTTGGTGTAGGTTAAAACATTTTGTGCACTGTAAGCATGTGTGTGTGTGTGTGTGTGTGTGTGTGTGTGTGTGTGTGTGTGTGTGTGTTATTGTTCCCAGGCTGAGGGAGACAGTGCTGGGAGCGGAGCAGGACAGTGTGTGGCTGCTAGACGAAGATTCGGGTCAGCCTGTGGAGGTTCCTCTGGCAGCTGTTGCCCTAGAGATGACCCCGCCGCAGGTTGCCATGCCAACTCCACCCTCTGGGGCATCAGGGCAAGAGGGAGACAGAGCAACAGAAAGTCCCCGTGAAGAGGTGAGACATACAGTAGGTGATGTTGTTTGTTCAGTAGTTTGTATTGTGAAAAACTGAATAAGTGAAAGATTTACTGTGAGTGTGAACAAATGCTTATTTCCACTAATTGCTGTACTCACAACAAGTGATTAAGAGCATTACCCGAGGCATACATTTTACATACAACTTTAGTTCATTAATTAAATCTTTGTTTTTTATAAAGTCCCTAAATGGAAAATACAGACTATTAAACCCAGGTTTAGTGTATCTTTGCACCCATTATGAACCTAATTGAAATTCTGAGTACCTTTTTATTTACCTGCTGTCCAAATTGTGATATGTAGGAAACATGGAGATGACGGTGACAAAGCATTTGCTGTTGTGACAGTTGTCATCAACTTTAATTTGAATTCCACAAAGTGACTCATGAGCAGCTTGTTTCGTTTTGGAAACAAGTAATGGAAAGCACATGTGGGTGTGTCAACACATCGATTCATAATTTCCAGTTTGTGTGCTGGGGTGTGATGTCCCTTTTATAGGTCCACTACTGTAAACATTAAAGCTGTGTGCTTCTCACTCTGCCATCAGGTGGTTGTTCCTCCTCTTAGGAAGCCTGGTGGAGGTCGCAGGCGTCAACTGGTCTTTGCAGACCCTCAGGTCCAGATATCTGACAGGGCAATGAAGGAACAGATTGGAAACCCGCTGGCCGAGACACAGGACCTGGTCAGAAACACACTCACATACAATTTATATGTTTAAGTGGATCTACTGACTGAAATGCAATATTTATATTATTAAAATATTTCGCTCATTTACAGTAAAGTGGGCTTCTCTACTCTATTCAGGCTTTTTCGGTGATCTCACACACATACCTGCACATTAAAAACAATCCTTACTCCTTTCTCTGCCTCTCAACCACACGCCATGACTTGAACACACACACACATCATGCTGTATATACTGTATGCACACACATAAATAGATAGTCTTTCAGCTGTAACACTGACCAATTGAATTTTCAGTCTTTGCCATTCTGTAAGCAAAGGCTTGCCATCAAAGTGTCTATTCACCAGGGTGTCAGTTAATTAAACTCCAGCTCTCCAGTTCTCTTCCTGCTCTCTAAGCCCACTGGGATGGTGCTCATTGATTGCACAGTATTTCTTTCCTTCTCTCTTTCCTTCTCCCCTCCTTCCTTGCTTATTTCTTTAATTTCCTTCGAGACAGTATCATTGGTTTTTACCCTTTCTCTCTCTCTCTCTCCACTGTGTACTAAGAAAGAAAAAATCCTGTTTGAAACTGTCCCATCAAGCTAATAATTTGTTTTTCCTCTTAGTCCGAGGTGTTGCTGGACTTGCCCTCCTTGACCAAGCATGCCACTCCTGTTCAGCTCTTCAGCGCCCCCTGTGGATGTCAGTGCTACATTAAAGAATTCATTCTGAGCTTTTTCCTTAAATCATGAAATTCCAGACAGACTTAAAGATTATAAAACATTAGTAAGAAACACACAAGAGGGAAAACTGAAAAAAATAGAAAACTAACCCGTGGCCAAGGAAATCACACCTGATGAATCACTGAGAATAACAGCAAACCTCAAAACAACATCAGTAGCAATAATAATGGGAAGAATTTAAAAGTTGTTGGTAATCATAAGACTATAAAAGACTTCCAAAGAGTTCTTTTCCCCTGAGTGACTTTAAAATTTGATATTTTACAAGATGTGTCTGTACAGTAGATCTGCAAACCTCTGGGCAAAGAACCCAATAAATAAATCCTAAGAAAACAAATCCAATATTTAAGCAAGTTAAATGAATCCCAATGGATATCAGATTTACATGTAAAAGTTTGAGGTGACAGAAAAATGTGCTGTACATTCAGAGAGAAAATATCATGCTGAAGGACACATGTCCATTGCAGAAACTCAACCTGCAACCTCGTGGTCTTTTTAGAGCCCCTAGAATATAAGTCCTCATAAACTTTGTGCATGTTTTCTGATCAGCAACGACCTTGTAGGGCCTCTTAAACATTTATTAGCATTGATCACAGCACTTTACTGCAGCCTGTGAGTTACACTGGCCTTCCACAAACTCATAACATCAGCTCTGGTGAAGAAAATACAAAATAATGACCAAAACCTCCCCTTTGACCCCTCCACAGCCCTCCTCCATGCTGACCTCCAGTCACTATGGAAACAGTGTGCCTCACTCACCGTCCTGCCTGGAAATGGGGAAAAACAGAGGGGGGAGAAGGAGGAGGAAGAGGAGGCGAGAGGGGAGTCAGAGCAGGACAGAGAAATACTGAGGACAGAGAGGAAGAGGAGGCACTCAAGCATGAACGAGGTGGGTCTGTGTGAAGGTACATTTTGAGAAGAGTGGACATCTAAATATTCTTACCAAACTCCAGTTTCAGCTCACGCTAAGATGTGAGAGAGTGTTTGTGAAACTGGCTGTAATAATAAAGGTTATCCATTAACCAGCTCGCCTGCAGTCGTAGCCTGCCAGCTGAGTGTTCAGTTCAGTGGTGAGACAAATTAGATTATAAACCTCGTTTCTGTTTCATGAAACTCTGCCTCTCTCTCTCTCAGATATCCAGTGAGTCAGGACTGCAACCCGCAGAGGGCTCATGTAAGAATTCTTCCTCTCCTTCTCACACATTATATTTGTTTTTCACATCATGTTTTGGCAGCTCAATAAACACATCATTTACTTAAAGCTGCCAGCTATTCATTGTGTGTTTCTATATGTTTGTGTGTGTGAGAGCAGCTCTATTAGATGTGATCCTGGACGTGTCCAGAGAGGACAAATCCGTGAGCGATGTGATCACTCCCATCAGCAGATGGTGAGTCTCAGATGGACAGACAGACGGACGGCTAGATGGGTAAAGAAATAGATCACCGTGTGTTTGTGTGCATGTGTGTGCATAGTTCTCCACAAGAGGAGGCCCAGCTACCAATGGAGCCTATAGCGGAGGAGAACATCGAGATGCCCGAGGCTCAGTCCGACACAGAGAGCAGGGACATGCTGAGGTACTTCATACAATATACACAACACACACTCAGAGCACAAGCAAGCTTACAAACACACACCTAGGTTGACCGTGATTTTTCTCAAGACTCCAAGAAGCTCAAACAGCATTTTGCAGGAGCACACCTTCATGTAAAACGTGAACACTGGTTATTTACTTATGTAATCCAGAGTGTAATATACGTAAGATTCACTATGGTGACACTGGGTGGTAAAAGAAAATGAAAATGCTGGAAACGTTTCTTTGAGGTTTTTGTCCATCCTGACTCCTGAGTTTGATTTTGTGGCTCTGTATTCGTGCTGCATGAATACTGCAGTGGTACTCCCTTGTGTTGAGATCTGGAGGCTCCAGATTCCAGCATTGTTGCCAGAATCAGCCTGAGCTGATGTGTGTTTTGTAACATGGCATGTTACCAGACTTTTGACGATGATATTCAGCTTGTTCTGTGCCAAGAAAAGACTCCACACCTCTACACCACTTCTGACTTAAAGCAGACTTCATCAATGAATTGATCAGTGTAGAAAGATTCATTTCAGCAGGTGACATTTCTCCACTCTTATATCACCAATTTCTAGTGGTCATGTCTTCATTGTGGCCATATTTTCTTCCCCTCCTGCTGCATCTCCTTCAGATGTTGAGATGTTGTGGTTTCAGTGATGCCCTCCTGTGTATCATTTGCATATTTGTGACCCTCCCGTTTGCTTGATCCGAACATGTTCAGTGTCAGTTATATCTAGTATATACTGTATAGTAATTAGGTCAGTCAAACAGACTTTTAACCTTGTGTAAATGTGTATAAGATGCTGCCACAACATGTTGTTTAAAACACTTGTTGCCTCCAGCGTCACAGGTTGTCTCACATCCTATATTGTTTAACATCTGCTTTGAAATTCAGAATAGAAAGTAGGCCTGAGGGATGAACCTGAGCCACGGACACATTTCCCTATTAAACTCTACCAGACATTGAAAGTATTGTGTTGAAACGATCATAGACTTGTTACTGTGTAAATATCACATACTGGCCAGTCAGTGTCAGTCGATTAAATATGAAGCAGTTTGTATTTAAACAGTATTTGTTGTATGAATGAGCAACATTACAGTGGTTGTACATGGGAAGCCTTTCACCTGAGTTTGCCTTTAATGTGACGTTTTGACTGGATTCACTGTTTGTTGCATTCAGCAGCATAAATACTGGTTTCACTGGAAAGTTTTAGTGTTCTAGTCTTAATGCACAAAGCTGTCTGCTCCATCATCAGTAAAATTCAGAATAAATGTTTTTTTTTGTTTCTTTGTTTTTCATTCAATTTCTTGGCATGAAAACAGTCATGCAATCATGGTTAAATCCCATCATGCACTGCTCACACTGCTCGTCTTTTCCAGCTGGATCTCCTCCAACTTGCACAGGTTTGGAGAAGTCACCTTTGACTCTCTGGTGCCCCCAGAGGCCGACCGCACCACCGCAGCTAACACCCTCTACAAACTGCTGGGTGAGGAAATCAAACGCTGCTGTTTTCTTAACAGTGAATGTACAATGTTCCTGTTTATTCGTGTTCGGAATAAAGCAGATATTAGTGATAAAATAACTGAATCAGAATAAGTCAAGATGTTAAGACTGGAAACAACAGAGCTTTTAATTTGCACATTTGATGCTCGCTCAAAAAACAACTTTCTGTCCATCTAATGAAAACACATAATACAGTCTTCAGTTTCAGTGAGCTTTCTTCACTGACCTCCACAGTAACCTTCAGTGAAACACTGTGATGGTGTTAATCTGTGATGTTTCTCCCCTTCAGAGCTGCTGTCTGCTGGACAGGTGACTGTGCAACAGACTGAACCCTACAGTAACATCACCATAAACCCTGCAGCGCTCAGGATGACTGCCTGAACACACACACACACAGTCACAGTTAATAATCATTTTTATTGATGAATATAATGAATTAATTTGATCCTGTGACTCTTTTAGTGACACGAGATCATCAAATCTCACATTCTCATATCTTTCATCGTAAA
>NTHP01000085.1:11905-51048 GCA_003416845.1 Oplegnathus fasciatus | reverse complement strand
AAAAAAAAAAAAAGGCAGTGTTGTTTACAGGATTTTTAACCATTTTAATCTGGTTCTAATTCGTTCATTATTGTTCTATTTTTTAAATATTTATACCCATTGATTGATTGGTTTATTAGTGTTACATATGTTTAATGTCACATACTGTTTTTAAACATCTGAACCAAGCAGGTTTTGTTAGACGGATTGTGTCTTCTGTATGGCTTTTTATCCTTTGTAATGATTTTAAATTAAGCTTTTTATACAGTCGTATTTGCTGTGTGGATTTTTATTCCTTTTAATTATTTTAACTTAAACTTTTAATAAAATGGTTTTTGCTCGTATGACCTCAAATTATTCTTCCAAACATATTCAGGCCTGATAAACTTTGTATTCCTGTGGTTATTTGTGAGAATATTAGATTTATGATTAAACATAAACGTACTTTAACACAATCCTGAGTGAGCGTGTGGTTTTTACCTATATTGATCCTTTGAGATAAATCCCAGAATAATGACACTGACCGTGAAGCCTGAAGATTGTTCTGGTCTAAAGAGTAAAAAAAAAAAAATCCACCAGTTTATTTTAAATATTGTGATTTGAGTGTATGGTGCAGGAGAAGGTATAGAAATCACTGAAATGTGACTTGAAAGCACATCAGCACTTCCCTGCCTCCAACAGGAGCATATTGTGCCTCGCTGGCAGAAAACTCCTGTCTGACCTCATGCCTCAATAACTCCACACAATTAAAGTGTTTGCTTGTTAAACGCACTGGGGACTGCTGTGTGTGTGTGTACATAAGACCATATCCATGTGGCACCTCGTTGTGACTGAGAGGCCTGAGCTGAGGTCAGTGCTGCAGTCACAGAACAGAAATCCTAATTCACATCAACATCGTAGAATGGTCATTTTGTTGATGCTGCTTGTGATACAGCCATACAGCATCTAAAACTGGTCGACTACTTTTCTCTATTGTGTTCCCCAACTATTACCTCCTTCACACAGGTACAAACCTTCATAGTTCAGAGCTAAATACCTTGCTCAAAAGCAGCTTGATGGTTAGTCATCTCTTGCATACCCACCACCTCCGCTGCTGCTGCATCACTGGCACTGCAGGACAAACTGTAAGTGTGACTTCAGTGTTTACAGACACACAGCGGCACACTGCTGTGAAAGCAGGGTCACAGGCTGATTAGTGAGGCCAAAGAATCTACTGGTGTTACTGGCATTGACCATAAAGCAGGTGGTAAAAATGCCTTTGATAAAAATGTATGTTCTTGTGTGAAGATAAATCTTATACACAGTTCAGCTGTTAAACCTGTTAAATAACAGATTTGTTTAACTACTTTTTGGCCTCTTGGGGGCAGCAAAGACAAACTGACCACAACATTGACATATCATCACTTTATAGAGTTGTTATGGCGAACTTATTGGCAGACAGTAGTAGTAACACATCCAGCAGACGTGAAGCTTCATTAGCAGTCCACCTGGTGAATGCTGCTCTGTTTTCTGGTGGAAATATCTGGCTTTTTAGCTGCTAAATGCTTCACCAGTTATAGTCGCTAACTGTCTGTCTGCCTTTTAGAGCTGGGTACATCAAAACAGCTGAAAGATGCTATAAAGGTGAGAGAAACTGCAGTCACGTGATAATTCTCTGTGCGTTCAGAGCGACCCTTTTCACATGCAAGTAGTCATCTGATCCACTGTTATAAAAAAATATTATAGTCGCTTTCATGAGCAGTAAATCCAACATGTGCTACCATAACCTGCTGCTTAGACAAGTCAGCCTCCCTTTGGCTCTATACATTCCCAGGCCTTTACATCATCTGTATCCCTCCACAGTGCTGACATAAGGCTGCTATCTGTGTGAGAGGGATTCATTGTGGCTGCCCACAGAATGTGACATGCTGAGTCCAGAGTGCTGGTTTGGTGGGAAGAGATCCCTGCTGCACAGGACAACACACACACACACTCACACACACATACATGCTGCACAGCGTGGGACGACACGTGTCCCGTGTTGTCCCCTTGTAAGTTAGAGCAAGAACACATTTTTCAAAAGCTGAAAATGTGGCGCTGGGTTGTGAATGGCTCATTTATCAACCTTGTGTTAAGGTGTTCACCTTAACTGTCAGAGAAATGAGAGAGGGGGGGGTGGGCTAACGATGAGCGGAGGGGCAGATATGGTGAAGTGGATCGTCTCATTATATACAGCCATAAATCTGTTGTTCACACTGAACCTGAAGTGACCTCTGGGCATGTTGTTGTGTTACATCACCAAATTTATACATTTAAAACATACGTATCAATTCTAAGTCATAAAGTACTCAGCTCTCAGTACTTCAGGCCACATATTTCCTCCATTTGTAGTGGAAACATGCTCAACTCAACACTCTGACTTCACCCAGGCCTGCTCAGACCGATAATCCACACTGACACCTGGCAGTACAAACACCACCACCCGTCCATCACCCCCCTGACAGTCTAATAAACCTAACATCTGAGTGACACATAACACACATTCACACCGGCTGCTTATATCAGCCAGGAGGGCAGAGCACAAGTCCGCATGCATTACACACAAACACTCACACTTTCCAGAGACCTTTATCGTCAGAGGAGGCAGAGCTTTGAATCATCAGCCCCGAGAGGAGGAGAGCGGAGCAGCCAGTATCTGCAACAACACCCGCCGTGGATCAAGACAAAGACACCGGAGACAAAAGGTGCACATATCGAGCATCAGTCACAGAGATAAAGTGAGCAAGGGCGACGGATACGTCACATTCTTTCTTGAGATACTGATCAGAAAGTCAAGCTGGCAGCAGACGACAGAAAAAGCTTGCTGGAGGAGGGCGAGGCCAGTGCGGAGCAGGCCGACGGAGGGCAGGACAGCCCGGCAGACAGGGAGTCCCCCAGGCCGCATGGCAAGATGGTGCGTGTCGAGCTGGAGTGGGAGATCCCCATGTCGGTGACGCTGCCCATCCAGGTGCAGCCCGACCCGGCGCACCAACCATTCCCCTTCCTGGACACGACACTGGCCGACCTGGGCATCCAAGAGTGAGTCTGCTCTCAGCGTGAGGGGTCTTGAAAAGTGATTTCATGCAGATTTATTCACAAGCTTGTGTGTGTGTGTGTGTGTCCAGGTCAGAGGTGAAGGAGAGGGTGGTGTGGGTTGACACCAAGAAGACGCAGGTTAAGAACAAAGCAGGGAAGCTGAAGGAGAAAGAGATCACCATCCTAGAGGTATGACTTTAAGATGACAGGGAACTAAACTTCTAGATCCATTTGGAGCTTTTTTTGTCTTCATCTACATGGAAGCAAACAAAAGGATGTCTGAGGCAGGGTAGTAAAATGACAACAATTTTGTTTTTCTCTTGTAGGTGAGAGTGAAAGCCCAGAAGCCTGGAGACAAACAGCTCCAGGAGGTCCTGTACAGCACTGAGGCCCACACTGACCGCTCCTTCTGTCGCACAGGGATGAATATCCTGCCCTGGAAGCAGAGATGTGCAGGTCTGGAAGCACTTTAAATCAATCCAATATTAAAATCCTAACTTATGTTACTGTCAGTTCTCAGGGTGTCTTGACTCAGATTGTTTTTTCTGTGTAGCTGTGAGCTCATATGTTTCATATTATAATACAGGATTTATTTCTGTTATGTGCACAACCATGCCCGAAAAGTCAGTCAGCCCTGCCGCGGTCTGCGGCGACCTCTCAGATAACGTGTTAACTGTCAGACTGATGTAGATCACAGCAGCGTGACAGAGCCTCAGGCACTGAAATGAGATCATTGTAAACATTACATCAGTGTCCAGATAATGGACACTGATGTAATGTTTACATGGACCTCAACACTATCAGGAATTTGTGAAAATGTGTTTGACTTGTCCCAATCATGGCCATTCATTTCTGTTAGTTGTTTCTCTATTAGTAACAGAATGACTGTAGAGAAAAGGCTGGTTGTTGTGTGACAGAGAAACTAATAATAATCACAGACCTCAGTGTATGTTCTCAGTTGTGTTGTGTGTACACCTTCATAGGGCTGTTTCCATAGCTGCTATGAAGTTGTGGTATTTGTCCCCTTCATCATTAGCACGTACTGATATATCTATGTGGGTTAAGTGGCACATGCATCTTAAAAAAGGCCTCTCTCTGTTTGTGTCAGGGGAGGATGGACTGACACCGGTGCAGATGACTATGGCGTTGGAAAACCAGCAGCCAGACTTAAATGAGGGCCAGGGACAACGGGAGATCTGAGGAGCAACAAAGAGTCGCCATCGCTGGTCCACGGCAAAGCGCCGAGATGCGAGTTTACATTTATTTAGAGGGTTCAAAGTGTCGTCACTTTTCTCTTTCTACATTAACCGCGTGGCGAAACTTGCAAGCATTGTAGCATCATGTTAAATTTTTGTAGCATTTGTAAAAATCTCTTGCACTTGTCAAATATGTTTAATAAGTTTTTAAGACTGAGCAGAAAGAGCACCAACAGAGACGGACTGGTTCAGGTCAAAGTTCTGCTGCGTGCAGTCACAGGCTGAGCTGCTAGAAGCACTAACAGAGTGTACTGAGGGTAAAGTAAGTGCTGTTTTATATAGAGTGGTGGCATATTAGCTCAGTATTTCCAGTTAGTCAGTGAGCTCGGGGGGTTCTCACTGCTGTATTTCTGCCAGAGTTCACACAGCACGCAGCTGCAGTGTTGGCCCATTAGAGAAACCCCTTTGTAAGCAGCAGATAAATCTCGGAGTAAGGCAACACTAGAAGAGAACGCATAGGGGTCAGAAGTTTACAGTCCATTGACTTACACTGGGAGATGGGAATGAAAAGTTACATTTATCAGGAGATCAAATGCATTGCTTCACACTCAGATAGCAAAGCCAGAAGTCAGTCCAAACAGTGGAAAAAGGGGACAGTAGCAATTAATAGTAGCACTTTACAGGAGTAACAGGGAAACAAAATACAGTGGTAACAACACAGGATGGTAAACCGTAACTCTTAAAATAATAAAACTTCAACATAGCATGCATATAAGCAAATAAATTAAAATACTCTGAAGCATAACTGCCAAATGTGATAATAACGATATTAGAATGGTTGAAGTGCTGTATTTAGATCATTTTGGGGGGGAACGTCTCACATAACTGTCCCATTTTCCACCTACAGTATAAAAATTCTTTGTTTTGGCTGGCTTTCACACAAGAGTGGAAGGATGTGCGCGGGCTACGAGGCGGAGATGGCCGCGCTGAGTTTGGCCTGCTGCTCTCCAGGAAGTGAGGTCACAGCTGCTTGGAAGTCTGCAGAGTGGTGCTGGGCAAATTCTTTCATTAGCACGGCCAAAGTGTTCTGGGTCTCTGTGGGGGGGAAACAGAAGAAGAGTTTAGGGATGACAGAAACACACTGAAGATAGATTACAACAGAATGCTGTGCAGGGACTGACTGAGGGCGCTCAATGAGGGGAAACATTCAACTCAGTGAGGGGAGAAGAAGTTTTCTCTTCTTTTTGCAATAACTTTAGAAGCACAAATAGCTTAAATAAAGAGGTTGAGCATTCAGTTCAGTTTAAGTGGGGGAATCTTTCAGTGCAATCCAAGTACAGGCAACTAAAAATGCTGCCTGTTACCAAAGAAATCTTCACCTTTATCAACGTTCTTGTTGCCGAGGACATGACTGGAAGCAGCAACTATGGGCTTCATTAGCTTCACAACCTAAAGGGGGAAAAAAGATTTGAAATATGATAACAATATTCAATGTCCAAGTCCATGGACCAAATTCACACAATGTCTGAGAAACTACAGATTTGAGGATTGTCATCGAAGCATGTGATGTTTGTTCTGAATCAAATGTTTAGGTTTGTGCATCCTGCTGTCATCTCCCTGTTTGTTAAATTGCTGTTTGTCTAAATTCTTTATGATTGCATGATCTAGAGAGTTGAAATGTGCTGTATGCATGCATAATGTGTTGTAGTAATACTGTATAAAATATAACAAACTATAATAAAAAATGACTGAAACTTTGGCCTGATAGTGGTCCATATGTTGGGATCACTCTAAACACTTGAACAGCTGCTCCTGCATCAGTAATGTAGAATTACCCCTCTCTTTCTGCTTGTGTTTGTCGCCAACGTTTTTGTTTCACTAAGAAAATCCCAACATCATGAGATATCAGCCCTTTCATGCATGCACGCATTGAAAGAGAAACTGGAATAAATTAGTGCACCTGCGGTGCTTGCGTCCCTGCATAATGTCACCATGAATAAGCCTGAATATCACACTTAAACAAAACGGTTTTCTGAAAGGCAGGAAACACATTTTCCTAACACATATTACTACTTATGTTGTAACTAGCTTGGATCCCTGGAGACAGAATGTCAACACATATTCCTTCTACACAGGGACTGTAATACCAGGTGTAAATGGTGTTGGTACTGTACCAGAGCAGGACTGTGTGTGTAGAGCATAGCCAGGCAGGTGAACACGGTCTTGTTCTCCTCCATGTCCTCTTTGAGGGGAAGATGAGACACCAGAGCAGGCACAACCTGTTAAAGAGCACACCGTGTGATTTAACTGAACTACCTGCACAGAATGAATTTCCCTCTTGTGAAAACGTGTTGTCAGCAGTAACGGTTAATTGGTGGCTAAAATAAATAGCATGTAGACAGGAGAGGTGCAAGCTGTAAATATACCTGCTCCAGAGGGACAGCATCCACATTGCTCATGATCATCCTGCAGAGGGCAGCACACAGGTTGTCAATCACCCTGAGGTCTGACTCTTTAGCCAGCAGGTTGGAGAACACAGACAGCATCATGGGATAGTCTCTGGAACACATTTCACTAAGGAACAACTGTATGTGATGTTTATTTTTCTAATTATGCATTAAAAACACAACATACACATCCAGACTCACGGAAACACACACAGGCAAGAAGGATACGACACAACGATGGGTCCAGCCGCCTGAGCCAGGCATCCCAGTCCGAACACGCTGTTGTTGCGAACCTCAGAATCCCCGTCCCTCACTCCAGCTACCAGCACAGGAAGCAAACGATTGGACAGTCGGCCCGCCACTCCCCGGCCGCCGGGCACGCTCACAAGGGCCTGCAGGATTTCTCCAATCGTACCCACAGAGAAGGATCGGTCTGCCACCGTGCACGAGGATTTCTTTTGAGGGAGAAAGAAAATTAATAACAGTGTGATACTGAACAAAAAGGACACATAGAAGGCATTACTCATATCAAAGGTTTGTACCATTATAACATTGTGATCCTACTCCAGTCCTTTACTAATGACTCCAGAAAACTACTGTATCCTTGTCAAGAATTCAGTCAAGAGGAAGGAGCTTATTCTATAGATGTAAAGAACTTCATAAATACAGGAAGTAAGTTATTTTTTGTCACTCAGTTTGCCAGTCTTCCTTCCTGGCTGTAGTGGGGAAAGTGATTTTGACAGATGACACACTGAACCAGGATCACCTGCTTGTCTTCTGTCTTGAATACTGCTGAACTGTGCAGGGTGCTTTG
Source organism: Oplegnathus fasciatus (assembly GCA_003416845.1). Classification (NCBI taxonomy): domain Eukaryota; kingdom Metazoa; phylum Chordata; class Actinopteri; order Centrarchiformes; family Oplegnathidae; genus Oplegnathus; species Oplegnathus fasciatus. The sequence goes on along the minus strand of NTHP01000085.1, from coordinate 43,558 downwards.
CCTCCGACACAGAGCGCCCTTGTTTCTATTACAATTTTCACCAAATGCCACTTTTTGTATTTAACAATTAACTAATCTTGAAGTCAATGTCTGAAAATGAGCTTGTAGTCGTTGCTGCACTTTGTAAGAAATCAGCAGCTGCAGCGTCAGGAGTTACAGTATGACTATAAGACAGGACAGGAGAAAATGAGAAAATGTGTTTGAATAAACAGACTTCTGTTGAACTCCTGTTCCTGTCAGTAGGTCCAGACTCACAGCTTTGCTCATGATGAGAGGAAGCAGGTCGTTGAGGAAAGGAGCGAAGCTGTCTGCAGGCACAGAAGAGGCCAGCAGGGGAATTCCCTCACCAGCAAACTCCTGGAGCATGGCATCGTACTCCGCCTGAACAAGAGAGCACATCGACACAAAGCACATTGAGTAAATGGATGGTGATGTAGACCTAAAAAAGCAGTCTGATTCAATATATAGAATTCTTTGAATGTACAGTATACCGCATTTTGACTGTATCAGTGTAATGTGAGGGCATATACTTTAACGTGGATGGCTGCAGGACAAATTGAAACTCTTGCATTAACTATGTTCTATCCATTCACCTTCATAGGAACAAATCAACATGTTGTATCCACAATAATCATCATATCACTATGTAAAAAGAATTTTGTCCCTAATTCTCTCAAGAATAGATCACTTGTATATGTGTTGGACTTTATTGTTCATGACCCTGACTCTGATGTGCAGCGAGAGGACAGCCAACCTGCTGGTCTTCATCATCAGCTTCATCACCACCACCGTCCTGACAAACAGTCTGATCAGACCGAGAGAAAAGAGGGGAAAACAGTGGCGGAGGGTTACTGGGATAACTTATTTATGTGAAATTATTTTAGTGACCTCAGCTTTAACAAATAAAGCCATCTCCATCAGTCTCCCTTCTTCTCACCTTTTTCTTGAGCACATCACGGATGACATAGCTGATCTCCTTAAGGCGTAAAGGGTTTTTGAAAACCTCCTCCTTGCAGGACTTCATGACATTGTTCATGGTTTCCAGGACGCCCATCACAACCTGGCGCTCATGCTCTGTTCGCACTGTTTCCACAAAGCAAGGGAGCACCACATCCAGCAACTTCAGTAGGGCTGGGGGAGGATACAAGACGTACAGTTCATTAATAATTCCCACTGCAGCAGAAAGCAGCACTGCCCATTTCTGTATTTCCTAAAAATAATAATAAACAGTAGCGTAGACTTCCTGAGGCTTTACCCTGGTGGTTGGCCTCAGTGGGATTCTCCTTCCACGCTTGGTGCTGAGCTCGGCAAAACTGGCCCATGGCTCCAAATGCTGCCCTGCGGACGTCCTCGTGGGGAAACTAGGGAGGGAGGAAACAAAAAAGCATCATGTTACAGCACAATGTGTAGTGTTGCATAGAGTAAATATGCTCCCACCCCCACACACAAAATGACAGGTTAATGGGGTCATGAGTAGAGCGACCGAGCACCTGCCATTCAGAAGTGTTGTTAAACAAGACACTAATTCCCTACTCTGACCAGTGGAACTAATCTACAGTTGACCTGACTTTTTGAAGAACAAACAAGGTCTGCCCAGTGAAAAATGGAGGGAAAATAATCAAGAGAGGATGATGAATAACTTATTTATGCTATACTTTATTAGCCCCTGGGGAAAATTTGTCTCTTCTAAATTTGATTTAAGACCACTGGGTACCCACAGTGCAGTTCCCAGGGACCAACTCAGCTCGGTCAGCTTGGTCAGTATTCATCTAACGAGCATGTCTTTTGAGGTGGGAGGAAACCCCACACGCACGAGGAGAACAGAAAGGCCTCAGTCGACTCTAGTGGGGTTTAAATCCAGGACCTTCTTGCTTTGAGGTGAGAATGCTGACAACTGCCACCAGCATGCCGCCCCCACATCTCAAAGCAAGCATGCATGTTTCACTGGGTTAAACTCAACATATGATTTGTTTTATGTCAGAAATACACAGTTAGACAGACAAAGAAAAAGTGGTACAAGGAGACAATTTACACAGTGTCTTTAACCTTATTGTGGGCTGTTGATGGCAATATACCAAATCTTATCACCAGTGGTCTTGCCAAATCAAGAAAAATGGAAAAGAAAGAAAATTAGCAATCCACAGATAATTAATTCCAAGTAACCGTACTAGATACCTTTTTTAAGGTAAGGATGTAAAACATATTAGAGGTTAATCTACCTACAGACTCTTTCATTTATAAACACAAACAAGCCCGCAGACACAATGTATACAGACTACAGAGTGCCCTTCAAGGCACATTAGACAGAGAAGGATGATTGGGCCGACCAGCCAGCCAGAGTGACTTACATCTCTCATCTCATAAACCTGCTGGAAGCTGGACTCCAGGAAGGGCTGGAAGGCAGCGCTGTCAGGGGAAAGCACAGCAACACAAGTTAAAACATTTACATGACATAAAAGGTACTATTGCAGGAGTTTTAAAAACATATCTGACCAAATTAGACAGCAAATAAGTACACTATTCATGCTCACTGCCTACAAAATTACAAATTGGGACATAACTGCACACATTTTACTCTGATGACTGATGGTTGTAATAACATTTCTGAGAGTAGAGTCAGACTGGAGAAGAAATACTAGAACTGTCATATAACTGTTAAGCCTGGATCCTCTGTAAATATCTACCCAGTACTGAAGGCAATCTCTCCCAGTGCATCACAGGCATCCTCCTTCTCATCGATGTAGGCATTTTCCACGCTGAACCTGAGAGACGGATAGACGTGATATCAGACGGAGTGAGAGCAACCATGTGCTACACAGGGGTAGTAAATATACATGCATTTGTATTTGAGTACATGCAGTGTTTCCCACGGGTTGAGAATTTACTTGTGGTGGTGGGTGGCGCGGCTACTGAGTGGGGTGTTTTTATTATCGAGTTAGGAGTTAACTTATAAAAGTTAAAAACAAGTTGTTTTTGGTTTTGGTTTAATTTCTATTCCAGTTGCCAATTTGAAGACAAAAACGGGAAAAGCATGGGGATTTCCATTTGTTTAATTCACACGAAAAACGGAAAAATAAAATAATGCATTGTATATTTGTTTATCCTGTTATCAAACAAGTTGAACACAGGTTTGGGTGGAGGGTACACGGACTGTCAGATCCATGGAAAAGAGATGGTAAACTGGTTTGTAATGAAGGGTTTAAAATTCACTCGTCACTAGTGCTGATTAACGGGGCTTAGCAGAGCTGGCAGGACATGACACACCAGAAACATCTCTAAATGCACAGCAGGGCACAGATTCTACAGATGATTTTTTATAACATCTTAGTTGTGATAGTAATTTAGTTAAATCGCTTTGATATCGGTGTTGGAAAAAGACAATCGCCTACCAAATGAATCGCTGTGTTACGCATGCCTGACGTGCATTGTCTTGAGAAGGGGTGAGGGGGTGTACATTATGAAATGACAATTGAGCGCCTTGATTGGAATTCGGATTTTATCTACCTGGGCGGGCCACCCAAGTAGAACCTATGTATGTGAAACACTGACATGTGTGTGACCCCTACCCTGCAACATCGTGAACATCTGTCTCAGTCTCATCTTCCAGGAAATTGTCTGCGTCTTTTTCTTCTTCGTTGTCGTCATCATCGTCATCATCCAGCAGGACAAATGTCTTGTCCTCCTCGAGGTGTGCCTGAAGAGAGGAGAGGATGAAAAGTTTAATGCTGTATTATCATTTATATTATGAATAGCCTGTAGGTTTTAGAGTGTTGTTTGTATGGTTTATACCGTAATGCCTTCATTGGACTTGAGGGCGAGCAGCATGACTGTTGTGATGGCAGTGAGGTGAGGAGTCAGGCAGTCTGGGCTGACTGTAGATACAGCAGAGTATAGACTGTACCTGACAGAGGGAAGCACAGAGAGACGTGATGCGAAGGTTATAGAAAAAAAGGATATTTGAAGTGGATTTATGTTATTATATACTCTTATTTATTTTGTCTTCAAATAATAATGATGTGAAATTTGAATTTTTATTTTTGTTTTTTTAGTTTATGCTTTGAACTAGCAGACTGTATGCGTGGACTGGTCCATTGAGAGGAGACAAAAAAAACCCAAAACATTCACATACACACACACACTAAGTTACATACGTGCAGCGTCTCAAGTCAGGGTCATCAATGGTGTCAGTGAGGTTGAGGCCCAGCCGAACACACTCTGCAGCAAGAGGACTGAAGACATCTTTGCCGATGGTACGGGCAAGCACAGAGAGAGTATCTAACAGCAACGACACAAGATGCTGTTGAGCTTGTTGATAAGTGAAATGCAGAAACTACAGTATCTGTATGACAAGAAGCCACCAGGGTTAAGTGGTAAAAACGTGTTTTGTTCTAAATATACCAACATCACAACTTCTTCTCTGGGGTTTACCTACCCAAGGACTGAGTTTGCAGAGACCTCATTTCCTCTGTGGTGGTAGTCAAGAAGCCCTTCAGGTTTTCAATAACTGGAGGGAAGTAGGGCACCAGCAGCTCCTTGGCAGCATTGGCTGGTAAGAAAGTGATTCACAATTGGACTTGGGTCACTTCATTTCGATCCAAGCAGTAACAACATTTTTTTGCAAGCTTGTGTCATAGTGGGCCAAGTGTTTACAGGTTACACACGCAATCTTAGGCAATCTCGTCTTTTTTAGTGCTTGAATTTGGAGGGAAACTGAACGCTGCCAAAGTGAGATATAAGGTGTTACACTTCACTTTTAGCTTACAATGCTTGATTAAAATGCATGATTATTTTCTTGTGTGGGTCTTTAGACAAATCTTTGATAGCTTCTTACCTATGGCACCTATGGCAGACACAGCGAGCTCCTTTATCTTGAGGTTTTCAGTGTTGTTGAGGGCAGACAACATAGTTTCCATCAGGGTGGGCAGGTAGGGCTCAATATCTGCTCCTGTTTAGCGGAAAAGAAAGAAGAGATAAAGCATGTAGTTTGTTGATTAGTTTTTTATTAGTGTTTTACTGGTTCATTGGAAAGGGTGTTTTTTTTTTAATTAATGTCAGGAAAGTTCATGTGGAAGTTTCATGTTTCCTCTTGCAGTGAGCAAGGTGTGCAAGTTCTACTGTGTGTGTCATTGCAGCTTACCTAGGTTCTCCATGAAGTTCTCCAGGGCATAAAAGGCCTTAGTGACATGGCCGACCTTGGCTTGGTTCAAGGACGAGAGGTAGCCTAGCAGCAAAGGCATCAGTTCTGCACAGTACTTGCTCACTTCAGGCTGGGAAGAGGAAGTAGAAAAACAAAGTGAACAACAGAAAAGAGACAAATTCTTTATTTCTGAAAGATGTTTTTTACCATAATAATAAAAAATTATTGTATTCTGTAAAACTATAGACTTAGAGATGCACTTATATTTGCAAAACTATAATAAGTAAACAGTACTCTGTATCAAAGTGAGTCAATACCAAGAGATATGATAATGTACTGGAATTTGCATCCACTCGTGCATACACAGTTCAAAGTCTGAACTGTGAGCGTTCAGCCGTTTCAAAATACCAAAATATTGACACTATAAATAATAACACCATCTATTTACAAAAACTTTTCATTAAAAGTATTATCTCAAAAAATCTTGCAAGCAAAGTATTCAAGTGTAAGCAGAGAAAAAAAAACTGCATGTACTATTGTATATGTTTCTGTGATGTGTGTGTTGACTCACCTGTAAATGTTCAGAGAACTGTCCCAGGGCAAAAAGGCTGGCACTGCGCACCACCTGATTACTGTCAGAAAGACTCTGGCACACTGTCTGCAGCATTGATGACAGCATCCTAACACAGATACAGACAAAAAGGTGAATATACTCAAACTCTGGCAATTGTTATTAGTCAGTCAACGGACCACTCCTCACAAAGAATATGGCTCCTCAGAGGAAAATATATTTTAAAAAAGAAAAAACTATAGGGAACTTTTTCCGTGTTAACTGGACGTACTTGGTGCGTATGTGGTCAGCACATCCTTCAGCCAGCACAGCAAGACACATGAGACCCCCCTTCCTCTGATAGGGGTTTTCACTGGCAAGGCAGGCCTGAGTGAGGGGCATCTAAAACACAGGACACAACAGAATACATTGTCAAGAGGCAGATACCCGAGTCAGGACTCTTACATAATGCAGTTTTAAAGATTTGTCAAGACCTCAACGAAAAACTGAAAAAGAAAGTTTGCCTTAACACAACAGATCTGTTATTATTCAGATTGACATCTAGATGACTTACCAGTTGTTGAAAAAGTTTCTCTGGGGGCATATGGAGTGCCATAGTGTCAATAATCTGGAAATACACAAAAAACAGTTCATCAAGATTAATCTTCTTTGCAACTCCACAATGAAAAGGTTGCAAAGTATATTTTGTAACAAACAGTACACACATAGAGGAACACATTGTTTACCAACACAAATAACTTTTCCCCACCTGTGCAGCACAGTGTTTGGGATTGTCATTGTCTGTGCCATCTCCACTGTCATCCTCCTCATCCTCTGGGTCCTGCTCACCAGGCGGAGGAGCTGCAACCAGCACAGGGAAGATGGCCTGCAGGATGGGGTTCAGCAGCTTCTGTTTCAGCACCGTCTACAAAGTCCAGAAAAAGATAAGGATTTTGTTTTTTGATTTAGTCAATATAATGTTACTAAGCCTGGCACTTTGTTTCTGGTCAAGCTAGCTGACACTGCATATAACTAGCCAGAAAAGCATAAAATTTCCGTCTTTTGTTTGCATGCAGTCAAATAATGTACTTTGCACAGAAATATGCAAAGTAATTAAGGAGACCTGAACATTTTTGTTTCCAATGAAGTATATTACAGTTATTTCATCTGCAATACCTACATCAGTAAAATGAATAATTGTGTCAATGTCTGCCACAACTATATGTGCATAAAACTTTGGCTGATGGGTGACTTTACCTTGCTCTTCAGCTTGATGAGGAAGGCAATACAAGAAAGTGCTTTCACCCGTAGAGAGTCACTCAGTGTGGTGTCACTGCCCACCTGACACAAACATTGATATTGAACATATGTTGGTAGAATTCTAATGTATGACCCTTCAAGCACTCAGACAACAAACATCATTCGTCAGTTCAGAAATTAAAATGAAATTCAGTACACAAAACTAAAAACAGAATTCAGACATTCAGCTCCCACCTCCAAACAGAAGCGGACAATGTCGGCAACATGAGGAACGATGATTGACACCTCACTCTCCATGAGCTCATTAAACACCTCCATGGCCTCGCTGGCTTGGTCCTGTGCAGAAATAGACAAACCCAATCATTTAACAGGTCTGATTTATCCATACCCTTAAATACACTTAACTGGCAACAGCAATACTTGTAAAAATGTCTTTAACATACTACAATTTACCTGATCTGCCTTGATGAGGTGTTGCAGAGCGACTATCAGACTTGGGATGATAGAACGCATCTGGTTCTGTAGGGCAGCAAAATATCCCTTCAGTCATTAAAAATTGCCTTCTACATGTTCAAATACACCACGTTTTATACATTTTAAATCTTACTATGGTTCGTTTAAACTTGATCTGTGATGTATCAAAAGGTAATGCATCGCCAAATATAAAGCTATGCCTTCTGTAATGGTTTGAATGTCCGTATACTATTTGAACAGTAGCACTGCCTCACCATCTCTTCTGAGCCAGTGTATGGAGTTATGGCTGTGAGGGTGAGGATGCAGTAGTACAAGGCTGTTGGGTTGTTGTGGTCCTGCAGTACAGTGCTAAACAGCTGTAGCAGCTGGCAGTAGTGAGGCTTGAAGGGCTCAGGGTTGGACTCCATCACCTTATTCAGCAACAGGAGGCCAACCTGTTAGGACAGAAGAGCGTTGATATTCCAAGGCTGTTATTGACCATGTCATAGGATATAACAGGAGGTGGAAATATTTAAACAACTCTAAACAAACTGTAACTTTTAAGCCATAAAATGAAAAATTAAAATAAAAAAAAGCTCACATCTGACTTTCATCAACTGCACCAAAAATATAGGCAGTATTTTGCTTTAACTTTGATTAATTTGTTCAAATGAATTGTGGTATTCATGCGGGCTGGAAAATAAACACCGATCAGTAGCCACAGCTTATAAATTAGTCCAGAGATGTCCTGCCATCATTTGGAGGTCCCACTTCAAAAACACAGTTAACTGTTAACTCAGTAGATGAATGAATCATATCTAAATTCCTGGCTACTCCATGAGCCCTGTACCTGTCTGTCATGAGGGTTGCTGCTCTTGGTGGATTGATTGAGGAGCTGCAGCAGGGCAGGCCAGCGGTCTGGTGTCTCATGTTTAACCATCACTGCGCACAGTTGGGAGAGCGAGTGCTGCACTGTGTGCCTTCAAAATAGAGATACACAGGAGTTCAGACTCATTCATACATGACATTTCACATGTGTATGGCGACATATGGCCATACACACTTGAGGTAACATTTTATGCATGTCAGTGTTATTTACAACAAATAAAATCTGGATCATTTAGGACAGAGTAAGTTATTATTGCATAGACTGAAAAGCTTACTCTGCTTCCTGCATGAAGGCCTGCAACACAACTCCCTTAAGGCTGCATGGATGAAGGAAAACATCACAATTACAACTTTTTTTTCAACTTAATTTCAAATATGACAACTGGGTGTAGAGTTACAATAGTGTGAAATCCTTCAAAGAAAAACAATGAGCAAACCTCTCTCTGTCATTAGGGCTAATCTTCTTCCAGTGCTTCTTCACTCTCAACCTCAGCATCACTGCAGCTGACTGCCGGATCTAAGAGGTGAAATCAGGAAAATATTTCAGGTAGTTTAACACAGATGAAAGCACACCTATAACTCTCTCTCTCTCTCTCTCTCTCTCTCTCACACACACACACACACACACACACACACACACACACAAACATATTCTGGAAATGACACTTGCTTCCCATTGGATAAAACAATTATCTCACTGCTCACACACACACAATACCTGAGGGTTTTGGGAGCCACTCATGACAGCACACAGGGCTGGTATAATGGCTGGGTCTTTGAAAGCCTGTTTCAGCTGGGCTGTGGCCTAAAAGGGGACAAAAGAGCTCTCACTAAGTTGGCTGGCTGCCAAAAAATACTTTGCTGTAGAAATCACAGACCACCAACACATATTAGGAAGTGCAGCCAAATGACTCACAACCCAAGCCTTGATTTTCCTTTTTTAAAATGAAGTGTAAGTTAGCTACTTAACTGACAGCAGACAGCTAATAATGTCAGAGCACAGTGGTGCTAAATATCATGACCAACGGTTTGACCGTTAGCTAGCCGTACGTTACCAGACGTTAACTTAGCTAGGTTAGCTAGCTTAGTTCATTAGATAACGGTTAGTTTTCAAACTTCCGTCTGTCCAACAAACTAATGCTAACTTTAACAAAGTTATTTGTGGCATTACCTGCTGAATAACTGCATTGTCAGGCTGTGTCAGCTGTGAAAGAATTTGCTCAAGTTCCTCTGTCATCTCGACAGTTCAGAGCTACCGCCGTCAGTTAATCTGCTGTGACCGTTAAAGTTAATATTTCTAATAAACCTGGCTCGATAAACCAGTTGTCCTTTCGCGGTGTCGCTACCAAGTATGCTACACCTGTCAAATATGTAAACAAAGCCTCTGAGGGCAGGTTTAATCGCTAGCTACTGAGTTCGCCGTGAAAATTCACTTTAGAAGTAGTCGGATACGTGTGAAGTTATCAAGCTGAAGAAGAGACTGTGACAGATTCGAGCCTCTAGCTCGGTCTGCTCCGTTACTGCTTCAACTGCCAGCACGCGGGGCCGAACCGGCCAGGAGTTCCATGTGAGTTGAGTTAAAGGGACCTGCAGCTGTCAGAGGTTTCAGTCTGATGGAAACAGACAGCGCCTGCCCCTGGAGAGGAGGGCAAGGTGCAAATACTCTAAATCAATGGGTGGAAAGTGACTTCTACTACGACATTTAAGAGAGAAATATTGTACTTTTTATTCCACTACATTTATCTGACAGCTATATTTACTAGTCACTTTGCAGATTTCACATACACAACAGCTAAAACAATGCAGTCTAACACAACAGTTCTGCAATAAAGCCTGCCTTCATGAAGGTTATAATGTTCAGTTTTATTGAAGCAGTTTTAGAGGGGGGTTGATTCAACTGTAGGGTTATTTTGGAAGATGTAGTTTGTGGTGCTGTTAAACTGTATTGCATTATTAAGAAAGAATTACAGTACTGAAGAGGGCTGAAATTAACAATTATTTTCACTATCCACATCTGTTAATTTTTTTTTTTGAATGACTGATTAATTGTTCAGAGTTTTAAAGTTTCAAGTTTATTTGTCACATATAATCACACAGGGTATAATCATAGTGAAATGTATGTCTGTCAGCTCATTCAACTGTGCAATAGAAAATAAGTATAAAATAGAATAAAAATAAAGAATAAAACAGATGTTTCTTGTTTTGTCTGACCAAAAGTCCAACAATCAAATATTCAGGTGACAGTGAAATGAAACAGAAAAAAACCGAAAATCCTCACATTTGAGAAGCTGGAGCTAAAGAATTTTTGGCATCAATTATAAAATCGATTAATTGTTTCAGCATTGGTACAGCAATACCATAGATATATAGATATTAAGAAAAGTTTATTTTTCAACTGTAAAATCCCCCACATGGGTTCTGTTAAAAAAACAACAACAACGTGTTTGTTTAAGTTATGTGTTTATGTAAAAAAAAGAAAACGAATATCAGCTGATATATTGTTATCAGATTTTTTTAACTCTCAAAATTAAATACCTGCCTATATACGCCTATAAACTATATACTCCAAATCCAGGATTGGTCAGACTATAATGATCTTAACAAATATGATGCCAATATGAAACTATCCTACACTATACAAAGTAGTTCAAATGTATCTTAATTTGACAAGCTGCCACATTAAAGTGATTCTTACACAAATCTGTAACAATATGTAACACTGAAAAGGACTATTCTGTATGATGAGTATGTTTACTTTTGGTACATTTAGCTGATAATACTTTTACTTCAGTCAAATTTTTAACGCAGGACTTTTACTTGTACTCAAGTATTTTTCTCTTGCGGTATTACTACTTTTACTCAAGTAAGGGACCTGAATAGTATCTCTTCCACCACTGATTTATATCAAAACACAATTGCTGTTATTAAACTACAGAGAAGGATTGCATGAAAAGTGCCTTAATGTCGCAAGCCAAGGTCAATTGGGAAAGGGACTCTATGCTGGAGAAGGTAGCCACATGAGAGATAATTTGCACACTTTTCAGACAACAAAAGAGGGACTGATGGTCTTGCACTTCACGCCAACACACCCATTACTGAAAACACAACTTCAGTGACTAATCTGCACTGTAGGAGAGAGGAACACTGAAGAAATCATCATATAACTTGTCACCTGGGAACAGCAAGAGGTGTAATTCAACATCAGTTTTTTAGATATACTAATGCCTATTGGGTAATGAGCATTTATTGTTAGTATAGGAGGGTAAGAAATCTTCCAAGGTTTACGTAGTAGCAAAACAAAAGATACGCAAACAAACCATAACTGGTTAAAATGATGTTCTGTATGGCTACTCAAGCTAGTACGCCCTTTTTTTCCCAGAGTAGCAGTGCCTTACAAATACACTGGATTACAAAATACACATACAAAATACAGCACAGCATGCCTAGTCATCAAAGGCCAATGTGTAGTCCTCTCAGCACATACCAATGCTAATGCACTGCACACCTGTTCACCCACCCCCTATACACACCTACACCATCGACCCCCTCCCGTATGTCATGGCTCATACAAGATCAGACAAACACACCCTGCCCAGGCAGAGATCAGTAGAAATGCTAATGTGCCCATTAGGCTCACTGTTCTCACATAATGTCATCACTAACTGACTCATTACCACGACAGTACAGCCAAGGAGGGGGAACACAAACAACCACTTGGATGGTAACGTGCTGCCTAATCTAATTCATCTTTGTGAAAAGGATTGCAAATGGTGGTAAAAGCAGTGTGCGTCAACATGTCCAACCCACTGTACAGGATGGGGGGATGTTGAGGTTTGAAGCAACAGTCTCTGTCTTTCAACCCTTATGTGCAGTGCAGAAATTAAACAGGTTCTTATTTTAGTTTTTTAGTTTTAAACATGTTTGAGGTCAAATGTATTACTCCTCACAGACAGCACTTTCAAACTAAATATTAAGTACCTCTTAGGAAGTGGAAGTTGAAACTATATTTGGATTTCTCAATCATCAACAATAACGCTGACTAAGAAGTAGTAGTGGTTCATAAACTATTCATGCTTGAGACCCAGATACTATATTTAGTGTATTGATCTGGGACGGAAGCTCATGAAAACATAATTAATCGTGCCATTGGGGGAGTCAACAGACTCATGCCCAAGGTTTATAAAGTACCAGAGCTTATGGGCTGACAAATCAGCATGTTACAGTTTTTTACAACTATAATTGGATAGCCTCTTTCTGTTACTAAGTTATGTTTAATGTAAAGAGGCTGGTTTTGTTGTGGTGGTGAGGAGGGGAATGTAAAACTGTTCGGTACACAAAAACCCTTCCCTGCTTCGACAGATTTCTCCATGAAAATATCATGTTTTCCTGAACTGCATTATCAGTGAGCTGCAATACTGCCATTTCCTTATTGAGGGATATAAAAGAATAGCTAAAGGTGTGCTCCTTAAACAAACACAACCACAGAACACCACCAGTGGTAACTATTTGAGCCTCAAAAGACTTGTTAAGAGACAAATCTCCCGATTGCAAATACAGGATCTGGGCCACACATTCAGGGGGATTCAGGCACGAGGTACCAAATGTTTTGTTTTGTTTTTTATTGGATAAATATAATGTTTAACATGAGGTTCCAGTTAGAGGGGGTTTATGTGTTTTGTATACTTGTAAATGTACCTCATAATTTACCTAAGGGTGAAGTCTCCCATCACAGTATATGTCTACCTGGGGTTTTACCTCCTATTTCTTCCTCAAAAAACTCTTTGACAGGCTGGACCCTGAAGTGAGATTTTTTACACCCTGAGCATCAGTAATCAGTTCCTAAACTTTCATTCAGAGACAGAAATGGGATCTGCAGAAACCTGCAATATCAACAGATGTTGAATGCTAAACAACACGGGCCTCAAGATTAGGTAATAAAGCAGGACCCACCTTAAAGCACTTACCATGCAAGCTGATATTGTGCTTGAGTAGTGCAACAAAATTACATTTAAAGAAATTATCTCAAAACAATTGTCACACAGTGGGGCCCCAGAGTAACTTTGCCTATTTTGGTAATTCAGCCTTGGTAAAAAATTGTAATCCACTAAACATCATGTGTAACACTGTGTGACATTATACTTTGTTTGATCTGTGGTATCCAGACACAGACCAGACATCAGTTATTAGATGTCATTTGATAATTAACTACAATAAAGATAATTATTTTAGTTATTTAGTCAATAAACTAAAAGAAAGATGAAGTAATTCTAGTTATTCAGTGCCTGTATGTATAATTTGAACATTTTAAATATAGGTCAAAACGGGGGGCTAATTTTAAACAGGTTGGTATCTAGTAACTCTTCTAACTTTCTTTTTGTCTCCACCTGAAACATTAAATTTAAAAGCAAAGAATTAACCTAGGTGGCCAATGAAATGGCATTACTGCCGTGCATGAAAGGTGAATGGAGGAGGTTGGCTCAAATCAAAGCACCCACCTACACCCCTGCCCCACCCACACACGTCTTTATAAACAGCCTCCGGGAGGCTGCGCGCAATTTTGGAAGTTGATTGTCCCCGCTTGTTTTAACTGGACTGGTCCTTGCTTTTAGTCGCCTCTTCAGGGTTGTGCTGCTCGATTTTAAACACGAGATTTTGTTGTGTCGCATTTGCGTTTTTACATTTTTATCGTAACGCAAAACTGCCAGAGAAATGGCAGACTGGAAGTCGCAGATAACTTACAACTACAACCCCTCTTATCATGCCTATGCATACGGCCTCATGTACCAACCCGGGCCCGAGCAAAACCACGGGAACCTGACCAGCTGGGGCGAAGCTGGAGTCACGGACTTGAGCAACTACAACGCCGGGGTGACACAGGCCTACTACGCCACCACCACCGCCAGGACCCGGGAAGAGTCTCCGCCTCATAGTCCGGAGCAGCATGCCGTGAACGGACATTGTCACTACCAGAGCTCTGGGGTTGTATACCTCGGTGACGCCCAGGCAGGGCGTCTGCTCCTGACCGGGCCACACCGGGCTGCCTACGACGACGCCCGGGCACATGAGGCCAGGCGGGCCGGAAGCGATTCAACCAGTGACTCTGAGGCGCACACCTCACCAGGTTGGTACTTCCGACCTAAGCTAGCTTTTTCTAAGCTAATGTTAGCAGAGAAAGTGGCGCAGTTAGCTTAAAACATTTAACTACAGGTTGTAAAGCCTTGTGTTAATGTTCAGCTTACATCTCCTCCTTGGCTGGTAAAAGCGATGATTCCTTCCTCCAGAATTGGCCAATTCAGGTCCATCCTGGTTTTAATAAAGTTTCCCAGATATCCCGCCACTGATTTTACCGAGTGCTCCTGAAAGAAGCAGTGGCGACATCTCGCGATAGAATTGGAGAATATCGGAAATGGTCTGTACCCTATATGTATATAGGGCAACTTTTACATTAATGTAAAGAATGAGGTCCATCAAGATACAATTTTTTGTTGTGGTTTCCTGTTAAAATAATCTAATAACATCTTCTGTCTATCCTTGGGAGCAGACTCAGTATGGATTAGATCCCAGCCTCTCCTGTTAATTACAGTAACATGCTTTGGTCCATGTTGACCATGTAGACCTTTGCTCACTCTGGTCACTGCCCCCTCTCACCCCAGATTCATGGAGTTCTGGGAGCAGCAGAGAAGGAAGTCTCCCCCAGGTAGACCCGGCTACCTGGGCGAAGAAGGACCTAGACGGCGAGGCAAACAGCAGGAGCCCTGATGCCAGTGAGGACGTTTCCAGCTCTCTCATGGAGGAACCGGGGACCTTTGCTGTCACAGGGGACGGGGGCACCAACAACACTACCTCTCTACTTGCACCCTTAACTGCCCCAAAGAAGCCAAGCACTACTGCTGCAAATAACCCCAAAGCAAAGGCCCGTGCAGCCTTCTCAGAGAGTCAGATGAATGCTCTTGTCCAGCGCTTCAGTGTGCAGAGGTACCTCACCCCAGCTGAAATGAAGAACCTGGCAGAACTGACGGGGCTGACCTACAAACAGGTGAGGGATTTAAGAAGGTTGTTGGATCACACGGATGATGAATTTTTGTACACTTTCTGATGGGATCTCCTTCGCCTTGTCCTTTTTGTAGGTGAAGACTTGGTTTCAGAACCGAAGGATGAAGCTAAGGAGGCACCAGAAGGACACCAGCTGGGTGTCTGAGCGCTATACCACCAACAAAGGCAGCCCGATTCGCGGAACCATCTTCTCCAACATTCCCTCACACATCCCACCTGTAAGTAGCTCCCATTGTTAGCTCTATTATTTCACCGGATTCTGGATAATGTATTTTCTTTTATCTTTGAACTAAAAATAGTAGAGGCAAAAAAGTCAGTGGGATCAGACTATTGTCCTGCCCAGGTTTCCTGTTAAGCGATAACAGAGAAACAGCGGCTTGGACATAGAACAAGACGTCTATAATGGAGGCCTAACCATAGTCAGGTTATGGCCTTAAAGGAGAGGCGAAACAGTCAAATGATGTACTGTGATGTAACAGACTATATAAACTTGATATTATTGCTAAATTAGAACTACCACGTGTTTGTCTTTCAGTATCAGGGAGAAGCTCGGCCCCAGATCAAGGAGCATTACAACCAGCATATGATGGAGGCAGCCTTTAAGAAGACTGCTCCACAGAACCTGGCCTTCTATCTGGCTGCTATGGGCCCTGCTGCTGGATCTGCTGGCTACCCCCCCTGGTCCTCAGGCTCAGCCCAGACGGCAATGCCCACCAGGCCCCAGGCAACTGGCTGGTCCATGCCCCCAGGCGTCAGCCATTATGAATATAACCACGGTGCATTCAACTCGGCCAGCATTACCTCTGCAAATAACACCGGGCACGACACAAGCTTTGAAAGCAAAGATGGGGAGCCTGTCAGCAGCCGCAGCTCCTTAAACACAGCCATAGTACACAACGGCAGCCAGTAGTCGACGTTTGAGCTGATGAGCTTTTTTGTAAATGTTACCAACAACCATGTTAATATTCCTCTCTACAAGTTTCCTGACTGTAGTTTGTAATGAACTGAAGTAGTTTTTGTCAGGCTGGGTGTACATAAGCCTTGTTCATACTCCTGTTTAAAAGTATTTTACTTTTTTATCTTGAAGTTTTATTTTTATATGCAACTATTTAATGTATGTTGGTGTGTTCTTTGCGCTTGGTGATACTAGATGTGTCCAAGTTGGATGCATTCTTTGGATTACATTGTTTTTTGGAACTGTTTAAGGCAAAGTACTGATACAGATCTGATGTGCACACATTTCAATGCTTTTTTTTTCTTCTATAAATACAGGTTCACTTTGGCAACTTGAAATATTGTCTGTCTTTCACTTTACGTGTTTTACTGAGCATGATATGGTAACATCTTGATAACGTACATCTAATTTAATACAACCAAATCGAATCAGTTGCATGTGATGTGTGAAAAGTAAGAAAGTCTTGCTTCATATTCAAGCCATCAAGACTAGTGGGGCAATTTGTCAAAGGCTCAGAAGTACTAAAAGTGTTGAATTTTCATTAACATAGTTTGGGCTATGCTATCAATTGACTATAAATAAAGTTGTACAGTAGATAGACCCCTTATTATAAAAGAATCAAATATATAATGTCCTGGGGAAAAAATCAGCCCAGAGTTGTTTGCTGGCAATATTGTATTAAAAAGCATTTTTATTGAAAAGACTATATATACATCAGAACCAGAATCACAGTCAATGGTGACCAGAATACAATGACAATATTGCTCCCATCACCAACATCTTGGAACAGCTCTTCAATCTACAAGGCATCATTCCTCTTATCCACTGCAGGGCCATGTGGAGCTTGACAGGGCCAGTGCAAAACAAATTTTCTATTGTATTTGAATAGGCTGCCACAACTGTATGTGTGGATGAGTACAATTGCAAGTAATAACACTTGCTCTGCTGCATAATCAATCAAAACTCAGCTGTCTCTGTGGGTAACCAGTGTAATGCGAGAAACAAAGAATGTGTAGATCCTGCCAAGCCTTGATAGACCACGAAGTAGGAACCAGAGCAGATGATGCCACTCTGCATCATACATTTTACCCATTCACTCTTGATGGGACACAATCATCCCTTTGTACTGAAATATCCCATTTTATCCTTAAATACATGATCCCCCTCCCCAGCTCACCCTTCATCTGTCCATCCATCCAGCCAACTATCCCTTTATTCCAACAATGACAGCTCTAGTTCAATCATTAGCTCCTGTCAAATCAAGGTAAAGGCCCCTGTTTCTCCTCCCATTGACCCCACAGGAGGTGTGTGTGTATGACTGAAAGAGCAAGAGAGGAGAATGAGGACTGTCCATGTGTGCTATGAGGAAATGTTTGTTTACAGCTGTGTGTCTGTATATGCAAATTTCATGTCTAGTCCATCTTAAGGCTACGGTAGATGTAGCGAATAAATGCCAGTGAGGCCCAGAACGACACGCTGCCCAGCATCAGTGTGAAGACCAGCGCTGTGAGCAGAGAGTAGCCGAAGAACTCGGTGCTCTGCACCAGGCCGCTCATAGAGGACCGGTTCCGGTAGTAGAAAACAGAGTAGACGAAGATGAAGAGGCCGGTGGAGCCGGTGCTCAGCACGCTCCTCCACCACCACCGGTAGTCCTCGCCAGACAGCAGGAAGTAGGTGAGCGCCACAGAGATGCAGGCGCCCACTGAGAGGAGGATGGCGAAGACGCACAGCAGGATGCCATAGAGGGTGTAGTGCTCTCTGCCCCAAACTGTGGCAAAGATGTAGTACAGCTCCACTGAGATGGCACTGAGGGAGGAAAATTGATAGAAAGGAGGAATGAGTGTGTAGAAAATAGAATTTAAGAGGCTGTACCTTCAATATTTCTTTCCATTGGGGTTCATAAATCCTTAGAATAATAATTAATATTGCTGACTTATCAGTCAAGATGACACAAATGTCACTTTAGCTGCAAATATCTGGAGATAGACTTCACACCTTATGCACACCATTCTAATAAAAAGTAATACAAAAGATAAATAACAGACCACCAAAAAGTGTAAAAATACATTCAACATTTTGGTCCCTTAATGACATTTTCAATATTTGACAATGATCATTGTGGGATATCCTCTTAATTGCGACCAAATATTCTAATTTTGAGGATGGAAATCATTTTTATGTGAATACTGAGTAGTGAGATCTTACTTTCCACAAAAAAATGATTATATATTGCAATTTGTAGTGAAGCCCTAAAAATGTTGCCGTTTTACCTCCTGTGTTAACTTTGTCCTTCACTTTTTCACTTGACTATGACTATACAGCATGTAGAGGAAACAATATGCCATTAAATTCACCCTCTGATTGAAGCAGCTCTTCTTCACAGCTAAAGACAGCTCACCTGAATGGCAGGAAGCCACCGATGGCCATGTGTACAGCCGTGTGTTTGTACCAGGGCTGTGTGGGGATCTGCCGGGCGATGTTGCGAGTGCGACAGGGCGCCTGGAAGCTGCCGGCTCGGTTCTTTCCCACGATGCCGCCGATGACCGTGAGCGGGAAGCCCACCAGCACCCACGCACCCAGCAGGAGGAGCACGGTGGTGGCTGGCAGAGCCTGAGTGGAGCCGCTCCACCAGTGAATCGAGTTCACCACGCTCCATGTCAGGAACAGAGGAGCTGTGGGAATGAATGACCAAGTGAATAAAGGACAGCCATTGTTTTTAATCATTCCAGATAATTCTTTGACAGATTTGGCCTCATTTAGAGTATTGGTAAAATGACCCATTATATCAGCTTTTTTAATGATGAAATGTAATGAGATAAGGCTGCTTAATTACTTAATAAGACCAGGAAGTATAATGTGCCAGAGGGCATATTATTTTTTTCAAACAACATCCTGAACCTGATTAAAGTACTCCTGCAAAGTGTGAATGTTGTGAATACATTATAGATAAATGAATAAATCATTACCTGAATAGAGCAGCATTGTCACATTGTATAGAGCACTAATGGAGACTGTCATAATACACTAGAGGTGCCCCTACCTATCCAGCTTTATTCTTTAGAAATGGCACTATAAAAATCAGTAAGCCATTAGGGCCAGTCCAGTTTCTCTTCTAAACATTACAGTGAAAGCTTGAAGCAAAAGTCAGTGTGAACAACAATAGTTAAGTAAAGAGAAGTGACAGCCACCATTCTTATTGACGATCAATATAACTACAGATTTAACTTTCTTCTCGTTTGAAGGTTGAATCTCAGTTATATTTGAGATACTGTAATTTTACAATTATTTCACTGTAACTTTTTCCTGAGTGCAAAACAACGCTCCTTAAAGACCATAATGTAGATCTATGGACACAGTTTCAAAGGCAAAACCTACAATTACAATTCATCAATATCAACTTGTTATCATGTTTTCCCAAAGATCCTTCTTAAACTTGATTATCTAATTTTGCGATCACAGTTTTAAAGCATGAGAGTCCTGATGAGAAACAGGAGGAAATAAAGAGGAAACTAAGCAAGGATGGAGCATGTATGGAGAGAAATGCACGCTATTGGTAGAGAAGAGATTATCTGAACCCATTACAAACTGTGAGAATACTAATAAGTAAATGAACATCGCTTATTTGAAAAAAAAGGTAAATAGATATGAAATTGAGTATACTATATAGAAAGGCGGCATGAAAATAGCAAGTAGTTTGAAGATGATTTTTCAAGGACACAAATAAAGTCAGGGCGACTTAATTGACTGTTCCTCAACAGAGAGTTGGAGGAACAGAATGACACCCCTAAGCACTGTGGGTACCACCTCTCTTGAAGACACTCAGACAAGGCGCATGCATGCAGACACGAGGACCAGGACATGTACTCTACGAGTGCTCTATGAGCTTACAACCAAAGTGATCCCAAACCCTTCTTATCGGACTCACCGGAGAAGAGCGACGAGGTGAGGATGATGTTCCACACCCAGCGCTGGCCGTTGATCTGCGTATAGAAGCTGCATGACACGTAGCCCGACACACAGCTGGTCAGAGCGTACAGGACGATGGCTGCAGAGTTGATGGCACCGTGGCGGTGCACATTGAACATCCCCAGCAACGCCATGACGATGATTCCTATCACAATGATGAGACTGGTCAGACTCCTGCATTTAAGGTCTATACATATGAGCTGTGTGTATATGCCATTATCAGGTTTCGAATTGTTACGTCACAAAGACTGTTGCTACGGGTCAGCGCTGCTCAGAACTACTCTGCTCAGTTTTCATACAGAACAATGACAGTCCCTGATACTGTTTTGGAATTTAACAGACCTCAGTGTGTGTGTGTGTGTCCACGTTCAGCCGTGTATGTTGCTGTGTTTGAATGTATTAGAGAATGAACCCTCACCCGTGGCAAGGGTAAGGAACTGAGCCCCCACTCCCAGCACGGAACACAGCAGGCTTTTGTAAGGGGGAAACCTGAAGACGTCAGTGTGTATGATCTTCCAGCCGTTGTCTCCCTGGTCCAGATCATCACAGCCGCCCTCCTCCTCCACGTTATACCTGCAGGCGAGAGAAAAAAAGCTTTCACTCAGGATGTTATCGTGTATCGTGCTGGCGAGCAGAGAGACCGCAGGGGTTGTCCACAAGTTTCACCTTAAGCTGAGATAGAAGTTGATCTATTAGAATTAAGGTCCGTATGGGCCGGGGTCATTTGTCACAAGATGAAGAGCGCACAAAGAAACGATCCAAAAACATCTCAAACTCCTGTCTTTAAGAATAAACAAGATCCTGTATGTTACCTAACGCTATTTCAGGAGAACACCAACTGCACGCAAGAACATAGATGTCAGAGGAAAAGACTGTCTTGGACTGTGTAGAATTCACAGCATTATGTCCAACAGAGAATATGGAAGTTTTAAAAGCCAAAATGTATGTTTAAAGCCAAACTATATTTAAGAGCTTTTAAATGGAAGTTAGGAAGACCAGAGTATTTACTACCCGATCGCAGCTTGTATAAATAGACAGCACAATTAGGGCTGCAACTACTGACTATTTTTTATTATTGATCAATGTGTTTAATATCTTTTCAGTGAATGAATTGATTGTTTAGTCTATAAAATAGAGAAAATGCCTTTAAAATTGCCCAGACCTCGAGGTGACCCAAAGATATTCATATTACAATTTTCTAAAACTGAGAAAAGCAGCAAATCCTCACATTTCAGAAGCTGGAACCAGCAAATATTTATCATTTTTGCTTCATAAATGAGAACATTCATTCAGAACATTCGTCAAAATTGCTGTAGATTCATTTTCTGTCATTTGACTAATCTGTTATTGCATTGTTACACAAATAAAACCTCTAGTAACTATATTCAAGATATTTTAATAGCCTTTACAGCCTTTCTGGAGGGTTTTTTATTACCCAAAGTGATGCTGGTTTGTACTGACTGTTCGTTGAGGTCTTTATCAGCCTTTAATTTAGTATAAATTTTCATATTAAAGACATGAAACACAAGTATGAAGGACAAGTTTCCCATACAAACGCCCAGAAATAACCACTTGAGCTCCTTCACTGACTAACCTGGCAAAGTCATTCTTAAGGACCCGCATGAGGATGATGATGACGAAGCCCAGCAGCAGCACCACCAGCACCAGTGAGTTAATGATGGACAGCCAGTGGATCTCCAGCGTTTTGGGGAAAAACGAGTAGTCTCGGAGGCGCTCGGCTCTCCGGGCATGGGTAAGAGGGGACTCAAACCAGCGCACACTGTAGGTGTGGGTGACTGTCACGCTGCCTCCACCCACACCGACTCCGCCCACCGCAGCACCCGCCCCCTCCTCCAGGGGAACAGGTTTGACGTCTTTTACTGAGACATTGGCGAAGATGACTGAGTCGCCGTTGTACTCAATGTTGAAGTCCAGGTGAGTCCACAAGCCCACCTGTTGGAGAGGAGAGAAGAGGGCAGGGAGGGAGACAAATTGAACAAAAGAGAGACAAGAAAGAAAAGGAGGGAGGAGGAGGAAGTGAGAGATAAAAAGAATGACAGGGAGAGTAGTTCAGCTGGAACAGAAAATTTGCGTGTAGATAAAACCTTTAACAAACTTACACAGTGTTTCTCTTTGTCTCCCTCACACAATTCAATCTGCTCCACATATCCCACAAACCCTCAGAGGCACTGCAGGTTTACCTTGTGGCTGTGAGGCAGGAAGCCGCTCTCCTCTATGTATCCCACAAACCCCCAGATTGGAATGTCATCCAGGACAAATTCAAAGTAGAACAGCTCCTCGATGGCCTCACGAAGCTCGTCCACCTGACCACACACAAAACATATCCATGATCACATCCCACAGCTTGTAGTTCAGCTTGTATTTTAAGTGCTTATTTCACTGAACTAGTTGGGGAAATAACATTATTTATCACTGAGCCTGCTGTTGATTTCTAACATCTGTGATGGACTTGCTCTGCTACGCCGCCCTTTTCTCCAGAATCCAAACCAGGTTTGACATACAAAAGGTGCTCAGCTGTGACAGATTGCATCACATCTGGATACACGTCTTCAAAGTCATGAAGGCTGTTTAAGGGTTAGGCAAGAAAAGCTACCACGCCTTTACATATTCAAACAAAAGTTTCAATTTTATTATCTTATATTTTTGAGCAAGAGCAAAATTTACTATTTTAATATTATGATGCCAACTATTTTGTTTTAAACTGCATTATAATAGACTGGCATATTCGAGAGAACCATTTTTTTAGGATTTGAAAATGTGGTTTTATAAAATTATTCTAATCTTGCAAAATTGCCAATTTATGAGATATAGTCATTTCAATTTAAAATGCAGCTACTTAATAAATTATTTACAGTTTAAATCACCTCTGAGCCCAGAGCGTTGAAACTTAATCCAATATGTGTGGTAGTGTACAAAGTGTTAAGTTCAAACTATCCTGGTCTTGTGTAAATAAACACCTGTTTCTCTGAAAGAGTGAGCTGGCAAAGAGTTTTTTTCTCCACGTTCTCTCTGAATCGGATCTGATATAACGACTCTGCCATCCTGTCACCGTCCAACACTTCTCCCAGACTCAGGGACTTATGATGCACCTGAAGAAGAAGGAGTGTTACAATATGAGTAACAGAGTGAGAAAAAAGCAGCGCAAAGTGTTAGTCAGTCATGATTCTGTGAGCAGGCTATTTCAAAACAACACATACAGCTGTGAGGTAGTTATAGTAGGCAAACTGAAAACAAAAACTCAGCTGGGTTACAATCACACTTCATCACTGCATGCTTGGTGTTGAAGTACCATATCCTATAAAATTTGGATCGCGCTGCCACCAACACAATCACACATCCAATATGACTTTTCTTCAAAGCAATGAGTCATGATTTAAACCTTAAACAAAGGGATGAAACTCAGCTTATGTTGGCAGGTACAATCTCTCGACAGCAAAGCATACACAGCAAATAGGTGGACAAATAGGACACACACAATTAAAATGTATATGCTATTACCTTGTGTCTCTGGGTATATCATTTTAAGTTTTATACTGTGTCAAAAATACATTTTTACATATTTTTATAGCAAAATACCACCATTTAAACTAGTGTCTACCTTCAGCATGACAAAATTATCCCTAGTCCCTCTGTGAATTACAGCAGCCCATTAATACACAACGAAACAGAACAAAGACTGACCTTCTCCGGCCTGCAAACAGGCAGGGTGTAGTAGTGATATGTCTCCTGGGGGTTATGATAAGGGCCCACTTTGTTGACATAGAGAGTCACATTGTCCCCCTGTTTGAAGCCCGCTGCCCAGCCTGAGAACAAGCACAGGATCAAGACGCAGTGCAGGCCCATCGTCCTCTGGCAGCCACCTGGCAGGTGTCCTATTCCACACTGCATAACCCCTGTTGCAAAGATGGACAGTTCATCAGTTCATGAGGGACAGGTGTGATTTAAGGGTCTGTCTGTCCTGAGACTTGCAGCACGCCAAGTGAAGAACTGAGCTCATGTCAACGGCGTTTAGAGCTGACATGTGATGATTCATACGTCAAGTGGTATACATGGAGAATTTTATGCAACGTCACTCCCTCAACGTTCAAACAAACACAGCAGAAAATTGAGAAACACTCAGACAGAACTGTGACACACTGTGTAACCACCATGAATTACAATGTATTTCATCATTTTTATCAGTCCAGGGGGGCTTTTTGACTAGAATTAAATGAGCTCTGTTGGTTTTTATCTGTTTGTTGTGAGTTTGTGAGAGTATACATGAAGTGCGTTGCCCACAGATGTTATTCTAGGAGTCCATTGTTTTGTTTTGTTTTTAAATAATGATGCTACAATAGAATATGAAGCTACAGGACCACAGTTTCCTTTTTTGTTATAGGAAAGCCCTGCAACAGCAGCAAGTAGGCAATCTTAACCCAAAACTGATGACCTACCATGCTATGTATTTAAAAGCAATAGTTTAGCCATACAGAATTTGTCACATGACTTGTCCTCAACTTCACAAAGCAAAGTAGGTATCATCAGTTTTGGGGTAGGATATAAAAAGAAGAATATCAGCTGATCCATAGTCAGCACTGGTGTAGATTTACTGGTGAAAAGCCACAGCAATGCCAATGCAAGTGTCTGTATGTTGCAGTTTTAATGCAATTAAAATCTAGCCTCGTTGATATCAATTTCTATTCTGTGTTGGGCGTCATCACGCTGATTTTCAGTGTTAACCTTGAAGAGAAGTTCGAATGCTCTCTTGACAGCAGATTTCAGTTTAAATGTATATATATATATTCTTGATAAATAGTGTTCATGTTTTTAACACACGGATATATGAATTTTGGCTGGTTTCTGACCAGAGCTGCTGACAGAACAGCTACATGGGGGCGCTGGCCTGGGTGAGCTCTCTGTTGAGTTTCAGCTAAACAGGGAAGTCTCAAGAAGCTGATCACTTGTCAGTAATCTTCTGTGTCAAACTGTCTCCTGTCATGCCTCCTCAGAGTAAGCTCAACTTTTTAGTGCCATTAAAACCCCTAATTTCACAAGATGTTTCCAAGAACCCACCAAGTTTTAAAGACAGGATTTAACACAGAATTATATCAGCTGGACAACCGACAGACGACTATAGCCACAGCAGTCATGCGTTTATAAGCTCTAATAGCTAAAATAGACTATTGCCCAATTGACTGCAGTAAGAGTAGGAACAAGGTCAAGTATCAAAGTGCAGTCAAAAGGCAGGACACATCCCATTTGTCTTGCAGATTCTGTGGAGAGAAACGTTGACTATGATGAGGGGCCAACTTAATCTACATCAACACTGCTTTATTCCAAAGAGGCACATTTTCATTCTGGGCCCCGACTCACGAAAACAGCAAATGACTACAGACAAGAAGTTCAAGAAAAATCTGCACTACCAGTTGTGTCACTTCAGTCCCGATGCTGCAGATCCAACAAAACCTGTCTGTCCGCCGGATTCCTCGCACTCCAGGCCCCGACAGTCTCCTCTCTGCTCCGGTATATGCGCCGACACTGGAGCTCAATGTAAAGATTTACAGCTAAACATCTTGGAAATCCTCGACGCGACGTCCCAGCGTATTATGCATCCATTGCGTTCATATCCGGGTACACCAAGTACTTTTATTGACACATGAGACAGTGTAGAAGAGGGGGTCCGACTCCACGTCACCTTAAAAAATAAAAATAACGACGACTCGGTTGAGTTTTCCGGAGTGGGCGGAGAAACAAAAATACACCTCCTACGTTACCGGTTATTCGCAGCCAGTAATATTCTCCCCTCACAAGCCATTTGAAATGAACGTGGTTTATTTTCGTGCTTTAACGCCACCGAAAACCAACATTTAGACGGTTTGAGCCCCTACCTGAGCGACTCTATTATTTTGCTGTATTGACCGGATTTCCTTCAACCTCAACGGACCAATCGAATGCCCTTCCAGCACTTCCTCCTTAGAGCTCAGACCTGTTTAATCAAACCTGCACCATCGATGCGCAGTTCTGCAGCGTCTTCGACGATGCCGTGCTCGACAGATTGATAGGCGATGCCTGCTATTTGGTTTCCCGCGAAAGAGACGCAGTTCCTCGCGCCCGAGACGCCGGGACAAGTGCACAAGCTCGAGTTTGCCATCTGGTGAGTCCCTTACAAACAATAAAACGGTTTAACCTAATTCAGTATGTAAAGTATAGAGATGACACCTGTTGTTATCTGCTAATAGCTTGTACAATGTGAGTAAATGTGACATTATTTGTGTTTTAGCCCCCCAGCTAGCTACACGTCTGCAGCCTGGTCTCTGCCGCAATGTTAGCAAACTAACGTTATATGCCAGGGCACGTTCCATCCGCGCATCCCAAATCTCGCTAAAAAAACTGTCAATTTAACGTGGCCGTCTTTCTCTGTAAATCCACTCGCTTATAACATAGCTTACGTTGTGATAACTATTATCAGTAGCTAGTCCGCGTGCATCCGGCAGCACATATGTAAACAAAAGGTAACTTTAAAGCCGTGTCTTGTATTGCTCTCACGTTTTGAGCAACGTTAGGGGAGATTAAGCCTTATGTACCACTTATTGGGGACCCTATAAAGTGTAACCAGGATGGATGTGTGTGACAATATAATTAATAAACATTATTTCATTGTCTTTCAGACTTTGTTGATTTCAGTTTGAACCTCACGATGGGAATACACGGACTTGCTAAGCTGATTGCTGACCAGGCCCCTGGTGCCATCAAAGAGCAAGACATCAAGAACTACTTTGGTAACTGTCACAGATCCCTTTCCCTACATATTGATTATGAGGCCCTGCATAAGAAACAAGAATGAGATCAGATTAAAGTGTATTGATCTCCCTTGGGTAAATTGGATCAATGCTGTATCAGATGGTGTGGGGATACAACAAAGATGGAAGCTGAATCAAAGTGGAGCATAATCACTTCCAAAAATGACAGTCTGTGAGATTATAGGTCTAGATAACTCAATGAAGATTAACTGAGCCCTGGAACAAATTGTAGTTACCCAGCAATTTGTCAGAGTGGTGCAGTAATAGTTTCAAATTGAGGGTTCAAAACGTTCCTTTATTTGTCTTGTATTAACGTAACAGGTAAACAAAACAATTTCTCTTCATTCAGTCTGCCATATGATCATTTATTAAAAGTGGTTGTTTCTTTGGTTTTTGTTTCTTATTCATGTCTTTATTCCATGAAATTCATATGGAAAGATGTATAAGAATGCAGAGATATTTATTAACTAAATGATGGAATGTATGAATTGTATGACAAAAATAAAAAGGTTAAAAAAAATGTATGTATAGTGAATTAAGGCTTGCTTAGAAAGCAGGCTATAGATGGTTAGGGAAGGTGTTACATTGTTTTGATAATCCCTGCTGTGTTGAACAATAGTTTGCTAACTTTTCTGAACTTTTGCAGGCAGGAAAATTGCTATAGATGCCTCCATGTGTATCTACCAGTTCCTGATTGCTGTGCGACAGGACGGGAACGTTTTGCAGAATGAAGATGGAGAGACGACGAGGTACAACCCCCACAATACAGACACTGAAATTTAGACAGAGATGTCATGATAGGAGACACATTAGAGATACAGTAGCTCTTGGATGGATCCTAGACCACGTAGATTAGGTCTGGGCACAAGGCTGAAAATATTTTTGCCACCTGCTTGCTCTTTCAGCCACCTGATGGGAATGTTCTACCGGACAATCCGCATGCTGGAACACGGCATCAAACCTGTGTACGTGTTTGACGGCAAGCCCCCACAGCTCAAGTCAGCCGAGGTTAGTGTGGGCTCTGATTTCCTCCAATGCTTTTCTCGCTGCATTCTGTCTTTGTGAAGGTGGCAATCAGATTGGCCTTTGTTATTTATTTTCATTGCTGTGTAGTATTGCTGTTGTTTGCACTTCACCTGTCATATTGAGGCAAACAGTGTGGTCAGAATTGTGACATTAATCAACATTTTGTGTGATGATGGTGGTGGTGTTCTGGAGTCTCTGTAATCTGTTGTTTGATAGTCTTAAAATGTTTTTGCATTTACTAATCTATCTGTATGTGTAAATCATCTATTAGGCAATAGAAAGGGGCAAAATATGATTTTACAGACTTGCATTTGCCCTCACCCCCTTTTTTAAATAGTGAATTATGTTTTGTTTTTGTAACCTATATCACCTGTCTCTTGTTTCGTCTTTCTCTTACTCTGTCTTTGCTCTTCTCTTCACCCCCAGCTCGAGAAGAGAGGGGAGAGGAGGGCAGAAGCTGAGAAGCTGCTTGCTCAAGCCCAGGAAATGGGTACAGTTAATGCTTTTTGCACTTTATTTTAACTGCAGTCATGAGTGGTGCCAGTCTGGATTTATTGTGCTGTGTTTTTACAAACAAATTATTTTTTTCTACACTGATCAAAGTCAGTGTATTTTTGGCTAATTAGCAGGGGTGTAAATCAGTGTGATCCGTCTTGATATTTTTTATATAATAAGCTTCATTTACATGTTAGGGATTGTAAAAACGTTTTACTTTGGTTATGTATTAAAATGTAAAAATGTTTTGTCTCAACTCAGGGGAACAAGAGAATATTGACAAATTCTCCAAGCGTCTGGTAAAAGTCACCAAGCAGCATAATGATGAGTGCAAGAAGCTGCTGACCCTGATGGGAGTGCCTTACATTGAGGTTAGGTCAACTCTTACTTTGCTACAACTCTTGCTGGCTTTATGAATATTTCCACAATTATGTTGACTTGATAGATTTGATTTTGCCAACCAGATTTGAGGATTCTTCAATGCTTTTTCTCACATTTTTATCCTTATTTTTCCAGTTATATGTTTATTGTCAGAAAAGGCTAAGGTTAGGGTTAGGCCCTGAAAGACAGAAAATGTAATGTAACAGCAAATAATTTTTTTTCTAAAATTGTGCCATAAGGTAAGGAATGTTCATGAATTACGATTTGCACAAAGGCATAAGAAGTAACACCTGACCAGGAATGTCCTCACCCTCAAGAAATGGAGAAATTAAGAAGTAAATCTGAAGTTAATGTACAGTGAAATGCCTGCTGCTCTACTGTGTGCCTGGCAACTAAAGTGTTTTTCCCCATGTCAGAGAAATAATTCACAACAGCACAGGTCTGGGTGAATAATTCTGCGAAATGTAATTTGATGTGTTTTTGTATTGAAGGCTCCATGTGAGGCGGAAGCCAGCTGTGCTGCTCTGGTTAAAGCAGGGAAGGTCTTTGCCACAGCAACAGAGGATATGGATGGGCTGACCTTTGGGACAAATGTCCTGCTCAGACATCTCACCGCCAGTGAAGCAAAGTAATGTTGCACCTGTGTCATTGATTTCCACTGTTCTGCTCTGTAGCTGAGATGTTCGGACAATGGAGATGTCTTGATGTTTTCTCTTGTTTTGGCTCTGGCGCAACTTTTGATGTAACCCGTTAATGACTCTTCTTTCTATACTTAATAATGATAAAATTCAACCTGCAATCAATTCCATTTTATTTAATAATCCAATTATCCATCAATTGTTTTGGTGGTAAAAAGGGGCCAAATTTCTTCTTTTCACAGCTCACATGCTCTATTTTAAAGATGGCAGTGTTGTTGGATTGTCTTACCAGCTCTGAATAATTCAGGAGAAACACTGCACTACATGCTACATGCAACATGCTGCTGTCCCCCACATTTTCTCCTCTCTTTTGTTAAAGTAATAGCAAGACTCATAAGGAACCACTTTGACGATGGCAGTATTTGTTTATTTCACCATGAGCCAGTAGGAACCTAAACATATATTATGTCTTATATCATCCTGTCTTACTCTTTAATAATTAGATCTTTGGATAATTGTGTATATTTAAGGCTTGGAAGAGGAGACAATATTCCCAGTGTTACACAAGTAATGGTCATTAAATTTAATGGCAATGTATTCCTTGATGCACTTGATGACACATCAATGAATTTATTTGTTTTAGGAAACTTCCTATCCAAGAGTTCCACTTCAGTCGCATCCTGCAGGACATCGGCATGACCAATGAACAGGTAAAGTTTTTCTCTGACTTTGAAGACATGATCAAGAGTGTCATTTTTTTTTATCTGTTGTAAAATTCAAGAACCACCTCCTCTGCTTTTTATCATGCTGTGGTTGTGCGCTCTGCCATGCACATTTGTCACAGAAATGTCACAGTACTCTCCTGGTAGTCAGAACTGTATGTGCCGTGTAACTGTAAACACAGTTGGACCAGGAACAAGAGTGATATTTCTGTCTTTCTTGCATTAACTCCTTCTCCTTTCTGTGGTCCATCCTAGTTTATAGACCTGTGTATTCTGCTGGGCTGTGACTACTGCGCCACCATCAAGGGGATTGGCCCCAAGAGAGCCATCGACCTGATCAGACAGCATGGCTGCATTGAGGAGATCCTAGAAAACATTGACTCCAGCGTAAGTTGATGTCTGCTATAATCCAGAAGTTCAGGCAGTTAAACAAAAGGAGGGTTTGGTTCTGATTCTTTGTGTGTTTATCTTGCTTGCCTTCATGCAGAAGCACCCTGCTCCAGAGGACTGGCTGTACAAAGAGGCCAGGGGTTTGTTTTTGAAGCCAGAAGTGGTGGATTGTTCCACAGTGGAGTTGAAGTGGAGTGAGCCGGATGAGGAGGGACTGATCCAGTTCATGTGTAATGAGAAACAGTTCAGGTGAACCATCAGCAGACTCTCTTCACACCAACTGACCCTGATTAACTGGTTATACAACATCTGACCACTAGGCAGCACCGCTGGCTTGTTTTGTTACTTACAATCTGCTAAATGTTGCTTTGAATGCTTGTTTTTGTTGCTGAGAAGAAAAATTGATGGAAAATTCAGCTGGAAACAACATTGTGCATAGAATAACATGTAACTTTGTATACATTAATTGATTGGTTTGGTTATCTGTGCAGTGAGGACAGGATCCGTAATGGCTGTAAAAAGATCATGAAGAGCCGGCAAGGCAGCACACAGGGACGACTGGACTCTTTCTTCACCATCACTGGATCTCTGTCCTCCAAACGGAAGGTACATGTAGAAAAACTACAACTACGTGTTTCCAAAATGATTGAATGATTGCACTTAATCTATTATTCATTTAAGATTCAAAATATTTATTGTCATATGCACAACAATTACAGGAAGCAGTCGTTGGCAGTAAAATTCTAAAAATCCCAGGCCCCTCCAACAGTGCTCACAAAATGTAATATAAAATAAAAGGAGAACTTGGGACATGAGATATAAGAAATGTTCAAAATATGAGAATAGAATATAGTATATACTGTAAAATAAAATATAACACACTAGAATAAAATATCAAAATATAAAATAGAATAGAAACAGAAAAAAAAAAAAAAAAAA
>NTHP01000084.1:1458478-1549361 GCA_003416845.1 Oplegnathus fasciatus | reverse complement strand
GGGGGGATGGGGGTGGTTGCCCTTTCCTGACCCCTGTGCACAATACTGACCTCTAAGACACTGACAGTAGAAAGAATTGGTACAGGGTTATAGTGTATAGCTATATTAGTGATGAAATATGAGAATAACTTTGAAAAACCATCCTTTGACAAACTGTACAGTAGTCTGCTTTAAAAGCTCTAAAAACCTCATCAGCTTCTTATTAGGAGTGATGGGGAAGTTTTAACAGTTTTGGTTATTTCACATGACCGATTTCGTATTTTGTTTTGTTTTGTCTCTGTTTGAATTGGGCAGGGTCAAGTTGAAAAAAAAAGTTGTTTAGTCACCATCAGTCAAATCTGATCAACCCACACAGTCCTGATTTTTTATACTGATTGTTGCCTATTTAGTCATGACTATTTAATGTTACAGAAAAAATACCTAAGATTTGAAGCCATATTTTCAGGAGCTTGATAAATATACTGTACATAACATGAGTATGTTTTAAAAGCTTTAAAGCCATTGGCCAGGACGGTTAATATTTTTTGCATAAAAAGCTAAACAATTGTTTTAAAAGGGCACACCACCTACTGTACACTTAAAGGTCAATTCACTCATTATGGTTAGTCCTGCTCAGCCTGTAAGACACAGTTGTATAGTGTCTTTTGTGGCTCTGGATGGAGCTTTCTGAAATCTGACAAAATAACCCTGATGCTGTCATGAGGGGAACATATGGGCTTGAGACTAAACATTTTTGACAGAAAACTTGTTACACACTAGAGTCAAAGAGTTTGAAAGATAAAAGCATCCAGCAGGGAGGGACGGTCTAATGAAAGACACGAGTCGCATTATGGGAAGTGTAGCATCCATTGTTTTTGGAGTTTGACCCATGCAAGGGACTAAAAGTCAGTTGCTTTAATGTTGACCATTCTTTTTAATCTGTCTCTCACAAGTCCCCCAACTTTCTAGAAGTGTGATACTAAATTGCTGGAGTGCCCCTTTAAATGTCCTCCTTACAAGATGGGGGAAAGTGATTTGTCTCTGATGAATGGCACTGACAAATAAGTTAGACAGGTTTATTGAAATTTGTCAAATTTATCATCAGGGAGTCACATTAGTTAGTCTTGTATTATATACTGTAGTTTAAGTAGCTGTCAGCACATGCTCTAATTTCCATCATGATTGTAAAACTCTTTAAGTGTTGCAACAAAATACAGCAACGGGGGACATCATTTTGCATTCTTCTGCTATCCTTCTCCTTTTTGTTTATCCACCAGTGGTTTGAAGGTCTTGATAATAACAGGTATGAACACCATCGCAGGAAGCAAAAACAATGGGGGCAGTTGACTGCAGGTTTTTAATTAGATTCCATTAGCTAAGTAATTGCATCAGGAATGCTCATAATGAACTCTAATTACTTGTGGAGGTCTAAATGAGAAAATCAGTGGCGGGCAGCGGTGGGTAAGGGAGAGTTCAGACATGCCGCAGGTGACTCTCCTTGGGGAAATTTGCGTGACAAATGACTCAATGTTCATGTTCACTTATCCATACTCTAACTGGAAGAAGGCTCTGCACAACTACTGTTTGAAGCCATGTAGCATTGTTCCGCTATTTTACATGTTTATATTGCCTGTCTTTTTCTGCTATTTTTCTTAGATGTTGTTTGTTTGGAATAGTAATTCACAGCATTCTTCTGTTTGTTCCCTTTACATATTGTCAATCATTTTATTCCATCACTCTGCTTCTATGTCTCCCCGTCTCTCTGCCTATATCCCAAGGCTAAATGCCCTGCAGTGTTCCCAGGTTGGCCAGCTCCTTCCATCTCCTCAGGCTCAGTGTCTTTGTGTACTTTCAGCCTTGTTATGCTGTCAGAGCAGAAGATTAGTCATTCAATCAGGCTGAAGAGGAGTCGTTCTGCAGATAAGGCCTGTGCTGAAGGAGCTCCTTCTCCATGCTGCTCCATATGTTGCCTGAGATTGGCTCCCTGCTTATCGACGCAGGACATTTGCATCTTTCCCACTCTTTTCTCCCTTTCTCTCTATCTCTTTGCACCCTCCCTCAAACTCGCCCTATCTCTTGGTTCCTCCCTGAACTATCAGAATTACATACTTATTTTCTTCCTCTCTCCAACTGCTTCTCATTCTGCTCTCATCCAGCTATCGTCGACAAATGCCCTGTCAAATTCAGCTTTTATCTAGCATTAGGGGTTGGAGATATAAATGAATGTTCTTTTCTTTTTATTTGCTACCAGTACACTCAATTCTATCTGTTTTATATTCAGACATTCAGAAGACATAAGAGTGAAATTGTTGAGCCTGCAGCCATGCTTGGCCCCCCTGTGTGTTTTATAGGCAACCATTTTTGCCTAAGTGATTGCTCAGCATGCTTCGGTTATGCATGAGAGAGTAGACTGACTGAAGTGACAGAAAATACATGTGGACCTTAGGTGGAAACAAACATTTTAAAAATAGGAGATATTTTAAAGATATTGTTACAAAGGAATTTTTCTGCTTATCTTTTTCTCAAGTAATGTCTCTGTGTGTATATGTACTTACACAGGTGTGTCTTTGTGTGTGTGTGTCTGTGTGTGTGTGTGTGTGTGTGTGTGTCTCTATCTATGCCCAGTCAGCTTATTTGTAAGAGAATCAGCCGGCTGCATTAAGCGATTAAACTTTAACCATAAAGTAACATCTGCTGACATGTCACCATCAAACCACCATGATTGAGGTTGAAGCTTTCAAGCAATCACTTTTAGATTTCTGTCATCATCCACTCACGGCATGATAGTTTTCACCCGCAAGGGTGAGGCGACTAGCTCATTTTGTTTGCTAATGAAAATAAAATTGGTGGCTCTAGTCAGAGGAACATAAATTAGATGTTTTTTATTGGTGATCATAAATAACAGTTCATAGCGGACGTGCCTCTATCATCCCACACCAAATGAAGCCATCTTGCAAATGAAAGGCAGTGGAAACCACAGCCAACAGTTATGTCTGTTCACATCTAATACTCACCCACTCAAGGATATTCATTAAGCTTACATTTTGGCAAAGCAAACATTACCCATAAATATCAAACAACAGTGGCATTAAATATAGGCTTTTTAGGGATCATATTTATTCTTCAAACCATCCACAATGGACTATCTTATGCATATCAAGTGCCTGTGGGATGCACATGGCAACAGGTCGGACTTCCTGGATTAGGATGGATGTCAGGGTAAGCAAATGACCCCTGAGGCGAGGCGCCTGCTGCTACTCTATACTTGGCTTTAGCCCTGAAATTCTCACTCCAGGGACACAACTGATCAACATCACATGTGTGAACCTCATTCCTCCCCTTTCTTCTGTTCCACCTCCTCTTTCTTCTCCTTCTCATATTCCTCTTAGACCTCCTCCTTACTTTCTTGCCCTCTCCCTTGCTTCCTCCTGGGCTGTGTGGCATGAAATATGATCCGATGTGCAGAGAGAGGCCCAAACAGTGCAATTTATCAGAGTTAGAGACATACAGGAGTAAGGCAAGGAGAGTACACCCTAAACAGCCTCCTGAATGGACCCGACTACTAAAGGTAATCAGTGGTAACACCATATAATGTCTGTTTGTTATACTGCACCTCAAAATGACTCCTCCATTAGAGAAATGTGCAGGGGTATACATGTACAATAAAGAACTACAGACACACGTGTGCATAAATCCAAGCTCTGCCTTTCTCTCTTGTATTTGACATTCACTTCTCTCGTTGCCCGCCTCTTTCTCTTTCACACTCACTTCTTCTTTATCTCTTCATCTCCCTGTGCATCTTTGTTTACTTTCCCTGGCCTGCCCCGAACCCTTTCTGTTTTCCTTTCAGAGTCGCTGTCCCTCTGATCTTTATTTCTCTGGCATCCACTGTCTGCGCTGCCAGTCCAGAGAACACAAAGACACAAGTGGCTTAAAGACCAAGTGTTTTACTGTAGCCCCTGTGTTCGTTATTGCTCTCATGTAGATATGTACATATTCTCCCCACTCCCAAAATAAGCCCCTAGCAAATATGACAGGGAGACAGTCCGTTAGTTAAACTGGCCTCGTTACTTTGTTTCAGCCTCCTAGCATAACCTCTCTGTGCCTTGTATTAATAATACTATATGGAATATTTGGTTACATTTGCCAAGTCTGCAAAGAAGCTGAGAGTATTTGAATGGCTGATGGACAAAGGGGGGAATATTGGTGAAAAAGAAAATGTCACAATGAAAAATAACAAGACCAAGAGTCTACAGCCATTCTAGCAGTTCTGTGAGGCTGTACTTCGACACAGGGGTGCTTTGAGGGAACACTAATGTCAGAACATGCTCACCATGATAATGTTGACATGCTGATGTTAAGCAGGTAATGTTTACCATTGTCACCATCTTAGTTTAGCTGGTTAGCATACTAACATGTACATAACTGTAGAGCTTCACATTTTATTAAAAGGTCATTGCTGACGCATTTTGGCCACATGCCTTCCTCAGAGCATGAATAGAGTGAATATACAGGAACACACATGTCCTGCCTTTGCTTGGGTATATCATTAGTTGTGCTGGTATTTGGTCATAAACCAAAGTACAGTATTGGACAAATTTTGAACTGAAGAATTTCATGGTAATTCATCCAATAGTTGTTAAGACATTTCTCTAAAAAACAAAAATATCAAACTCACAGTGGTGCCAGAGGAAATGTCAGAGGCTCACCAGTATCTGTGCAAAATTTTGTGGCAATCCATCAAATAGTTGTTGAGATATTTCAGTCTGGACCAAAATGGTGGACCCACAAACCAACCAAAATTGCCCTCCCTAGAGCCACAGTAATAGTGTGGCTGGAATCACTTTTGAAAAAATAAATGAGATAAAAATTGACTCCAATATAACTTGTTATTCCCTAATAAAAAATGAGTAAGATTTCATAATAAGCTGTTTTATGTTAACTGAAATGGACTAAGCATGTCTTAGTAATGGGATTTTTGTCATATCCGGACTGGAAGATAATTTACTGTGACTTTATACAGATGTGTCTCAACTTGGACACTCAAATTCTAACACTGATGTCACATGCAGAGTGCAGTTAGCTGTGACGACAGCATGAAACATGGCTGCGTCTCCTCTGCCGCTGATATTATCTGGTGCAATGAATATTTCTACAGAGTGACGTGCAAAAGGGCACGTCTCCATTCCTCTTCTAGCCTGCAGCTTACTTTTTTCATTATGTGTTGGACACACCATACATACGTACATGTGCCTATGTTGTTACCACAGCAATACATGCAGATTAAGCCTTGACACACAATTCAGTTTCATTGCTTGTAAATTAAAGTGTGGACAGCCAGTCCTAAAGGTCAAATTTGAGAAACAAATTGGATTTGCCAGGAGCAAATGAACATAGTAATTTGTCTAATATTCATGACACAATGTATAAAGAAATAGAGCGACAAGTCAGCTACGGTAAACTGTTTCTGTCAAGTAGAGCAATTACATCTCTTAGATCTCCAAATTGCACTGGAGATCTAATTGTTCTATGGCTTCAGTGCTAACATGCTATAAATAATAGAGCAGTTAGTATGTGTTTTTTGAAGCAATAAAGCAAGATCTCATAGTCTTCATCCTATAGCATCAACTTCCAGATATAGACCTCAGGCAGCCGTGAGCATTCACACACTGATAAATCCCACTGATCACACCTTTGACGCTATGAATAGTTTGAACTGTTATATCTGTACCAAGTGCTAATCCACATCAATTACATGTGCAGCCTGGTTGTAATCAAGACAAATTAGACCCTAGATATTATCACCATGATTTAACTTAAAGGTACCTTCCTGTTCATTGTGTTGTATTTACCACAATGTCTCACTTATGTCTAGCTAATCCTACAGTAGGGCACTTTCATCTCAATCAATGCTGACAATATGATGTTCATGAAAGTGTCAGTTGGCGGTGCATTTCCATTGCCTGCATCAGGACAGTGGGAAACATTTCATGTCTGAACTCTATCCAAACATATTCATCCATCAAAGTCATGTTGGTGGGGTGGAGGTGGGTGAGGGGGGGTACAATCACCAAAAGGGCACTTCTGTATGGATTTTGTACCGGTGTGGAAGGAAGCTGGCTAATGAATCTCAATGACTTGCAATTACAGCTGCTGTACTTACATGCCAGAATCTGCCGAGCATATCGAGGAGAGAGGCAAGCTGCTGTTACTGCAGTGGGACTCCTTCCCCAGGTGCTGTGCTGCGTTGTGTGGAGAGGTTGTTATTGATTCCACTGGAAACAGCTTCTTTATTAAAACCCGCATCTCAACCATCTGGTGTAAGGATCCAAGAGGTGTCTGTACAAACTACATGAAAATTTAATCAGCAGTGTCTGTCCAAAGTGACTACACTTACCCTCTGAATACAACATATATTATTTATTCATGCATGCTCCACCACGGCCGCCCTGTTGACCTTTGAATTACTAGCCCCTTGATCACTTCATGTGAATAGACAAAACTGACATTGAAAATGTGATTTGGCATCGCACAAAACTGTTGTCCTTATATAGCACTGAATATATAGAGGATGTTTACCAAGGTCATTTACTGCCAACAGACACAAATGTGGCATGTTGCTTTTATTCACCCAATACCTCATTTTTGTCATGCTATAAAAGCACACAGGAATATGTCATGATCCAACTACATTGCGATTTAAACATCCTTGAGCGTGCGCATACTTGCATGTGCACTAACATGCACGTGCAGAGGACTCAAACATATACTGTCCATTAGATGGGGTTTAAATAAGGTTTGGAATTTATGTCATAACTTCGGTGACCAGCACCTAGACTAATAACTTGGCATGTCAACGCTACAGCGAACACGTGCACATACATGGCAAAGAATATCATCCTACTGCTCATTAATGTCCACCATGTGTAAAACAGCCAAACCCAGGCGATGTCAGTAATGAGACCAAAGATCATTTGACCAAGACCGTGAGTGAGCCAACACTCTCCTGCAAAATCTCAGCAAACGTATTTCGTCTTTAAGATCTTTGTACCTAGACATATTAAATAGGTCTGTTGCCATGGATGCGAGTGAAGCCAAATTGTCTTTGCTAATAAAATAGCTGCAAGCTAATCTGGGGGCTAAGTAATATCACAGTACAAGAAAAAATAGGGTTTGGGATGCTTTTTCATGATTTTAATGCACTTAATTGATTGCGCCCCAGAAGAGCTCCATTGATTTAATTTAATTTCTCTTTTATTTTATGTTTTATTGTTTGGCTTTGTGTTGTTGTTTTTTATTTTTCAACATACAGTAAGTGCATACCACATTACTGAAATCAATATTATGAACAAATAAGTTTATTTAATAAATGTATTGGATTAAATTAAACAGTCTCTTTGTAGATTACAATTAAATAATACAATTTGCAAAAGCTACAGACATTAATTTGTTGAATACAGGTGTTAAACAAGACACGTGCATGCATCTGATACATGTACACCTACAAAAAAGAAGATGTTGCTTTATCAGCAGTGGCCTGTCTATTGCGCAAAGACTGCACTGCTCAGTTTCTAGATTGCCCTAAAAAGCATTGTGGGTAATGAAGTTTAATCATCACAGTACAAGACTTGTTTAAATGGCTGTATTCTTTTCAGATCTCAACTTATCAAAACATAGTTTTGGCAAATGGCATTAAAATGATGTTTAAAGGGAAAAATTGAAGGTGTCTTTTTAAAATCTTGGTAATCATAGGTGCTCAACATAATTTAGTCACTACAGATAAAACATTATGTGCATCAGGCCACAGTAGTGGCAGGTATCTATTTTTCAGAGAAAACACACCCCCTATTAAGGGTATCAGTGAGTCAATACAGACTAGAAGGGCAGCCAAGGATATGTTGTGAGCACTCATAATGCATATCTACGTGGTTAATCATGATTCAAAACATGCACTTAGACTTGACAGTTCATAGTTCAGTTCCTGTGTTGGAGGATTGGGGACCTATTTTTGATGCACACAACATGTTGTTTATCATATATTCCTTACTGATAAGTTGTATGCCTGCAACCCAGGAGCATCTACAAGACTGCAACCACACTTCCAAGTCAAAGTTTGCCATCTGCATTGTATATCATCAGGGTTGTAACAGACATGAATTAGTTTTGATGGGATATTATGGACCCAGTAGCCTACATGCCATTATCTTCTAACTGCCTGCTCCTTTTCTGCCCTTCCTCTTCCTTTCCTTTGTAACCCTGAAACAGAACTTAATACCTGTATCTTACTCCAAAATTCCAACTTTGAAATATTTTAGAAAGACATCTATCAATGCTGTCCACTCTCAGGTGTTTTCAGTTCCTTTGATAGGCACTTATATGCAAACAAACCCACACCTGCGTATGTAAACTGTGAGTTAGTTGAAGTTGCTAAATCATAACATTAGTGTTTCTGTCAGAAATATGTTTTCCATCACGGAGCATAGACATAGAGAGGGTTTAGTGGGATGGAAATAAAAAGAAAGTTGGTGAAGTGAAAATAAAAGGTCAGAAGGAGAAGCGGAGGGAACAAGAACAAGAATGAACAAGAGAAAAAAAAACACAAGAAAGAAAAAAAAGATTCACCAGGATCTGCAGTGGCCCAGCATCAGCTGTCACTAGACTTGCGCCACTCCCCACAGCGCCACAACTGAGCCCAATGAGGAATAATGAGCTTTAGAAATCCACAAAGGTCACTCACTGCAAAGCTTTCCCTCCTCACTCCAGCCCAATCAGAAATGCCACCACCAGAGCTCAAAAAGGAAATTCTATAGTTTGGAGATGGGGGTGAAAAAAATGGGGGTAAAAAACCTAAAGAAGGAGAAAAGCAGAGCCAAGCACTCTAAAGAAGATCTTCACCTTTATCTGACAACCTGAGAGCAGAGGAGCAGTAGGGGGCTACAGCAGGAGATGAGAGGACAGAATTGAAGAGGGGAGGAAGAAAAGAAGGAAATAAAAAGGAGGAGAGGGAAGGAAAATATTAAGGATGACACAGGGAGATTGTGTACTAAAAGGAAGGAGATTGTGGGACTGAGACAGTACAGGCCTTGGTGGTGGGGCAGAGAAAGAGATGATAGGATTGGAATAATTAGAGGGAGAGCAGTGCAAGGGGGAAAATATGCTATAAAGCCTTAGTGTGTGAAAGAGAGGAATATCAGTGAGGACACACAGAGCTTCTTTAATCCTGGGTAAGTGTGCTGCCCTTCCACTCCTTTACCCGCTCACACTCAGTGGCGATAGGGAAAGAAAAAAAAGAGAGGGAGACATGAATATATTATCTTTATCCAGCAATATATCATTCAGGAACATATGGCACTTAATTGTCTCACTTGAACTTTACAACAGTTGAGCTATTCAACAATATAGTAATGCACTACATTTTAAAGCCCCAATAGGCAATTAATGTACAGTGCTGTTTCTGCCCAACTGTGAATGGCCATGTGGCCTGCATCCCAATTATGGTTAATGCGCTAGAGTCCGCCTGGTCTGCATTTAAATACAGAATACCTTGGCCGCAATTGGAATGCAGACTGTGTGCAAAACTGCACACGTTCTCACGTTTTGCATGTTAAGGCTAATCTAAAGCTTTTAAGGGCTTGGTGGTGCCAGCAATCCATTTGAGAAAATGAATAACAAAGTGTGGAATAGAAGTTCACATAACACAGCTGAAACTGAAGCTGATCAGTTAACTTTAAAGGAATAGTTTGATATATTGGGAAATACGCTTGTTTGCTTTCTTGTGAGTTAGATGTGATCAATAATTAGTAGTCAGTATCTAGCTTAGCATAATGACTGGAAGCAGGGGGAGATAGCTGGCCTGGCCAAAGTTTTAAAAAAATCTGTATACCAGCACATTTAAAGCTTAGCAATACTACTAACTACTAACTTTGGACAGAGCCGGGCTAACTGTGCTCCCTGTTTCCAGTTTTTTGCTAAGCTAAGCTAATTTCCTATTGGCTCTAGCTTCATATACTTTACAGATATGAGAGTGGTATTGATCTTCTCATCTCACTCTCGACAAGAAACACCCAAATGATTTGATAAATACATAATGCTTCTACCCTTTGTGCCATACTCCATGGCAAGCAATCAGTCGTATAAGGGCCCAGTTCAGAGCTGGGACGAAAAATATGCTACCATGCATATGTGTACCATTTCAAATATAAAGACCATGAGACAGGTAGCCACATTCATTGTGTATCTCCCAACACCATTGGGATTATAAAGCGGCCAAACATTAAATGAACCTGACTTGATGTCTTTCCAAAGCTCATTAAGAGCTATTAAAATTACATTAAATTACAACTGCATGGCATATTTCTCACCTGACATTTATTTAGCAAAAAGATTTAGGGAGAAATCAAACATGGCCAGAACAGCCGCCATTTTTATATAGTTTGGAAACTGGAGGGAAAGAGCAGAGACAGCCCAGTGAGTGGTGCATTTGTCCAATCAAGTGTAGTAAGGGCTCATTGTTGATGACTGAGTGGAGGAGAAAAATGTCAATGTTATCTATTGTACTGCTTACTTGAGATGTCTCAAGCTAAGTCATCCATGGCACTACCAAACCACTGTGAGGGAAGTAAATATTGTGGATGGCTTTCCCAGATTACATCTATGCTTAAGTTCAACAGGCCTCCACACTAACAGTTCTTATATGCTTCTGATCCGATGCTTCTGACGTTGCACAATATAGCTGCACCCCACAGTGCAATGAGTTTATTTCTTCATGCATAGGATAACTCTGCGTGTTACTTTAACATAGCAGACAACTGACAGGGTTGTTCTATAAACTCTGTTTGCCTCCCATCCCCACACATCTTTGATAATGTTCACATGTAGTTTTACTCTTTCGATAAACAAACAGAACAATTCCAAGTGCCAACTGCTCACATTGCTGGATATTACTATGCATGATAAAAATAGTTAAATCTCAGCAAGGTAGGATGAAGAAGAGATGTACTCTGTCTTCGTATTTGACGTCAGTGTGGCCATTTAACCGGCTGTGCTGTTTCACTCTGATTCTGATTCAACCCACTTCAAGTGCCTTTGTTCTTCTGCCTCCTCCTGAGAGTACCTGGTTATCAGCTGACTCATCCTGTACGTAGTTGGAGTGAGTAGTAGTTAGGGTGACTATCCC
The DNA here is from genome assembly GCA_003416845.1 of Oplegnathus fasciatus. Taxonomy (NCBI): domain Eukaryota; kingdom Metazoa; phylum Chordata; class Actinopteri; order Centrarchiformes; family Oplegnathidae; genus Oplegnathus; species Oplegnathus fasciatus. The sequence continues at coordinate 1,538,206 of NTHP01000084.1, read as the reverse complement.
AGTTCCGTGTTGGGAATGTGCAGAAGTAATTCCACTTTTACTACAGTTGATTAATCATTAAACAGCTCATTTTAAACACAATAAATAAATACATAAAACAGCTGTTGTGCAGTCTGTGCTGTATATGTCACTCAGTCAAAAGTGTCTGCGCATACTGTGGATGATGATTTGTTAAGCATTTTTCATCAGGCCGCTTAACGACACACCTGGTTACACTTGCGTTCATAAATTAATTAACAACCTTAACAGAAGGCCAAATTAAGTACTATAACAAACCAAAATATTACTAGATATTAAATGGACGTTTAAAGCTTTCCCTTCACCCTCACCCTGGAAACGCAGTGGTGTGTCAGTACAAAACTTCTTCTTCTATGAGGCAGCGACTTCTTAACATTCCACTTGGCACTGAGGGCTACCTCTTACACCTTCTGAAGTTGAGGTAATTTAAGTCCAGGCCTAAAGGCCACAGACAGCATAGGAAGGAGCCACTGTTATGCCAATGCAAGTCAGATACAGTAAATTTAACTTGCTTGTATAATTGCTAATAAGCAAAAAGCAAATAGCTGGGCACTCGTGCCAAAGACAAGTACAACCGTTGTTCTTTTGCGGGGGGGGNGGGGGGGGCGGTGTTAACGATGGTCGTCCTGTTGAAATACTGGCACCACTCTCGCTACTCCCAAGTGAGGAGGACAAGAATGTCATCCTGTTTTTTCATATTGTAATTTTGCTATTTTGGTCTATTTTGTACACACAACATCGATTGCATGTCTGTCTGTGGAAGATGGATCCCTTCTCTGTTGCTCTTCCTGAGGTTTCTTCTATTTTTTCCCCATTGAAGTGTTTTTGGTGGTAATTTATCCTTTTCTGAATCGAGGGTCTAAGGATAGAGGGTGGCGTATGCTGTAAAGCCCCTTAAGGTAAAATTTGTGATTTGTGATATTGGGGTATACAAATAAAAGTGAGTTGAGCTGACATGAGGACAGGGGAGGAATGACTGTCCAGAGGAGCCATGAGAGTCACTGATGAAGGTTATGTCCCTGTCTTGTAACAGCGGTAGCGGCCAGTGAGGACATTGTAGCTGAAGACTGCAGAATTGTCTCACAGGTGAGCCGAGTGAAATGACCAGCAACAGGCCCACCATTCATGAATGTGGCACAGTACCAGGGGGCACTCCTATAGCCCCCCATGAGGGCCATTCCCCATCTCACTCTCCCTTCTTGTCCTGTTATCTTTCTACCTTAAACTAGACATAAAAACACATAAAAATACCTATAAAAATATGGTACAATACCACCATATTGAGCCTGGAGTGCATTGTCTGTCGTAGCGTGACTTACTGGCATATATCTAATGAACTGAGTATGCTGTTAAAATCACAAACTTTTGTGGCTTTATACGTTGTTGTTTTTTAATACATTGATTGACACTTACCTGGATCCCTTGGGCATAGAAAAAAATCAATCAGTCAATCGGAGTTTTGCCACAGAAACATTAAGGATGTGTTTACCAGGGTCAGGGTTCTTAGTATGCAATATTTGGATTGTTATTTTACACACACAAAATACATAATTTACATAAGAGGTTACGTCCTGAATGAAAGAAAAGGTGAGGGTATACAACCTGATTAGAGAGTAAGAGACTCATAAAGTGAAGGGATGGGGAGTACAGATGGGTGGAATAATAATGAATTACTCTAGATGGCCGAGTATGAGGATGCACACTGATATATGCTGAGGCATGTACTGTCCTCCAGTTGAGTTCAGGATGACTTTTTCCTATGGTACACTGCAGCATCCCTAATGATTCAAACTACAGAAGTGCTTAGATCATCACAAGTGTGCTTTTACACAACACACTCATCCGAAGTTTCGCACCAGCTAAAAACACTCACAACACCCACAGACTACATGAGTCGACACAATACTGACATACAGGTTTCAAACAGATTCCCTTTGAGCTGGACCGTGAAATGTCAGTATATGAAATGAATGATCGTATAGCTAAAATACTGTTTTAATTTTTAACTTAAACTTAAATTACTTTACATTTACTTCTAGTCTCTCTAAAAGCATAAATAAGACAGTTGATAAATTATGGAATTCATGCATGTTAATAAGATACAGACAGACTGGTGAAAAATTATCGGAAAAACCACTGTAAAATGTTTTAAGTAAGAATACAACTATAATAATACTATGTGCCATCAGAACAGCTTCAATGCACCTTTGCATAGACTCTACAACTCTAAAGGTTGGATTACTACTCCTCCAAATGATATTCCCTCATCCCTCCAAAATCTTCCACAGATGTTGAATTGGGTTGAGATATGCTGACAAACCAGCTAATTTCCAGTGGAGCTGCTCCAGAGAGTTTCTCTTAATCAATACAGTTTATTTTAATTCTGGGAGACAGCTATGCTTGTTTACAGATCTCAGAGGTCATCATAGAGCATATGTAAATTCTGTTTCAGTGGGGATTGCCAGGTTAAAGGTTCCTCTGTGTAGATATTTTGTTAAGCTTTATTTATTCTGGGAGTCTCCTTGGGATCAAGATCTGTTTTGCGCGGGAGACCTGAGAACAAATTACATACACCCAAGATGAGTGAATCACACATACAGACTTGCAGACAAAAATAATAGCAAATAAAATTTACAAAATGTAAAGTGAGCAAGGAGCACTGATTGGCTTTTAATTTTTCTGGCATCTCTGACACAAACTGCAGTGATGTGATCACTGGTGTACAGATTAGAACGACATCTGTTGTTTTAGATTTAGCAGCATGTTTCAGATTTGGTCTGGTTGGTTTAGATATCAGATGAGAGAGATTTATTTATATCAAAACTGAGCTCTTTAAGCTTGTCTGAGATGCTGGAGAACCAGTTAAGTTAAGGTTACCCATGATAAGCAGCTCAGAGATTCATATGTTTACCGTAAAGTCCTAATCTCCCTCAGTAAATCACTAATTGCAGAGGTTGGGAAGCGGTTAATACCAATAGCGGTGATGTGAGCATTCCCCGCAGCACATACATCCAGAGCATATAGTCACATTCATTAGGCACTGAAGAAGAGTTAAGTAGACATGCAGTAAAGTAGTTCTTTACTTGAATCAATACATCACCTCCTTTACATTTCCTGTCACATATAAAAAAGATGTATCCAGCAATAATTCTGTTTTCAGCTGGAACATGGGCATGTAAGAATTAAAATATATTTGGTGTCTCAAAAGTCATGTATAACCCCCCTGGAGTCCTTTAGTGGTAGCATTTGTTTTCTTTTTGCATTATCAACACCACCACGAGGGCAGGGTGAAGTTATAATAATAATAGCATTGAACATTTCTGCCAAAAGTTCCCAGGGTCAAGGTAAAACACACAGCATGCAACTCACGGGAGAAATCACCGTGATTGTGTCATATTTTTTACTGTGCTATCGAATGCTGTAATGACTTGTTTTTTACATGTAGAGGCTTGCCTGTTACAGTGCTTATTTCTGTCATTTGGCATGGAATAAAGGGTCTTTTTGAGCAAGACAGAATACATGGAAAGGTTAATGTTGGGAGCTGTGTGTGAAGGAGTGGTCACAGAAATTAATATAGTTTTATTTCAGTTAAATACACACAATTACACATGAAGTACGCACGTTCCAATAAACACACACATTAGTTCAGCAGCACAAGGAGAGAGTAGACATGTGTATTGTGATTACACCAGCACACAGGAACATCTGCATGCATTATCACTGTGGAGCTATTCATCACACCCAGGCCACTTCCAAAATGCACTGTATTTGTAACACAACATGTGCCCGCACAGACGAAGCTTCGCTGCATACATAAGCACACACACACACACACACACACATATTCTTTCATTAAGCAGGGAGGGAAGGAAGGAGAGACTGGAGATGTGCCCAGAACAAACCCTGTCAGGTTAACCATGTAGAACGAAAATTCAGGAGGAAGGAGTGAGAACAGTTATGTGAGGAAAAGAGCAAAATTAGCGGGTGAACACCGCAGCCTCGGGAGTGATCACAGCCAACACACTAAGATAAGCCTGGGAGAGGTCAATAAGGAAAACCATTAGCTGACAAATGGCACTATAATATCAATATAAACCAGGCCTATAGGAATCAGAGCTTGCATATCAACACATGAAAAGCAATAACAACAGCCTGGACATTAAGACTAATGCGTCCCAGTGATAATCCCTTACTTCTTACTTTGAAATTATCATTACGTTGCACCACTCAGATGTAAATGGGACATTTCAGTCATTTCAGTACTTTAATCTATGCTTTAAGCTCTAATCCTCCATACTGTTGAGGCTCAAAACTCAGGCAGTCTCACTTACAGGGCGGTTGGTCATTTGGAGTCCAGAAGCGGGCAAAATTATTTTCTCCTTTCACTTTCCCTGTCTTTTCATCTCTGGCTTGTGTCGTAATAAAACCTGCTGAGGCGCATAGAATACTGAAAAATAACATTGGCCGGGATAGGCCCGGTGAGATCCTCACATTATTCAGGGCACCTCCGTGGCCTTGTTTACACATACACATTCTCCCCCTTCAGTGATAGCCCTGATGTGGGATTAATGTTGTCATTTGCACCTATTGTTCACACCCCCCCGCCTCTTCTTCTCCATCCATATGTTCTGTCCCCTTGTGATGCAGTTTTCTCTGCAGCCTCTAGCCTTTCACCATCCCCACCTCCTCCCAGCCTGCTTCTTTTCCTCCCTCCACTGACTTTTAAATGAGCAGAGCACCCAATGGATATATCACTAACTCCATTAAGCGGACAGCGTTAGCCTTAAGGTGGAGCCTGTTGTGTGAGTATGTGCCATGTGTGTTTGCGCGTGCACATGTGCATGTATGCTTGTGTATATGGATGTGCTGTATGTGCATGAGGTGAGAGAAGGAGGGAAAAGGGCAAAGAATGGAGGTAAGGAGAGTTCAGTGGTGTGTGTGTGTGTGTGTGTGTGTGTGTGTGTGTGTGTGTGTGTATTAACTGCATGTGTGGGTGGGCTGCAGTCACATACCACTGAGGTCAAATTTGCAAAGATTGAACATAAGCACCCACATTCCCCTTTTCCATCAATCTAAGGTAGAATAGCCATTAAATTAATGACCCGGTCTCCCCGCCTGCATGTGTGTATGTGTGTAAATAATGCATGCAGGTAGGAAGAAGCACAAAGAAGAACCTCAAATAATGTAAATTATTACATGAAAGATGAGCAGGGATAAAAGAAGACCAGATACAGGAAAGCCCACTTGCAAAAAGATGTGCAACATATGATCTATAGAACACCTCAAAACAGCTCACAGGTCTCGCTTTTCAGCATGAATGAATCATATTTATCTGCCACAATAGACACACCCCATTAGTTATGGGTGCTGGACTGGATCATAATCAGTTTCATGTGTCTTTGCTCTGTCTCCTGGGAATTCCAAGTACATACCGCCTCACCATACTCGAAGATATCCGCAGCAACAATGTGAGAAGTCCCACTATTTCCTCCTCTATTCCTCCATGCGTCACAGATCAATATTAGTGTCGACACCTTGCTTGTTATCTCAATGGTGGAGTCTGATTTGATGGAGGAAGCACTCTGGGTAGGAAGTGTGTAACGTGGAAATGTTGCATTAATTGGACGTATTGGATTCATTTGACTTCCTATGCTTTCGAAAAACGGGGTGATGGTCTTTGGGTTCCATTCATTAGTGGAACTGAACTCACTTCTGTTCTTGAGGTGTAAAGTACAGCATGAAGTGACTGTGGTAGAATGCAATAAGGAAAGTGTGGAGTTCTACCGGTAACCAGCTGGCATTAATGTGTTAGAGATTTTGTGTGTGACATGAGGGACAATTTTTGTCCCCTACAGCCACACCTGCCATTTCTTCTCTCTGTGTATTCTCGCCAGAAAGTCATTTGAAGGCTAAAACACCACTTAACTCTTATTGGTGTGACAGACTACAAAACACGCTTTTTAAAACATGGATGATGATTTGAATACCTGTTGTTTTTTCCCTTTTGTAAGTGGCTTAGGTGAGTTACAGTAGAGTGCTAATGTACTCTCGAAATGTCCTGATTACAAAAGGAAAAGCATTTGCTTTCACCTTCTCTGTTGTTTTTGCTTACGAGGCCACATTTTTGTGTATTGTATTATTGCCTGTATAATGTGCAGTGCTAAAGTTCAATAGGTGCATATTTTGCACACTGCACTCTTCATCAACAGCTAGCATTCATTTTAAAGTCCCCCCACACTCAAAACTCTCTTTTGCATGTTGCTGCCTCACTTGGATGATGTATGTGCAGAGAAGGCTGCTTTCACATTCACCTGCTGAAGGATTAAAGTTTCTCTGTGCTCCACTGAAATCTGACATACAACAGCTACAAGCATGATTTTTGGGACATTACAACAAGTTTGGAAATCAATCGTGGCCCATATGCAACTTGAAACCTTCAGTGCGCATACACTGAGAATGGACTTCTACCTGAAGTAGAGACATCTTGTGTCCAGCAATTAAACTTTTTCAATTAACAATATTTTTGCATATTCATATAATCTGGATTTTCCAATGAGGGAGAATGAGTAGAAGCAATTTTAAGACTTTTATTTGTGGAAAAACAATATCATACACATAATTATTATTCCAAGCAGAGTAATGTCTGGAGGGGATCTTTAAATGATGGAATAGCAAATAAACCACTCAACTTTCACTTTCCCCCCTCACCCCATCCTCCTTTTTGCTCCACTCCTCCTCTTTATCCCCTCCACGGCGGAACTGAATGGTGAAAGCGGTACAGCTGTAGTGATGGAGGGGAGGCAATAAAGAATACAAAAAATTAGCTTTGGGATGCTGCATAAAAGTTGTTTGTCTCCTTCTTCTCTTCCAAACCTGTGGGGCCCCACAGTCAGCTACACAAATGGGAGGGCAGAACATCGGTTCCACTTACAAACCAACTCAAGCACAAAGCAGCTATGTCCAATTATGGGAGGCGCAAATTAAAAGTGCAAATTGCAGTGTAAAAATCTCAGAGTCAAATTTAAATGTAAAACTTGAAACCAGGGTGCGTGCAGCATTCTAATGAAGCCATTGAAGGGGATTAATATGCTGGGTAATTGCCGGATCTCTTCTTTCTCTCTAAAGCCCTTTTTTAATCAACATTCAACTAATTACTTAACCCAGGGATGTTAGGAATAAAAAGCTGTTGGTTTCAAGAGATGGGTGGACAGAGAGATAAGAAAATTCCCTGCTTCCCTCCCTTCCCTGCTGTCCATATTTTTAAAAAAACGTACTTTTGATATTACAGTAACAGAAGGAATCTCTGAAGGATGCTAGAACAGAGGCGAGGCTGCAAATTCTGGGCCTCTGACAACAGCTTAACAACAGCTCAGACACAATAAATATCTACAATCCCTGGTTTGTTACAGGGCCTCTGTCCAGCTCTGGGCCCCCCTAAATCAGTGAAAAGATTTCTTCCCCCTCGATGGCACCCCTGTGCAAGAGTGTCATATTACCATGTTTGCAGGTCTCATGAAACTTTTTGGAGAGCAGTTTCTAAATCGATCTTTTTATTCTGTTCAGTGTCCCCACTGCTGTAATGGCAAATTCATTTCATATCAGCCTTGGAAGCTGACAAATCACCCTGGAAGGAAGATACAAGGTGAACTAACACTATATAGAGCAGCAAAGTGGGGTGAGTTATATAAGGCAGCTAGAGAGTTAAGCGGTAAAAAGGCCTCTGCATTATTTTTCAGTGACAATGCGCTTCTGTCATTTGGACTGCCAGAACACGTTCCTGTTAAATCACTTGTACAATTTGTATTGGCGTTGGAAAAAAAAGTCCTGCTCATTGACAAAAGTCAAAGGTACAAAAATGTGTGAATGAAAACTTTAGTGAAGTTAAATACGACTCCCAGTGAGCACTGCATCCAATCGCCAAGCTTAGAATTCTGTCCACTCCTTCACTAATGGAAGGTTTACAGTCAGAGGTTTAAGCTTTATACAGCTCATTAAATGCTTTCAGCCGTAGACAAGCAGTTTCTGTCAGAAAGAAATCTACGGACACACAAAAAGTAAGAACCAGTGCACTTAAAATGAAAGATAATAGTGGGTTTTGTCAACCTGTGTGTCATGGTTTCTAAACACTACTTCTCCAGCTTAATCTCACTGGCATGCATTACAAACCTCTCCTGTCATTTCAGACCCTGCTTCCCTCACCTGACCACCAACTGTCCTCAGTGTGCTTCCCGCCCTCGCCGATCACCCGACCAGTCACCAGCCTACACACCTGCTCCCCATTAGAAGTGTCGGGCAAGTTACTTGAAAAATGTAATTAATTACTCGTTAAATATTACTTATTGAAAAAATAGTCACATTATTTTATAATTACTCAACAACAAAAGTAATTAGTTACATACAAACTAGGCGATTCTTGAATGTAGGCTATAGCTAACATTAGCCAGCAAGCTGAGAGGAGACAACATGTAAATACAATAACTCCCAGAGTTACTGGGAGTCACTTTCCTCTTTTGGTAGAGGCTTGCCAGCTCCTCACATCTTCAGCCCCTCTGACAAGCTAACGCAGAGATTAACCTGATATCACCATCCAACAAACTCCCGGTACGACAGCGAACAAACCCCAAATTGTTGGAGTAACAGAGCGTCAGTGGGATTGTTAACTGTAATGTAGGTTATCTACTAAATTTCTTTGAGATTCTAACCTTAAATACTGAAAATGTTCATATATAAGATATCATGACATTATGATGCTGCATGCACATCCTCGATTATTTGTAAATTGGAAACCTGTCTATATGAGCACTACCCAGGCAGTATTTACCCTCTGTGTTGCCTTGTTGCTCTACATCTTTGTTGTTTTACCTGCATGTGCTTGTGACTCATTGTCTGCTTTCTGATACCTGTGTGCCTGGCTTAGTGCTATGGTTCTGTGTGTCTGATCCTGCTGCCTGTTCACCACGGATTGCTACTTTAACCGACTAGGACTTTTTTCCCCTCCTCTACCTCTGCCTCATGAGTGTGCATTTGGATCCAACTTGAGCAGGTTCCCCGAACCGTGTCTTCTTCTGGTTTGTGTGACAATGGCTGTGTGAAATTTTGTCACTTAAATCACCACAGAGCTTTGAGTACCACTATTCCGTGAGTTGATCCAAGTGCCGCTCATCCCGGCACACCCGGAGGATCATCACCGTCACCAGCAGTCAAATCCAAAAAGCACACAAAACATGTCATTTCAACACTTACAAGCTCACACTGCAGTTACAGTTCTTTAAATAGCAGCGACTGAACTGTTCTCAAGTCTCAGTTATAATGGTCCATTTTCAGCATTTCTTAGCATTGCCCACACTTGTTTACTTGGCTTGCAGCTGGTCTTTTTCACAGTCACATCATATCAGAAGAAGCAGAAGCATGGACTTCTCATTGTGACAGCTTGAAAGCATTCCTGTGTTTTACTCCCCAGAACACCCACATCAAAAATCATTTTTTCATATGAATTTTTTGTATGAAATCAAATCTAAATGAACACGATATTTTTTTTTACTATTTGGCTGAGAGTGAACATGACAGATGATTGTGAATGTGCTCAGACTGCCAACATTTTTCGTTTCCTGTACTCTTGGTAACAGACATCCATTATTTTTTATGTCAGATCATCGTTTTCATAATTAATGTCCATTCATCCATTAGTTATAGCTTTAGTGGTTAACTTATTAGCGCTTCCCTGACACCTACATGTGAACAGGTGGTTTGGGTGTTGTTCAACATACACTTCCCTGCTAATGATGCACTGCTCTGTTTGGCAAGCTGTACTGAAAGGGTATGAGGTTACAGATGAATGGTCAGTGACTCTGGACTCCTGCTGTTATCATGTCATACTTACAGTATGAATGGTCACGCCCTCTTTGAAATGATGGTGCAGTATATTCAAGTTTGTGGCAATGGATAATCAGCATGCAAGATGCAATGGGACTCTAGTTAGTTCATTATCACATTTCAGCAAAGTACACCCATGGCCCAATAGCAGGTTTTATGGGAGGGAAGTGGGGCTGACGGCCCAGAGTCCACACTCACCAAGCGGTCCCAGATCACACCCTTTTTTTTTTTTTACCATAGATTTCATTTTACAGGTTTTTTTAAACTGATTTATAACACTCACTACTGTATTATGTAAGGCAGAAAATCTGATTTGATATCATGCCGTGGGCTATGCATCTGCTGTTTTCCTGTACCTCTCTGTTCTGGTAGCATTGTGGTGTTCCTACAGTGTTGTCTGTCTGGTACTCTTTGAAAGGGCCCCCTGACCTTCCTTTTGCTTTGCCGTTTTGGCATACTTAGTAATTGATGATAGTGTGAGAACACTTTTCAAAAATTATTTTTTTAATTAATTTAGTTTGACATGACTGGGTTCCACTGTGCTACAGTGTACAAGGGCTTAACTACCGCAAAAATGGAAAGGAGACAAAAACCTGGTGCACAGACGTGTTATAGCAAAGATCGTCTTGTCGTGTGTCCTTCTGTCAAGTTTTTTCATCAACAGGTTTGCCAGTATGAATCAGAGAAGGATGGACAGCTACAGCTGAACATTAACTTGTATTTAGTTTGTTGTTTGGAGATAACTGAGTAATTTATTATCTTGGAGTTTGACCACCTCTTTGAGAAACAGCTAGTTAAAAGAATGTGTGTTTCTCTCTGTTTGCAGAGTGGCAATACTGAAGAAATGATTTAGTGTGGTGGATTTGTGGCTGCAAACTGTTCTGCAAGTCTTAGTTTGAAGAATAAGCTGGCAATGCTGCTGATTTTTATTTATACTGTATACTGTTTTTTGATGCTGGTTTTACAGACTAAAATCTTGTTTATTGATAAATTCAGACCCGAGGCGTGTGCTCTCCTTGGTACTGAAGTGATGTTGATGTTGTAGACATTTGGCAGAGTACTGTGTGGATTATTGCCTTGCATGGCCTCTGGTTTCTCTGCGGTACTCTAGTAGTAAAGGGCAGTAGCACCAGGCTGGGTGTGGTGGATCCTTTTGTGGGTGTTTTATGAATATTCAGTTTTAGCTGCTGCAGCAGCACCTGTGAGTGGCAGATAAATCTCTTCCCTGTTATCTGGAGAGACTCTGGACAGGATGCACAGACTGTCAGACAGTCACTATATTATACTGATATCAGACAAGAAACATATCATAAATTCACTCTAGATACAAAAGAACATATGTTATTATATAATATGATAAATTAATACTAAGATAATGTTGGGTATGCCATGAGATATACAAGAAGTAAATACAACAGAGAAAAATCACAAGTATATACTACTGCTATAATGTATTTTTATATATATGAATGCAAAAAATATCAAAATAGACTAAGATAATTATTAAGATTGTAATGCAAAAAATGAAGTGTTTTACATTTATTCTTTATTGGAAGCTTTTAATGGACATACTGCCTGTGTTTTGTTTTTCAGTGGAACTTTTTTCAACTCTTTCCACTAAATGTATTTCAATGCCAATATTTCCCTTTTCAGTTCAGGTTTTGTTTTCAACGCCAAATGCCAAAATCTAAAGTCACTGTCCTGACTCCATACTAACACTGCACACGAGTGTTGAGAAGAGCTAACACTGGTTGTCAAGGAACATTAAATTTCAACTACCCAAAGAGCCAGTAAGGATTTCACTATAGTGTAAAAATACAGACACACTGGGGTGCTAACCTAGACACTTTTAACGAGTTGAAATGATCTCTGAAAGTGTTAATTTGTGCCACAGAGGGCAAAACTGTTCTCACAGGCTGAATGGTTATCCACTTGACAAGAACACTGATGGCTTTTTTTGTATACACAGTCGATCATGATGGACAAAACTTCAAGATATCCAGAACAATCTTTTAATAACTGTTCCATATTCCATTCATAATCTTTAGCTAACCAAAAGGTTTTTTGGCAAACCTGTATTTGTCATCAGCGCGTTAACACTATGTAACAATGCTGCGACCAAAACACCATACAGTATAAATAGAGTTGTTATACATGAATGTAATACAGTTTTGTCAGGCAAGAAAGGACTTTCATAAAGGTGTGTGATGCCAGGAAATGTTTGTGACGACGTGGCGGTTTTGCAGAGCTCATTAGTTTGTCAGATAACGCGTTCCCTGCGGGGATATGGCAGCCGCCTTCCGCATTGCTAAGTGAAGCATTGACAGCTGTGACATCAAATCACTGTTTGAAAGCGTAACTCATCGCTACGACATTGTGTCATCATAAAAAGGAGGCCATACCTGCTAGTCTCGGTGCAACAAGCTTCACATTGTGACAGCCAGCTGCACCAATCTGCGGCATGAAAGGGGTAGGTGGCAGGTGGGGGCTAAAGGATCTGTGGCATTGAGAGAGTGGGAGATGGGAATGAGAGATAAGAATCACAGGGAAGAGGAGGTGAATATGTGGTAGGGAAGAGTGGAGTTTGAAGTATTACATGGTGCTGGGGGGAAAGACATGAGTGGAAAGGAAAACAAAGGACAGAAAAGAGCACTGGCAAAAACAGAAGGGGTTAAAGTGGAGAAAACAGACAGATGAGAAGAAATCCATCTGAAGTGTGAACAGACTGACAATAATCTTAAAACAAAGTCAAATTAATATTCTGTCCATATTCACTTTCAGTTGCGAAAAGGGTGGAACCGGCATATCATATCAAGTCAAACACTTTGTCCGATCACCGGCTTAGGCAGGGATTCAAAAGGAGCTGGCTTTGCTCTGGTAAACACAAATCACAGCCAAATCTTACCCAAACCAGCCAGACGGCTGCAAACACACTTTGTTTCCTTTAATGCCCTAAACAGAGATGTGTCAGTTTACATGGTGATGTCTACCTTTTCTGTACTGACAAGGAAGTGTCAGGAGTGTTTTCTAAAGCAAAACCAAGAACTCCTCGTCTCCCAGCTGAGACTTATTCAGAAAAAGTGCAACTTCATATGTATAAGATGTACATTCCTGCATTTATGTCTCACGGCTCAAATTTTACATGTGACTTTCAAAGAGAAATCATTTGTATGAAGTCAGCAGAGTGGTTTTGACAAGCTCTGAGTGTGTGGCCTATCTTATTTTCCCACGTCGCAGGAAATCGTGTGGTTGACTTGTGTGAATGGTTACAAAACAGCAGGGGGTCCCAGGCAATAGTATACCCTTGGGTGCTTTGCAGACTTTCCCCCTAGTTTCAGCAGGCCCCATGCTGAGCTCATTCAGTCAACTCAAATACCAGCCATGGTTTTGAAGTCAACAATACGACTTCCGTCTGTTGACTGAATTTCTTTGTAAAACTTTGGTTCTTCAGGTTGCCGGATGTGTCTCAGGTACAGTGAAAATCATTATTCTCTGCAGATAAATTTGCAGCATCATCCGGATTCAACAGACATGGACAAGCTCATCTGCAGCTGTCCTGAAGAAAAACTGCACTGCCGGTTTCTACTGTATAATAACATTTTCCCACATCTCCCTTCCTTGCTCTGTGTATGCAGTTCTCTACTTGCATATTGTTCAAACACGTTGTTGCCCCGTGCAACAGTTGTGTTCTCACATACTGCATACGGCTTACAGGTGGTGCGATAATGAACCTGCTTGATGAATAAAAGTCAGTTTGCAGAGGCATTAGATTCTTCATCATAATGGCTGATTCACATACAGCCAAACAGATTTGAAGCCAGACCTGCTCTCATCCAAAACCAGCAGAGGATTTCACAGCAAATTGATGTGGTCCCTTTTACAATGTCCCTGCCTGAGTACTGATAGAGCTCCGATAAATCAGGGCAATCACAAGGAGATATGGGAAAGACTTTGCAGTAAATCCCGCTGGGATCATAAATGTACAGCATCTGAATACGTCTGTCCACACTACCTGTCTCTCTCTGTTCCATGCTGTCTGTCTTCATATTACTTTCTTTTGTTGATTTTCTTTTTCTCACCGTCTTCTTCATTTCAAACGCTCCCACGTCGACATCATTATTTAAGTTGTACTAGTGCTGATTTGCACCGTCACTTCAAATGTTCATTGGTTTTCTGGATGATTGTGTCAAATTTCTAATGGAATTCAGAAAGAGGACTAGAGTGCTCAGCATTACACATCAATGGTTGCGGCCACAACCACTTGTTGGACTTGTCACTTGTGGGCCTTGTCATTCCACTTTGACACTGCAGTTGTCACTCAGGAGGCCGCCTGGAAAGTTGAAGTGAACAGGGTACACGCCTTCATATTCCTCTGCACAATGCTGAGCATTTAAATAAAAAAATTAACCTGAATTGGACAAAATTGGTCTGGGTGACCATCAACTGATTAAAATTGCTGGTTACACACAGACCAGGATCCAATCATCACAGGAGGAGTGGTGACCATCGTCTGCGATGCCTTTCTCACCAAAGCCGTAGTGAATATTCTGGACACCATATCAAGCCTGCTCTTGATAATGGTCACAAAAATCAAGAATGTAGTGGAGGGTATGTGCTTCATCCACATTTTTATTTGTAGAATAGATATTGCACACCCTTTATTAAACATGACAACATCAATATCAAAACCACACTGCACATAGCTTTAACAACTAAATAAAATGAAAAAAGAAAACAAAAAGAAAACAAAACACAAAGGTAATGGTAGTAGGGTGTTACAGCATTAGTCTTGATGTACATAGTCTTAAATAAAATTAGAGCTGAGACAATTACTCAACCAATCTATCGACAGAAAATCAATCTGCAATTAATCATCTCAGTCATTTTTAAAAGCAAAGATGGCAAACATTATCTTCCTCCAGCCCCCAAATCCCCATGTACATATACAGACAAAAAGTCTGTTTTGCTGAAATTTAAAGGATTTCTCTTTATATTGGTGACTACAAAGACTTACAATTACTTGTCATAGTTTCCCCACCTTTTAATTCATGGCTAAGTCTAATCAAAGACTGATGGATGGGCTACATGGGACCCCAAGCAGTCAGTGTGACTTACAGGCATATGCAAACCAGTTCTCACTTTTCATGATGGTTCGGCCTGGAGCGGATCTAGCTGAAGAAGCAGTGCAGCTCTTTCACACTATTTTAATAAATAAATTGTCCCTTTAGGTCACACAACTCCCCCGAGCAACATCCCTTTATGGAGATGACCCATGCCTGCTGAAATATTCCAGACAGTTTTAGCACCTACTCTTCCCCTGTGAATCACTACAGTCAGCATTTACCAGAACGTCCTGCTGTGGGGCCAACTGCCAAGTACATTTATCACCCTATCGATGATATTGTGCGTTCCTCTAAGTGGTGAATGCAGGTGCTTTGGCACTCACTACCTCAATGCCCAGAGGTGTAACAGCCTCACCGCTGCATTATTTAAATCTGTTATAGAATGTGTTTTTCCTGTCAAATGAGATTCTTTTAAGTCTGCTTTACATCTGAAACTTAATGGTGGTGCGGTGCTTGCGTTGGCCAGCAGGTGGAGAAGTTTTCATGGAGTGTTCTACCCTCCAGCCCCCACCCCTGTCCCTCCTCTGTCTGTCTCATGCTGCCCCTGATCAGAGGAGTTCCTGCACAAACTTCATTCCAGTCCACAGAGGGAGAACATATGTTGGGGAGAGTAGACAAACAAAGCTCTCAGACTGGATTTTCTTTGTTGTTGGATTACTTCTCTCAAGTCAGGGTCCTCATACGTTTGTGTCTCCTCATCAGAGTGTGTGAATGTGAAAGTTTGTGTGTGAAGTGTAAATGTGACTGCATCTTCTTGTAGACATGGATACATCCTCTGTTGTGAGCTCTCCTCTCCTGGCCCTTCTACTCTCTCTTCATCTGCACTGCCACCTCCTTGTTTGGGCCGCAATGGACTCCTGCTATGATGATGAGGGCGCCTCAAGCCGCTGCATGCCCAAGTTTGAGAACATTGCCTTCAATCGTTCAGTGCTCACATCAAATGTGTGCGGTTCCCCACCTGAGGACTACTGCATGCAGACTGGCTCAACGCGCTCATGCCACTACTGTGACGTGTCAGACCCAGACCTGAGCCACAATGCCAGCCTCCTGACAGACTTCCACAGGAATGAGGAGCCCACGTGGTGGCAAAGCCAGTCCATGTACTATGGTATCCAGCACCCCAATTCTGTCAACATCACCCTCCAGCTGGGTAAGAGCACAGCAGCACATCCTTAGTTCAGTCTGACCCCCAGAATTCTTCGGTTTGACTTCCCTCAACTTGCAGTGTACTTTGCGATCAGGCTGAGCGATCTAGGTCAAGTATGTGTGTGCTCAGGGTCCAGTTATGGTCTCTGTTCCTACAATGTTGAGTTTAATGTCCTGTTTCATTTGAAAGTGCTTGAAAGCTTTTCATGTGCACTGCATTTGCCGCGTCCAGAAACAGAATATGAATATCAGTAATAGATTTACTGCAGATTGTTCCCAGTGTTAAGAGGCTGGTGATGGGATTTCACAGCAATTCATGTTAGTTTTCCTCACAACAGTTGAGATTAAGTGTCATCTGTTTTTTATCTTTCCTTTTTTGTCCGACAAACTACCTTTACTTTGTGTACTGGCAGTCAATTGATGGGGAAATCTTTAATGCACAACAGCTGTGCTTAACAACACATGATTTGTATTATTCAGTCCCTGAGCTGTCTTAATAAAAAACACTTTGGCTCAGACATGGCTTAGACTTGGAGTGTTTGTGAGCACATAGCCACAAGGGCATGTCTGAGAATTTGATTGGATTTAAAGTGGATGAGGAGGACACACAGTTGCATCTGACATGCCTAGATAACAGCTGAGCGATGGCCCAGCGTTGGCCCACGTTTACTTTCATCCAGCCCACATACCGCCATGGAGTATTGGTGATGAACCCATCCGAATCTGGCCGCCACAGTACAGTCACAACTCAAGCTTCTTTTTTTTTTAGGTATGATTTGGGCCACAATTCGAGTAGAATACAGCCACGACACACAGCCTTCATAGAAACATGTCTCTAGTATGATTTGAGCCAGGCCATGGCCGCACATCAACCATTATCTAACTATTTTGGCTTGACATCCACATTTCACATTAAATCACATCACAAATTCAACATTAATCTTCTGCTATGGCTCAATTCAGTGTTTACTCAAATATACTGAAATGAATATACTGTACAACTGACTGTAAATTAAACAGATGCCACTTAACATTTTTTACAGAAATTACACGTATTAAGCAGCTGATAACCTGCAGAAAAGCACCAAGTTTGGCAGGAATGAGACTATGATAAGGAAAGGAGGACCAACTGAAGTTAGCCAGGCATTTACATAAAATGCATTTGCTATTCAAAAGATACACTTATTCTCCAGGGAGGTGAATTTCATTAACCCCCCCAGCCAGAGTCATTTTTGCATGGCCAGGCACTTGGTCAGCAGGTCTACTGTCACTTGTCACAAATCATGCAAGTTTTCCCTTCCCTTTGATGAAAGTTTTCACAAAAACGTTTGGAGGGAAATCCCTCAGAAATGCATTTTAAACAAATTTTAGCTTTTCGAGTTTTTGAAATGTAATAAAACACCTACACATACTGTAAAAACTCAGCTGTAGCCAAATGATCGAAACAACAGAACAACTCGTCTTGACAGGATCATTTTAAACCGTACAACATTTGGTAGCCCAGATCTTTCCAGGAAAATGTGCAACTATTGTACCAACTGAGAAAGACTTTGTGTGTGCCTTTTTCATTTGGTTTTAATTGACACAACTCATGATACAGCAGACGGCACTAGTGCATTGTTGAGTAAAATTAAGAATTTAAATACTGATGCAAGTGTGTGAAAAGGAGAGCATAATGATTTGGGTAGCAGAAGTGGATTCATAATTACAATATCTTATGGCATTTTGTGAAACGAGCCAAACTCTTAAAGCCAGATTATGCGTTGTTTGTACAAATGATTCTCTCACAATAGTTCTACTTGGACATTTTTCTTTTGTTCAGCACTTTAAAAGCTTGACTAACGGTTACTCATATGCAAATAAAACATGTGGGTCAAGTATCCCATGGTTAGGATAAGGATAGGTTTAGGCTGGGTAAAAGCTGTGTTTGGGGTTAGAGTATAGCCATGGTAAAATATGAAAACCATCAGCTTAAATAATTAAACTTCACTTGATTTGTGCTGGACTGAGAATTGAACCTGGGTTTTCACAGCTCAAAGCAAATATGCAACCATGCACCACTTTTACCACGCTGCATTATTCCTGTGTTAGTAATACAAATTTTTAGGATTAGCTCCTTCACGCACTCTTTTTCTTTGAGAAAATGCATTTGACTCACTTTTTTGTACACTGCGTACATATTTGCATTTGAAGACATTCCTCATTTCACAAAATTTTATGAGACCAGCTTGAGCCATTAGCATCATTATCCCATTACCATGCTGTGGAAAACTGCTGAAATAAGTAACAGACCACATTTGTCACTTTAACTGAATTAAACTGTGGCGATTAATGTTACAAAGCGTTAATACAAATCTTTCTATGAAATTACCTTTCCCACTTCCATTTATTTGCTGAGCTGTGTTTGTGTGTGTGTGTGTGTGTGTGTGTGTGTGCCTGTAACAGTGTGTCTCAGCAAGGGCATACACAGGAATGTAGGTCCCATTGAAGAATATTGCTCTTTAATATTGAACTAAATTAATACAAAGTAAATACAAATTAAAATTGATATTCTTTGGAAAGAGCACATTTAATAAATTGAATTTATTCTCATTTTAAATACAGAGGTTGAAAACAGCATTCCCTGCGCTGTTTAATGTGTCCTCTCTTTGAGTTTATTCTCCTCCAGTTCTGCAAATGACAAACAGCATTATGTCTGAATACTGAATACAGCACATTACCAAATCAAGAAAAGTCAGAGGTGACTTTTACCTACACAGCCAACAATTCCTCCTCCATTTAATCTTAAAGGAATAGTTCAACATTTTGGGAAATACGCTTATTGGCTTTTGTGTTAGACTGAATGTTAAGCTGGAGCTAGGAGAAGGTTAGCTTAGCTTAGCATAAAGACTGAAAACAAGGGGAAACTGCTAGCCTGGCTCATTCCAAAGGTTAAAAAAAATGTCCACCAGTACCTCTAAAGCTCACTAAATAACATCTTGTTTGTTTAATATAATTGTCTTCTGCAGTCTTGCCATCACCTTAGGGTTGTCAGGTAACCAGCGGAGATTCCAGGAAGTCACTGCTTCTCGCCAAGAGCAGGAGATTTGTACAAATTTAACAGGCAAACGTGAGGTATCAATCTCCTTATCAAACTCTTGACAAGAAAACGAATAAGCATACTTCCCAAGATGTCAGACTATCTTGAAAAATAAATTGAAATTTATTCATGTATTCAAAATAAAGCTGAACCAAGTGATTGAGAAACGTATACTCACAGTATGAAGATCAACTTTCAGTGAGTTGACACTTCATTTTGCTCAAAGTTATGTCATGTAGTCAAATGTTGGCTGATAATAAACTGCTGACACGGTGTGTTCATGTACTGGAGGGAAACTAGGAAAATATAACTACACAAGAATCTTTGACTGACAGCTCAAATTTGCCTAGGTGTTATACCCTGATTTCACCCTCAGTGTGCTGGGGTAGACTCCACCCCTTCCTGCCATGTACAGGATAAGATTATTCATAATTTCTGTGGACCCTCTCCAGCTATTACAAGTAAGAATATCAGACATAGGTCACATCTAGGGGCAAATTTTGGTCTTGAACGGTTTAGGTTGATTGACAGCTTGTCTAATTGGTAGCAGAATTCTGTTAATTAAATGTAAGCTAACAGAGTTGCAAAATTGGCGTTTTAAAAACTGTAAACCTGCAATAACCGTTGTTTGGCCACTTGGGGGCAGCAGAAACAAGCTGTAAACGCAACACTGACATATTATCACCTTTTAAGTTGATACAGTACAGCTAGCTAACTTGTTAGCAAACAGTTGCCTATTTACACATCCAGCAGCTACAAGGCAACAGTATAATTCATTTGGAGTCGTGTTTCTGGCCAGCTGGTGAATGTAAGTCCAATATTCACTCTCCATTTAACCTCTTTTTTGTCTCCACCAACTCCTGAAATATCTGGCTCTTTAGCTGCTAAATGCTAGCGACATCTTAACCAGCTACAGTAACTAGTCTCACACCACCACCACACAGTGTTTTTAACTTTTAGCTAGACACTGCTGCCTGCTGTGTTGAGAAAGTGGTGAGAGTGAGCCAAACCTGTAAAGCTGAAAACAGAAAAGGAAAACAATGAGTTTAAAGATGCTATAAAGCTCTGTAGAAGCTGAGGGGAACCTCAGAATCAGTTGATAATTTCCCTGTGGGTTTGTCACCAGGAGTGTGTGAGGAAATATTGATTACAGTCGCTTTAACTAAGGTTATAATCACCTTAACTATATCCTCTGTGTATATGAGTGTGTGTTTGGTGCTTCCAGCAATCAGTCAGAGAAGACAGTTCCTGTTCAAAACTAGAAATTTTCTTGACAGGTCAGGTCTCCTTCCTCCTTCTCTGTAGGTGGAGAGTAGGCGCTGCCCATCAAAAAGCTCTGCTTCAAAGGAACAAGAGACAGGGACAAAATGATGACAGAAGTTGAAAATGTCAGAGCTTTGACCATAGACGAACTGTTATATCACGTGCTCTGAAAGCAAGAAGTGCCTCTGTCAAATGGAGAATATTGATTTCCAATAGCAAGTAGATGTCTGGCTGTGTTTTGAGGCTTTGTTGTTTATAATCTCCGGCTATTTCTTTTCCTTGGGAAAGGTGCCAATGCTGCTGCTGCAGAGGTATGTTCTAAGTCGTCTGGAGGGTTTGTTATTCTTCAAACAATCCCAACACCCACAAGTCTGTCTCCCTGAAACTAAATTGACCTTTGCACCTTTCTGCAACTCTCCCAAACATGTGCGTTTGTATACCTGGCGCCTTTGGGTTATTCTTGCTTTCCTAAAAGAAGGATAATTATGTTTTCATAATGTACAATTTTATGTAACCGAATATCCCTAAATCTTGTATGTGTGGCATCCCTTTGGTGCATATGAAAGCTCTGTGATCCATCTGGGTTGCTGGTGGGGGGTGTCTTCGACATTACTGTTTTCTTTTGCCTCTCCAAACAAAACAAGCTCTCTCTGAAGGGACTACAGGCAAATGCTGGGATGATAAACACAGCAGTAGGATGTAGGGACACATATTGCAGCCAGGTCAGAGTGGGTCTGTGGAAGAGTAGAAAGGAAAGGGGGAGTCGGGTTGCTTCAAGGGGAGTAAACAAAACATAATGAGGAAGAAGAGGGGGGGAGAAAAAAGAAAATGCGAGGCGGTTTGCTGGTAAGGAATTGGGGTCAGGTTTTTCCCACAAAGACTTGGTGAGAAACACACACACACATTCTAACAGCACATATTGATGTCTGCAGCTGGTTCTCATTCAGTGCCGTCAAAGGAAAGCAACATCCTGTCCTCAGATGTAAAACAATGATAAACGTCTGCCACAGTTGGCATGACACTCTCACAGCCAGACTATTGGTGTTCGTAGGTTCTCTGTAAGAGACTACTCTATTCTGTTTAATTCGTAAACTCTGAGATGCAGCACGATTAGCAGATAAATCCACTCATCTGTGTATTTGCTGGTCGCAAAAATCTCAGCTTGGAGTAAATAGATTGTAAATATTGTGTCTACAGTACTTGTGGTGAGTTTAGTCTCAGCCTTGGCAGACGAGAGCAGCTGTGTTAAGTTGACCCTAATGACTCAGAGCAAGTCAGACGCTAAGTTTCTGCAGCTCCCAGCCTTTACTCTTAAAGTAGTCTGTGTCCAAATAGTCATTTATTTATTAGTGTGTCTATGCACAACAGGAACAGCTTTAGTTTTAACTCGTGATGCCACAAGACTCTGGATCAGCCCTGTAAAGTCACAGCAGGCTGTTTTACTGGGTTTCCAAACCTGTCTTAATTTTCAGTGCTCAAAGACCTGTCGCTTGGTGAACAAAGAAAGGCTGCTTCTTCAAACTGAGCTGTCCAGTGATGATAATAAATGTGTGAATTCTATCTTAGGGTGAATTTTCTCTATAGATATTTTTTGTTATATGTTACTTTGATTACAATCTAATAGCCAAAAAAACCCTATGATGTGCCCATATGTATACATAAAGCATGCACTGCTGAAAGAGGATGAATCACAGATCATTAAACATTATGCATAAAAACATACAAATACCCTTTGCAATTAGTCTGCATTTCATCACAGGGGATATCCAACAAATGTTTCATCTTCTGCCTCTTTTATGTTTTTTCCCCAGTCCCAGCAGGGCTGAGCTCACCTCATGCAGGGAGTAAATGAAAGCTAAATGATCTTAGTTCTCCTAAAGGAAAGATACCATTAGAGATTGCTGCAGAGGCAAGAGACAGAGATGCCTCATTCTGACTTGGCAGAGAAAAAGCAACAGATGTCATTATGGCTGTACCAGTGGATGGCATCCCTCTATGAACGTGCAGAGCGGCTGAGACTCAGTATCTAATGATGTAGAAAAAAATCCCCATGAGTACAATAAAGAAGCCTGTTAAGCGAGTTTCAACATGTTACATCCCACTCTGGTGTCAATATGACTTCAGTTTGTGTCTGCCCAGTTAATCCCCCGTAAAGCTGCACAACAT
Organism: Oplegnathus fasciatus; assembly: GCA_003416845.1. Classification (NCBI taxonomy): domain Eukaryota; kingdom Metazoa; phylum Chordata; class Actinopteri; order Centrarchiformes; family Oplegnathidae; genus Oplegnathus; species Oplegnathus fasciatus. The sequence continues at coordinate 1,515,538 of NTHP01000084.1, read as the reverse complement.
TTGGCAGATTCTTAACGTGCGTTTGTATCCAGGAAGTATAATTTCTGCAAGTCTCCTCGATATGGCTCCAAGATTATTGTTTGGAGTGGCCACACTGAGTAAACAATGGGAGGAAATGACACCACTCAGTCAAAAAGAAGCATCGATTCTCTGTTTGCCTTTAGATTAGGGAAGAAGATGTCAACTTCCCTACAAAACCAAATAAGGACAACAGTTATGCTACAAATCTGTGACTTCCCCACTCTAGTTTTCCACTCAGGAAGCATTGTGAAGAAAAACCACCCACTAATTCAGGCCGTCTGAGTATGCAATATGCAAAAAAGATGCCAAAATGCATTCTTTCCTAACCTTTCCTCTCATTTAATTAAACATGTACCTGGGAGACTCATCCCTCCACTTAGTATGCACATTCATGAATTACTTTACAGACGTTGCTTCTGTTACAATGCAACACCAATTACAGCGCAACTTAGTCGGATCTGCTAAATCCCCCAACACCAACTCAAATGGAAATCCAAGCATATCTCCCAATTTGCTCCGGATCTTCCAGATGCAGAGATTGTGCTCTGAAACCCATTTTTCCTTTTTCACAGACTGAAGTTGAATCACAGTTTTAGGGGGAATACAAACGTATGAAAAGTTACTTTTCTCTCTCTCCCTCTCTCCCTCTCTCTCTCTCCCCATGCCCCGAAATAATAATAATCAATGATGTATTTAATTCTAGGCCATACTCAGCCCCTCACGACACTCATTAGTGTTTTGCATGTTTGACCAATCACTTTTCTATTGATTGGATCTCTTGCTGTCCTGTTGCATCAGACTGTATTGTAACCAGTAATTTGACTTTTCCCTTCTGTGATGTTGCACTCATTGGCCTGTTCTGTCCTACAGTTAATATAGAAAAAAAGACTTTTGTCTCTTTCCCTTTGACCTGTGTTTCACTTCTGGGGCCCATTATGATCTGGATAATGAGAAAATAATCCTGGGTATTCTTCTACTCCTGGAGGAATGACATTCATTTACCCTGCAAAGAGGCACGGGAAATTAAGCCTATCCGCCATTGTTTTCCTTCTCTCCATAATGCAATTATGTCAGTTTTTTTTTCTTTGCTCCTGGGCCCTAACCTATCACCCCATTGTATTTGTCTCTTACATAACCAGCTCCGATCTGACTGTGTAACTACAATGGATCTAGTTCTAACAGTAATTCTTTCAATGATTTCATTCAAAGCTAATCATATCTGTTTTCCACAGGGAAGGCTTTTGAGATAACCTATATACGATTGAAATTCTACACCAGTCGGCCGGAGAGCTTCGCCATCTACAAGCGCACAGAAGAGGATGGGCCCTGGTTGCCTTACCAGTATTACAGCGCCTCTTGTAGGAAGACCTATGGGAAGGATGCTAAGGCTTACATTCGCCCAGGAGATGATGAGAGGACTGCTTTATGTACAGATGAGTTCAGTGATATCTCTCCCCTCACTGGTGGAAACGTGGCTTTCTCCACCCTGGAGGGACGGCCCAGCGCATACAACTTTGACCAAAGCGTGGTGCTGCAGGTGAGACAGTATTCTGAATACATATTATGGCTGGGATTCTTTTTTTTTTCTCACATATTTCGGTTGACATGACTATTACTGGCTCCACTCTCATCTGTTACCACTCTAAAAGATTTTGCACAAAGATCACAACTAGCTAACTCAAAAGTTAGCTCTTAGTTAGCACCACAATAATACATATTTTAATTGTAGCAAAGGAAAAAAATCAGCTACAAAAACCAATGAAAAAAAAACAAATTAATGCAAAATAATTATTTCTTAGATGAGACAAATGTTTTATGTAGATTAAACATGAAAAACATTTAACCGTTTACTTTAGACTTCTGTGTTTGCTTCTTTTTAATGTATTACATTTCAAAGCCTTGATAACAATCCACACTGGATCCAATATTTTTTTCCAAAAACTTCTGGAAAAGCAATGTGTCTCATCAAAAGCCAACACTTTTATACAAACAAACATACCGTAGCTATGCACATATACATATAGTCCTTCAATCCTTTTTCAAAGCAGCTGAAGGGAATATACTGTTATGTTTAGCTCTGATTAACATTGATGAAGCTTTGAGGGGGCTGTGCTGAATTAATGGCAGCCTCTTGAGGGAGAGTCTGGGAGGGGTGGGCACAGTAAAGCGTGGCTAAAAATGAGTAAATAAGGCACTTAATGCAGCCACTCCTTTTTCTTTGACAGGGCTGTGAGTATGCATGCGTGCATCTGTCCATGCATGTGCATCGCTACTTTAGTGAAAAACTTTTAAGAGACTTCTCTCATTATTTATTACTGAGGATCTTAGCTGTCGTGTGTATAGATCAGTGGCTGTATCTGCCATAAAGGAAAATTAAATATTCTATGCAACAGTATTTCCAGGTCTCAGCATTGCTTAAAGTAACTTGTAATGGACCAAAATATACAGTAAAAGTAACCTTGTCACAACAAATTAAGTAAGTTAGCTAATTAGAGCAGAGATCCTACAGAAGCATCTACTCAAGGAGGGTATATCATGGTGATACATACAGTAAAAATAGAAAGCAGGAAGCAGGCAAATCACTATCTAAATTGGTGAATATGCCTAGCCAGCAGTTTCTCAATCAGATGCAGGAATCTACAGCACCAGTTATTCTGAGACAGTTGCTGATATCTAATTTTTTTGATTCCACCTTAAAATCTAACTCTCTGTTAAAAACAGAACACAAAGTGATTTTTAGAGGCGGCACAATTGCATCGGAAGTCAATGGAAAATTCGCCCGGGGCGGCACAAATTGAAAGTCAGATCTGGTGAAGTTGAAAATGTTTCAAATGAATCTGCTTCATGAATATACAGAGACAAGAGGGAAATGGAGAGAGACTGGAGAGTAATGACAGAAAGGACTGGAGTTTCTGGTGTGTTGTGAGATCAGTCAGAGGATGAGCTGAACACACTTGCACACTCCCACAGACACAGTTGGTGCGTCCGTTGCTGGCTAGCTTATAGCTAACGTACAGTTGGCACATTGGCCATTTGGTGAGAATAAACACAAACGATCCAGTGGTAGAATTCACATGAATGATGAGAGGCAACTAATTTTCCAAATACATTTAGAAGGAAAAGTAATCACTACCTAGATTACGTTCAGTGGCACATTCCTGTTTTCTTGAGGGAAGGACATTTTCTTGTATCGTACAAACCCTGTAGGGATGAAGTTAGGGTGGATGGTGGGCATACTAAGTGACCAGAGACTGGAGTTTGCAGAGTCCTAGTTGGGATTAGGTTCAGGCAACAAAGGCACGTTGGGTAAGGTTAGGGAAAGATCATGGTTTCGGTTAAATATTGATAAAGGAAAGACGTCCTGTTTTGTGCTTCAAGTCACTGTGGAGTTTTTCAATATTTAAACAAGAGCACGATCTGACCTTAACCACGTGCTTTGAGTGTCTAAACATTAATCATGCTTTAGTTGCTACGAGCGGATACTGTAGGAAAATTAATGAAATACGTTCTGAATATTATACTATTTATATACTTACTTGCTGATGCAAATAAGTAGTTCTTCTAATTTACTTTTATATTTATACTACTGTTGCAAATAGTATAGTAGTATAAATATAAAAGCAATTTACAGTCGAATGAATTTCACTGTTGCCATGTTGCCATCAGTAAAAGCTGACACCACAGCAATAATACAGTAAAAAACTTTAAATGATCCCAGCCGGAGCGACATGATGAATAAGCCTTACTCAAAATCTAATTTATTGTTTCTTAGTAAAAGTGCCTCCTCCACACATCTTCTTTCCACTGTCCCTTATGCTATGTGTATGTTGCTATTTTTATTTTCTCGTCTCCACAACAACAACAAAAATACCTACCATGTAGTGGACATGCAGCTTCAACAATAATCTTCAATTATTTCAGGAACTACATGCCCCCCCCCCACCATCAGCTAAATGCTCCTCAAGACAATGATAATGATAACATGTTCTTCTTTCTGACCTTTCTCCTAAAATGAAGTGTGGAAATGGGTCTGTGGGTCTGGCAATGCAAGACTACCACCTCTGTAAAGGAAGCTGTCCTCCTCCACATCATTAAATAAGAAGAGTAAGGGTGTCTTTTTGAGGATATGTGGAGGATATGCAGTGTAACCCTGCATAACCATAGCCCGTTCCCAAAGAAAGAAGCCATCCTCTAAAACTTAAAAAAGTAACAGTGATGGAATTTTTGGAGGACGGGTGTTGCTCAGCCTGTCAGTATATTTGCCGTTTGCTGTATATGACTGTTATAAATCAATTTAAAGATGATTTAGCTCTAGCACACCCGAATTCCAATATTTCTCTCAGCTCACTCTTGATGTTTTGAAACTCAGCTGTGAAATATTTTGTTTCAAATCGCTGAATGCAACGTTCAATGAAAAACTGCTGAAGCAAACTGGAGCCTGACTCTAAGCAGAGAAATGGCTTTTTGTCTGCCAACGAGGGTGTATTTGAATAATCTTTTTATTCATTCCCTTAAACAAATTATATTTACTTTGTGAATAAAAACTGTTACATATAGAGGTTAGATTTAAAATGAATTAATTTAAAATGATGAATAAAAGCTACCTAATCTTCAAATAATGACATTCACAGAATCGGCTGATTCTAATAGTTTATACAGTAACTGGTGAGGATTTATTGTGACAGCATTGTTGTTTTATTTGCACTCTTAAACCTCCCTAAGACGTATGATTTTAAAAGCCAAGCAGTTTGCAGCTGACAAGCCCTTAGGACTACATATGGTGTCTCTGCCTGCACACATACCTTAACCCCACCCCCCTCTCACCCTGACACACATATGCTTTCGGTGCCGGATGCTGTCTCCTCATAAAACTTCCCCTCTCATCAACCTTGGCACTTTGAATGTGTGACATCTCTGCAACCTCCTGCAGAGTAGAAAGAGGCAGCTCTTCCTCAAGAGTGATCCCATTTTAAACTGGGAAAAGATGGAGGAAAGACAGCAGTGGTGAAGCCACATCAGCTCTCCAGCATACGCTAAGCCGCACTGAGCAGCAGGATAAAGACATTTTTTCCCTATCTCTGCTCTGCGAGGTCCGCTTGCATCTACAACAAGTGAAAATAGAAAAGAAATGCGCTATTGGATTAGCTTTATTGTGGCTCTGGGTTGGGCACATTGTGTGGCAGGCTACTGTCAGTAAGGCGACATGCAGCTGCATGAAAGAGGAATCTGCACACACGACTGGATTTGGGCTCCTGAGCTGAAAGTCCAGAGATTCCACTCTGTCTTGCTAGGACAACAAAGAAAGGAGAGTGAATGAAAAAACATATTTCTGTGGCTTAGCAACCCACAGAAAGAAAAAAAAAAACCTCTCTGGAAGTTTCCACAAATTTAAGGATCTTCTCTCTCCACCTCATTATTCCCTGCATCATCCCCTTTCTTCGTGCTCAGTGTGTGTTACTTTGCTTCAGCTCCTGTGCCGGTAGTTCTACTTTTTTAATTTTTTTTGCATGAGAGCAGTTTTAAAGTGCTTACAAGAAAAGGTAGCTGCTTTCTGGTTTTCTAGTTCGGAGATTATTTAACTGTCCTTGTCTGATTAATCCCTTCACACTAGCCTTCTACCACTGTGCTATTTTGGCCTCTCTATCTATCTGTTATATAATTCTGGACTCTGGCAGGCTGGGACAATAGCAAACTGGAGTCTAGGTTTGTAGGACATACGGGATTGAGCCTGGTCTCCTGAAATTTTGTAAAGTGAGCATTATGTTTTCAGTTGGAAGTACAGGCTCCATGCATGAACAGAGCGAGAAATGCTTCTTCTCACCATGAAAGGATTATGTGGGATTAAGGAATTAAGGGACTAAGGATTATGAGAAGGAGGCACGGGTAGAAACAGGTAGTCTAGGAGTCAACAATAGTGTGATGGGAAGAAAGGACATTGTGGTGAGGGTGGTGGACACTTGCTTTAATACATAATTTACAAGTCGTGGACGAAAAAGAAAAGAAAATTTATACTGTTAGCTTACTTTGTTGCAAAATTTTTGTTTGTTTTTTTTGTCAGAAATCTTGCCCAAACTTACACTGAGTTGCCGATTAACCCCAGCTTTACGCTCCGCTGTTCGTTTTTTCACCTTACCACAGGAAAAATGTTCAATTTGTCACATAATTAAGTGGAGATGGCATTTAATTCTCGTGTGCCCACAACACATTGAATTCCTCCTATTAAATTCTTTACACTTGAAGGCATAAAACAAGAGGACATCTTTGCTTTTAGGCATCTTGAACAGTGAGTTAGGCAGTCTTAGCATGAGGTTTCATCACTCTGTGAGTTGCATTGTTTTTTTACTCTGCATTATTTAACACTCAAGGTGTGATAACACCTGAAATAATGCAAAAAACACCTTGTTTTGTGAATATGCTATTAATGTTCTCTACACCAAATTATTTTAGGCACACTAGTGGCGTGGCAGTAGTGGGATGGCAGAGTCGGTTTGTTGNACACTCAACACTAAACATGGTCAAAATTATACCTGTTAAACATCAGCATGTTGGCATTGTAATGGTGAGCATGTTACCATTTTGATGTTAGCATTTAGCTTAAAGCACCGCTGTGCCTACGTACGGTCTTATAGAAACTGCTAGCACTGCTGTAGACTCTTAGTCTTGTCGCAGAACAACATCAAGTTTGCATTGACCCTGCAAAAATGTTAAAAGCAACCGAAAAAAACAGTGTTCGTCTTAATACCTGTTGAACCTTTGATATACTTCAGTGACGTCAGATTAGAGTTTTGAGTGGATCTAAAAACACGTCCCTTATTGAAACACAACACCTCTTCTTGTTCTGGCTTCTGAGAGGGGCAATGCTGTTCCAAAAAACACCATTATGACTCAGTCTACTGAACTGGTTGTGTTTTTTACACTTCAGAGGACTCATCCAAAAAGTCTTCGGTCTGTTTGTTTATCTGGGAGAGTTTGATTCCCAGGTGTGTCTGTCCACAGCTCCAGCTTGTCCCAGTCTCTCCTTGTCCAGGTCAGCAGCATCTCAGCTTTCACACTGAATGAGGAACAGCTGCTTTTGATGTCTGTTCCTCAGTCAACATCTCTGTGGTCATTCCTGCTGTTCTGTGTATGTGTGGCCACTGTGACCAGCTGGATGGAAAAATCGATCAATTAATGCATTCGTCAGTGTGTGGGCAAAGCTCAACAGTATTCAGTCTGTAAGAAAATAACTGGATTTACATGCACATGTTTGTCAGTAGATAATTCTATTGTATTCTATAAGTTGTAGCTCTTGGAGAGACTTAATTCTACAATAAACATCATGTAACATTATCTCTCTCTTGACATCAGATCTTTCCTGAGGTCAAATGTAAAATACGATTACATAAATTACTACCATAAAGTGTTGAATAATTTATTTCCTGTGTCCAAAGTAATTAAGATTACTATCAAAACTCCCTATCAGATTTAATATATTCAGATGTGTTGTTATACATACAATAATTATGTAGAGAGAAAAAAATATTTAATTTCTTAAACATCAGGAAATTTATATTATTGGTACATGATGTAATGCAGCCATTTAAAAAAAAAACTTGATCCCCTTGATGTGCCTACTGCATCAGATTTAAGTACTACTGAAGTGAACACTGAAATTACTGAACATTGTGTTTATTACTGTTGTATACACATTATTATTGTATTAATGACCACTGTGATGTAAACTTAGGTTTGCAATGCAAAAATGCATTTACTCAAAACATCAATTACCTGCTAAGCGGGTTTTTAATATTAATAATGTTGCTTCAATCAAATAAGATAATTACATCTTTATTTGTACTGTTTAATGAGTTGCTGTCTCAGCAGGTATGCAACTTTCATTTCAACAACTTAAGCCTTTGATTTCTCCTGTTGATTATAATTAGTGTATAGAAATACAAAAGCCAAGTCTGCCCTTTTTTCCTAGTCAGTCTATAAAAAAGAACTTTTTCCCCTTACCTGCCACAGTTTTGAAAAAAGCTTCAACACCTTTCATAACAACAGTAAATGTTGTAATTTCCCGTTAACCTAATGAACCTCTAGATTTTTTTCATTTTCATGCTGAGGCCATATAAAGAAAGACATAAGGGTGGGTAAGTGATCAGTATGGAAACCTTAGTTACATTAAAACCTGACTATTAATGGTGTTGTTGGCTGTATTTCAGTATGCTTTGGATGATATCGACCCGCTGATTATAAAGCTGTGGGGGATCAATATAAGCCAAGAATACATAGATTGGGCGGCAAATCTCTCAACAGACCTGCCAAACACCCTCTCTCCTTCACTCCACCTCCCTCTCTCTGCCTTCCTCTTAAACAACAAGATGAGAAGACCCATAATTGAGTGTGATCTGTTCTCCCATTAGAATAAAAGGCGGATCAATTGCACCATTTCTTTCATTAAATCTCTCATTCCCCCTCTATTTTAAGGGTGATGGGACAGATGGGTGAGGTGAACAAAGACAAAAACACATCAGCCATCCTCTTTAATGCAAAAACAAAGCTGGTGGAATGCAAAAGAGTTTTCTTTTCCATCCAGTGAATCATAAAAAAAGAAGGTGGGGCATACTCTTCTTTAATGGTGACATACTGGTTCCCGCTTGAGCTACAAATACTAGAAAAACAAGAGGAAAATAGGCAACTCAATACAAGGGGCGGGTGGAGGGCAGCACTCAAAAAATATAATTCCCACAACAGCACTGTGTGTTGAATATAAGATGAAGGGCGTAAAAAGGAGGAAGGACAGGGAACAGGGAAGGAAGTACATGCAAGGAGATAATAGCTATTTGTTTTAAACAATAAATACAACCAGTTACACAAATCCAAAAAGATTATTTTCTTGTGTAGTGTAAATGGTACATAGTTTACTTTACTTTATTTCACCAGGATAATCCTCTCAGTACTGCTTTCCAGGCAGCCCTGGCTACATATATTAGAAACAATAGGACAATTAAAACATATCAAACAGTCGGTACAGCCTGTTAATCAAATGTACTGGTGTCCAGATTTTGTTCTGGATAGTTTTTTCTGGTAGACCTGTCCAGCCGAATACTGCAGGCTGCTCTGCAATGCAACATTTTCAGCTGCAGGGATTTCCAAAACATTTGGGTCCTACCTTTCCAGAGCCTTTGCTGCTGACTTTGTGTGAACATTAGGGGCCGGTGGTGAAGCCCACCTAAACAGTCAGTAAACTCATTTAATTCTGTCTACTATGCTGTTAATACCAGCTATTTGCAGAAGTTTCCCTGACTTTTCCTATAGCGTCACCAGCAGATCAAAGTTTCACCTCTCAACATCTACTAGATGGATTGGCACAATCTTTTATACAAACATTAATGGTTCCCATAAATGCAAAGAATCTCTGTCTTTCTGTCTGTCTGTCCTTCGATTATCTCGACAACCTTTTACTCGATCAACTTTACACTTGGCAGGTGTATTGCTGAGGACCCAAGGAAGGGCAGTGTCGAGCGTGAAGTTTGGATGAGCAGTTCTCGAGAAAACAAGAAACATCGTCCTGCAGAGCCAGAGAGCCCCCGCAGTTCCAGACCCACTGTTTTAGACATATGCATGCGCGAGTTTAAACCACTGATGAAAACGTGTATTTCAACCGGAGGCCAAACAGTCCAAACAGACACGTGTTGAATGGGCACTGCACTAGTCTAACTAAAATGGAAGGAGTCTGTCTGCCTGTCCTTCATTTATCTCGACAACCGATCGACTTCACACTTGGTGGGTGTATTGCTGAGGACCCAAGGAAGTGCAGTGTCAAGTGTGAAGTTGTTTGGATGAGCGGTTCTCGAGAACGCTGTAAGCACCAATACTGGAGGCCAAGCAATCGGCCCCATTCCGAACAGGCACGTTTTGAACGGGCACTGCGCTAGTTGTCAAAATGTTAGTATGCTGATGCTAGCATTTAGCTCAACGTACTGCTGTGCCCAAGTACAGCCTCACAGAGCTGCTCGCATGGCTGTAGACTCTTAGTCTCGTTAAATACACCACTCCAAGAAAACACATCATGAATATGTCTCAGTCTCAATAGGGTTTTGTAAAACATTTTATTATGTTAGTCCACATATCGAATGCACATCTGTTGCCTGGCAGTCTTGCTAAATAGAGTATTGACAGCGATCCATTCCCTGAAGAAGTCCTTCATCTTCAGATGCCTCTTCATTAAGTCAAACCTTGTGTGAATATGACTATATTGCCATATGCAGGTGATATTGGCTGACTGAGAGGTTTTTGTATGGCTAATATGGGATAAGGGTAATAAATGGAGGATGGGTTAAGTGTCACATTTTTAGCACATTTATGAATCTTTTCTACTTCAATGAGCCACATGTGAGGACCTCACATTGTGGCTGTTATGAGTTGACCTTTTCTCGTGTCATGTTGAGCTGGAGAACACTCTGTACCACCCTGCAGTTAGGTGTATCAGATTGAACTCTTTTACTTCTCAGAATAGAGCTCTTGCACAAGCGGAAGAGAAGTAGCAAAAATGCCAGTGTTGTGATTGTAGTCACTGATTACCCTCTATGAAAACACAGCTATAAAACAAGCCTCAGTGTCTGACTTAGTGAATGCCATTGCTCAGGCAGAATGTGTTTTTTCATAAAGTTGATGTAATCAGAGTAAATGCCCCAAGCACTTACTGCCCAGTTTTTTTCAGCATTGTTTGTAGCAATATTGCATTTCTATAGACATGAGCAGCGATCCAGCTAATGTAGTAAAATCAAACCCCGGAGGTACAAAAGAGGACATAGCATACCGTATTTTGTCCGTTTGACTGGCACTGTGTTTTTATGCCAGACAATCAGAACACTTTAACCAGTGACAGTTTACAAAACCATAAAAGGATGCATTTAAAATTCAGTATCAGCAATAATGAAAAGTCTTGAATAAGTCTTGAGGTGTAGTTATACATAGCCTACAGTACATGAAATCGGGACTGTAAAAAAGCCACTTCTCTGATAAACATATGTTTTCAAAATGCTTCAGTGGCAGATAATTGTGTGGACAGATAACTTAAGTAATTTTTATTCATTGAAGTCACATTTATCAATTGGCTTTTTTGCGGGGAGATAAAGATTGGACATTGTGTTAAGGGTTAAAGCCACGGTCTTTACATACAGATTGTCAGCAGAGCATAAAATGATCTCTGTTCCTCTCTGTGGCATGTCAAAGGGCCATTTTCTCTGCATATGGCTCATACAGAGCCATGCATATTTCATGAGGCTTAAAACAGGAATTGCATCCTGCCTGTTTTATTAGCATTTTAATCCCTTTGCAGATTTGCCGCTTGTGCCTCAGTTTGAGGAGCGCGTAGTTTCAATATAGAGACTTCACACGCTTCATCTCCTGCTTTTGAAATATATCCCTTGTCATTTTGAGAGGTCAAAGCAAATTACATTGAAAAAAAACAACAACTGGTGACACTTAAATGCACAGGTGTTTTTGTCTCTCATGTATATGTCAGCTAGATAAACCAGTGATCCAATGTGTTGTGTTTTCATTGCCAAATGATTTTTATTTGGAATCAACAACACTCACCTTGTAACACGGCATTTAGATGTTTTCTCCAAAGTAATGGCTTACTTCAAACGAGGCTCTGTTGTCAAGTTTGTAAAGCTCTCTTTTTTCAATAATCACGCAGAAGATGAAAGCTGCTTTTTGAATTCTAATTTAATTTGTTCAGTCATCCATTAAAACGGTTTGTCTGTCTCCCCTGCCACCAGTCCATCCTCCCTCTCTCTCTCTCTCTCTCTCTCTCTCTCTCTCCCTCTCTCTCTCTCTCTAGAAAGCTGTGTGGCAAATTGGAGCTCCGGCATTGAATGACAATGAGTAAAAGGGGAAAAATACATATTGAGGGCACAGTGAACTTAAGCAATTAAATTAAAAAGTTATTAACTTTGGAATGAGGGACACTGCTCCCTTTCCCGTCACTGCCTGCAGCCAGAGGCTTCAGAGTTCAAGGAAACACACTGAAACAGAAAGAGGGGAGAGGGGAGAAGGGACGGAGACAGACATGTAGAGAAAAAACAGGTAGAGACAGACAGGGGGAAAGAGACAAGAGAGATTTTAGAGGTGAGGGTGAAGGTTATAAGCCCCTGAGCAGAGATGTCCTCTAAAACTGGGTTTGATGTCGGCAAAAAAGTTGCTGTGTGCGCCCTGATACATGTCTATGTGAGTGTGCACCTGCTCATTTGATCATTAGACCGTTATTGTCTTAAGCAAAGGACTGGCTCGTTGCCACTCTCAACGCCTTAGCCTATCCCTAAGTCAGCATCATTGTAGCATTGTGAGCCCAAATTCCAAGGGAGTGAGAATCAAAGTTAATTAAGCTTTTGCTGTGGTTTGCACAAATAATAAGTAATGGGCTGACTACTAATTAACCCTAAGAAACTGCCTCCTTTCGGTGCAAGTAAGTGATATTTGGAACTATGTCTGCTTTTCCTTACACAATTAGCACTGTTTTACCAAGCATATCTAATAACTCTTCCGTATGATAATGATCTCATGCTCTGTGATAAATGGCAGAGAGTATTTGCTTTCATGGCGTGTAAGGATTTTGAAAGGCTAACAATGCATTTAAAACATTTTATCATCCACAGTATGTGTGTGTTAAAGCATGAGAGCTGGATGTCGGGCACAATAGCAATGCAGCGGCACTGTTCAGAATGGGCCCTCATTAGTAGAGGCGTGAATCTCATGCATTTTAACATTAATGATCATCAGTTTGTGCTAATCATTTATTTAATAATTTAACAAAAGGGCAGATCATGTCCGTTATGTCCTTGCCTTGTTATTTATTGGAAACATTGAATTTCAGTCGAGAATTGATCACATAAAAAAATTTAAAAAGTTTTTTTCCCGTAGTTTAGGGACAGGCCAGATACAACCAACAAAGCAAATATCCTAGTGGAGGGCACTTGTAACGAATTCACAGTTTTATGTCATTAGCAGATCAAATCTAACAAGTGCACAGTTGCACTTGTATGTACCTATGAAAATCTGACACAATTCTCTCAGTGTGCAATGTTATTTTTGTTTCTGTCCCTACATGAGTCTTGCTGGTGTCAGAACCCAGCAAGGCACTTTTGGATGGACTGCTATGAAATTTCGGATGAATCCTTATGACTTTGATGATCCCCTGACTCTTCATCTATTATCACCAGCAGGTCAAACATTTTAATTATCCAATGAAATATCTCCACGTCTGCAAAATGGTGTGGCACAAAATTTCGTTCCTCTCAGGACGAATTGTAACAACTTTCGTGATTTCAGTTTTCATACCCGAAAAACTGAAGACGTTCCCACCCCAGCTGCTACAGTAGTATGGCTGTAGCCTCTTGTTTCTATAACTAAAAAGAAGTGATTCTAGCATTCAGTCTGTCTTGTCATTGTGCAAGACTTTGTGGACAAGTCAGTCTGCTCTTTGTTGGAGCCATACCTTCACCACAGTGTTTTAATCTTTAGTCAGCTAGCATTAATCTTGTAGGTACTAACTTCAGTCATGATAAAGAAATCTATTACTCACAACAGACATTTTTTCAACATACTGTCCCTTGTGTGGCCTTTATGTAATTCCTTCACTGGTTGAACACCTCACTTATCGTACATGTATTATCATTATGAGGACAAGATGATTATGCTCATTTCACTATATTTCAAAAGACATTTTATAAGCATGTTGCACAGGACGAGAATAATTTCCCATCCCCTGTGCTTTGTTTTTGCTTTGTCCTGACCACTTGTTTCTATTGGAAAGTTGAACCCTATTTAATTTTATCTGTTTCCTGTCAATTTTCTCAGCCTTCCTGCCCCTCATTTTACCTTAATTTGTTACCTTGCAGCTAAGTTTACACAGCTTCACAGCTCCTCTCATAAACCATGGAAGAAAATCATGTCATTTCCAGGTAGTCTAAAACAAAATGAAGAATGAGCGTGCGTTTTCCCTGGCAACTGCAGTGTATCAGGGTCATTCAGTGTCGTCCAAACCCCATTAGCCAGTAGAGCCATGTCAAGCGGGGGCAAAGTCGATAAGCAAGGGCGGGAACAATAGCATGCCAGCCAACTGTACTCAATTCTGCAACTCTGTAGTTACGGTTAGTGCAAAATAACAGCTCTATGGCCCTCAATAGGCTGCTAAGGCACAGAACTGTCTGGAAATCCTGAAGTGCACTCCAGCTAGTGGGAGAGTACAGAGATAAGGCTGGTAGAGGGAGAGGAAAATAAAGAAACAACTATTAGGTAAAATGAGAGGGCATTTCAGGTAAGAACACTAACGGTGGGATGAGTTACGGCCGCAGAACAGTCAGAATTTTGTTGAAAGAGAGGCACCACAGTTGGCCTAATTAAAATAAAAAAAACATCTCTTCAGCCTCTCTTTAAAAAGACCTGTTAATTAAAGATTTTTATACACTGTGCCAGTGATTGCACATTGCTGAGTACACCAAACTCTGCTCTGAATAGTCTTCTTATTAGAATTTACTGACAAAGCCAACCCACAGGTGTCACTGAAGTCCAGTAGTCAAGCTGCATCCATGCAAGGGTTAAACCAATCAGGAACACATGTGTTGCATATTCACACCAGATGTTCCAATAAGGGGCTATGACCTCTTGATGCCTCAGCTGTATGTCTCTTGGAACTGCGGGCATGGACCACGCAGGTGGTCTGAATCTCAAGTCATTCCTTTGAAACAGGGGGATGGCAGTGGCACTGACAGAACAAGAAAGCCCCTCTTTTAAAGATAACTTACTGTAGTTCTAAACTTTTACTACAGTGATCAGGCTATTTTAAGCTGAGAGTGATCACGTCAGGTACTTATAAAGAGAGAGTCTCAGAGGGCTCAGTACTGTCATCTTTGTTATATTCCTAGCTACTAACCAATTAAGCCACTTTCTTCACTTGCAGACCAAAGAGTAATGCTTAACTGTACTGTTTTACATGATAACTATTATGAAGCTAAAGAATTCAAATGTTACATTTGCTCAATGCTCATTAGGTACTATACAGATTCTTATGAGGTATTGTAGCTTATAGGACTATACCAGCTGCTTTTATGCTTTTTAGTCCATTGATTGCAAATCCTGTGAACTTAAATGGTTTTTGACTGACTTTATAACTTCCAGAGAGCTGCTGTTGCACTTGCAGACATTAAAAACTTGCTTGAGATTGATAATCCATGAAGGTTGACTACTTTAGATGTTCTCATCGCTTGATGATGCATTTGTCAGCAGGGACTGTTTTGAAAATGTTCTATATTGTTATGTTCTGCTGCAGTATGCTCCGACAAAAGATTTCAGAATAGGCTGCCAAACAGCAACCTTTTTAATGATAGAAACTAATTATCACGGAAGACAAAGTACTGCTGAGGCTGATGGCAATGTCATTCCTTTTGCAGGTATTTGGTCATAAACCAAAGTATTAGACAAATTCAAATCTTTGTCCCGATGGTGGCACTAGATCAAAAGATAAGGCATCACAAAAGTAATTACAATTTATTCGGAGGGGGGACATGCAATCCATCCCAAAATTTTTCACTCAATACCGCATGGCAACCTCATACTAGCGCTAGAGGAAAAGTCAGGGGATCACCAGAGTCATTGGTATACATCCTCTGGACTATATAGATACCTCTACCAAATTTAATAGCAAACCATCCAATAGTTGTCAACATATTTGACTAAAAACCAAAAATTTCAACGTGCTGGTGGCACTAGAGGTAAAGTTCCTCTGGGGAACATGAATGTCTGTACAAAGCTTACATCATCTAGAGCCATGCTGCTAGCCTGGCAAAGGTATGGTATGGTATATATGGTACACTCTACAAAATGATAAGATAACAAGGTAAAGTATACATGATTTGTAAAGTATACACAATTTGTACTTAATAGGCTAAGACAGACAAAACCCAGTCCAATCTGATAGGTGCTGTCTGATGGACTTTGGCACTACAAAGACAAACTGTAGCACTTGAGAAAAGCATGAATGAATGAATTCATCACACATGTTTTTAGTCTGAGGCCCATCCACTCCAATCTCCTTCGCTCCCATTGCCACACTTCAAAGACACCTCTGGGGAGAAGCTTCAAAACGTACAGCATTACAGGCTTTTTCAGGACTGCCACAGAGTCCCAGCCAAGAAACAGACAGAAAGTTTCTCTGTAGCTATCTGTTTTAAAGTTGGTTCTGTTCACGGGTAAGAGATTCCTCATGTCATTTGTTCTCCCTTTACCTGGCCTCACTTTTATCTTCCACCCCACTATTGCACTTCCCGTTAGCTTTTCCTCTGTTTGTGTTATCCCTCTTCACTTTCTTCTCCCTCTCTTGCTTCATCCTGTCTTTACCTTTGCAGTGGGCTCAAACAGAGGAGCTTAAATCATATCAGGGATGGGAGCTTTGCCACGTGCCATCCATTATACTGAAGTAGTGCTGCAGTGTTGTCTCTTTTCTCATGTTTTTTTCATTTTTCGGCTTTTGTCTCCATTAATCCCCTTTTTTCTTCACCCCTCTTTCTGACATTAACTCAATTTCCTACACCATACTCATTATCTCCCCATTACATCTGCTCTCTCTCCTGCCGTTACACCATCACCCCTGTCTCCTTTCCTTGATCCACCAACTCTCCAACTTTTCTTTGCTCTGTCAACTTTCGCTGTCTTACATATCCTCGCTCCTCTTGCCTCTCTTAACTAAAGCCCAGCTGGTGTTCTTCTCCGTCTGGCTTCCTTGTGCCGCCAAGAGTGGCAACAGCAACACACAGTCCCCCTCCGACTCGCTTTCATTCCACTTTTTTAAAGTGGGTGACCTCAAAAGATGTTTTCTAACATCACTCTCACCCTGGTCTTTTCTTCTTCCCTACCTTTTTTCTGTTCCAGGAATGGGTGACAGCCACTGACCTGCTCATCTCTTTGGACAGGCTTAACACCTTTGGAGACGAGTTCTTCAAGGACGCTAAAGTGTTGCGCTCGTACTTCTATGCCATCTCTGATTTCTCTGTGGGTGGCAGGTAAGAGACACCTGAAAATGTGCCATCCAGCACCATCTCACCCTGCATAGCCAACATTCTTTGTGAAATGTTAAAAATGATTCACTTTAGAGTTTAACCTTGAGCTTTGTCCCGTGAAACTGTGGTTGAGCTAAATACCAAATGAAAACGCAAAAGCTTTGTGGTGTCCAAGTGTATTTTCTTTGTGTCATAGTGTTTTTTTGGCTTAAATAATTCTGAATTTCCAGCTTCCAAATACAGACAGGTGACAAATTAAAGGAAAACCTAACATAAAGTGTCTTAGTAAGGTGTTGGGCCACCACGTGCCGCCAGAACAGATGCAATGCGCCTTGGCATTGATTCTACAAGTCTCTGGAACTCTACTGGAGGGATGAACACCAGTCTTCCAAAAGATATTCCCTCATTTGACGCTATCTAACATATCGGTCCAAAGTCTCCCATAGGTGTTCAATTGGGTTGAGATCTGGTGACTGCAAAGGCCATAGCATATGATTCACATCATTTTCATACTCATCAAACCATTCAGTGACCCCTTGGGCCCTATGGATGTGGGCATTGTCATCCTGGAAGAGACCACTCCCATCAGGACTGAAATGTTTCATCATAGGATAAAGGTGATCACTCAGAACAACTTTGTACTGATTTGCAGTGACCCTCCCCTCTAAGGGGACAAGTGGACCCAAACCATCCCAGCAAAATGAGCCACCAGATCCCCTCACTGTAGGGGTCAAACATTCAGGTTTTTCCTTTAATTTGTCACCCGTCTGTATCTCAAACATAATGCAACACAAACCATGTCTCCTACAAAATGCATTTATATAATACTGGTTTTGCCCGTATGTTTTGGAGGAAACACAATTGCTGCCTGAAAAGAGCAGTTTGCAGATACGCTTAAAATAAAATGTCCTCTTTGTGTGGATAAAAAGCATTATCCGGGCAGTGTTACTTTTCCTTCAAAATGTAATTGAACATGCAAATGTATTGTCTGTGAACATAATTTTGTGGAGACAAGGTTGTGTAACACATGGGTATTGTATCAGTGCAAAGCAAAATAAGCAATCAAAACCTTGTCCTGGACAGCTGTTTGAAAAACTGAGAAAAAAAACCCCACCTTGCTGTCTGTCAAGTGGCCATCAGATGAGAATACACCAAGATAATCCTCTATCCTCCTTCCACTTCTTTTGGTTTATTACTCAAAGTAATGAGAGAGGACATGGCGCCAAGGACCAGGCTGCACCTTGGCGCTGCAGATAGAAGTGGACGATTAAGTAGTCGAGATGAAGCCTTCAGAAAGAATATAAATTTGATCTGACACCTGTCATAAACACTTAGGATCACCACAACGGCATGACAAATCACCCACCAATGGCACAACACTTGGGGGAGAGACCCACATGACAACATGTTAGCCTTGTACCAGTGCTTTCTGTACACATGCCTTTACACCTCAGTGCTACACCTCGCCAAGTCGGCCAGGCCTGCTCACAGATGCTGTGATTTACACAGAATATCAACGCAACCATAACCCAAGGTGAACTGCCACGAAAATAAATGTGCTAGAATTGTGTTGGCGACAATTCACATATGTGAAAAATGCTGTTTATGCATCTTTTCATTCTGGTATAACATGAGGACTCACCATATTGCACATCACTTTTTGAACAGCACGTATGCTGCCTGTACAGCTCAGGTCATCTCCCTCATAACATATTCGGTTAGAATTATCACCGAGGAAGCTCACGTCTACTCTAGCAAAGAGATGTGATATGTGGACTGGAAGCACTTTGGAGTTAGTTGTTGTTGTCTCAGTGACAACAGAAATAACTGGGTCTGAGCCTCAGGCAGGCATACGTCTGGATCCGGGACAGCTGGCTAAATTTGACAGAGCCTGCCACTCAGCGACAAGTCCCTGTCCCCTATCACAGCCACTCGACAAAACCCAACGACACTGCCAGAAAATATTACACACAGGAAGGCATAGCTGCCACCCTGCTTCAGAGGAAATGATAGGCTCTCCAAATGCGGGGAGAAAGGAAATGGGCAGATATTAATCTTGTTTTAAAAATTAACTTAATAAATTCTGTTTATCTCACGATTATTGACTCTTACTTTGTGAAAGTTATAAAACATACACTAATAATACTCACAGAGATACATGCTTGTTGCCTTGTTGCTGTCTCTTACACTCTTGAACAGTGTGAGCGTATTAGCACAGTTGGATAGTGCAGTTGCTGAAGGGGAATGAAAACCCCACCTCATCTCAGGCCATGTTTATGCCCGTGAAAGATAATGGAAAGTGACAACTCCTTACGGTGGAAATACCTTCTCACTTTCCCCTCTCCTCTGTCTCCTACTCCAGTCACCGTATGCATAAGTATGTTTACACTTGAGTCAGTGAGGAGGAAAAAAAAGAGAGAGAGATAGTGAATAGGAAAAGTTGTACTTCCACCCTTCACACAGCTACTGTATGTGTTTCCCTCAGATGTAAGTGTAACGGTCACGCCAGCGAGTGCAGTGAGGGGGAACATGGTGGCCTGGTCTGTTCCTGCCAACATCACACAGTGGGAGATGACTGCCAGAGATGTCACCCCTTTTACCAGGATAGACCCTGGGCCAGGGCCACTGGGGACTCCGCCAACGAGTGTTTGAGTGAGTAGCCTACTTCTGGGCCGCTGCCACAAACCCACCGCATGCAGCCCACTGCAAAATCCACAGGTCCAGTGTTGAATTCAAGAGACAAGCTCAGGCTATCAAAGGTCCGCTAAAATCCATCAGTGTACCACCTTACACCAATCTCCAGTATGTCTTAAAATCTTTCCCCATGTGCAGCTTTTGCGTTTACTGCTTGAGCAAGTACACTCTACGCTCCATCACTATGGAAAAAAGGATTACAATCTGACAATCAGTATGATAATCAAGTGTGCCTAGAAACTGAACTTCATTCATTCTCATTATGCTGTAAATTGAATGGTATTTTATTATGTTATCACTTTTCAAGCAAAAACAAACAGTAATGAAATTAATTTTGTGGCTGCAATACAGCATGTAATTATTATTTAAATCAGCTTCTGTGTTATATGGATGTTTATGTGCGAATACACTCATATTGTTCGTATGCACATATGTTTGCAGNNCCCCCCCCTTCAGAGCTTCTGTATGTATGAATTAGCATGAGTATTATCAGGTTTGGCTCATCACACTGTGCACTTTTACTGAATGCTGTTGAGGATGAATTGTAATTGGCTGAGGGATAAAAACCATAAAAGAGAGTGGCTCACAAATTGTATTTGTTTTTTGTTTTTTTGCTGAATTCTATTAAGCGGCAAGCTTGTTTTAATTACTCTTACTCTTGGTTCCAAGCAGATGGCGTCTTAAATAGAGTACTGCGCCCAACTTAATCAATGCAGTATATTAATAAATAAACACACGCCATATAAAAGAGATGCAGAATGTGGAGGCATAATAATGAATGCTCAGTGTAATTGCACATCTCTATCTGGCACAAAACTCATTTAGCCTCAGTTTGCCCCATCAACCTTTTATATTTCCGTGTCAGGCACCGGAACAGCCACCATAATATTCTCTCCGCGTTTGGGCAAAACATTTTGACAATGGGCATCATTTCATCTGCTGGTGATAATGATCAGCAAATGTGCATCAAGGAAATTAAATGCACTAAATACACCAAGTGGTAAAATATAAGCTAAATGAAAACCGTGTAAGCAATACATGTGTAGAACTTAATAAACAGTAGAAGTTGTTTTTATGTTTCAATACAAAATAAGATCATAATCTATATTTTATCACACTTAACAGTTGTGTCAGGATGAGGGGTAAAAAAGGCTTAAAGGATAACTACCACCTAATCATCTAAAACCTAAACCACAAAAGAAACAAGAATAAAGATTATAAAACAATTTAGCATAGAACAAAAAGTTAGCAAAAAATTTGTGTACAGGTTGCAATATGGTTTTTGAAAGAAATTAGTTTAGAAAATTATCTCAAATGTGCTTAGTTTATATTGGCCAAAATCAATCTTTCATATTTTGTCTCTACTTTTAAAAACATGTATTTTGCTGTGCTGTTATTGTACCATATAAACTGCATACAGTGCACACATGCTGTTATTTTGTCCACGTTTGTTACTACCAAGAGGTGAAACAATGTCAGGATGGTCCCGCCCCTCTACTCGCTAGTTATGAGAGAGATGTCTTCATGCTAACAAATACAGGCTGAGCTGTCAGAGGTCTAAGGTGTGAAACAGTTGTGGGCTTGAGGGGGCTGAGACCCTAAGTTATATACCTGATATCACGTTGGGGAAGCAGCAGCAGCACCATTTGCAGTTTGAGACTGCTTTGGCTGCATGTAATTTTAGACCACTCTGAAAAAAGGTGGAAGCGATAAGGTGCATTTTCAGAATATATAAAGCAGGACTAATGGAATAGAGGGAACATGATCTTTGGCTTTGCAGGAACTGAGAGAAAAAACAAAAAGGAAAGTCATGTATGGCATTACTTTAAGAGCATGCATTAATATACAGTATATGCGTGCCGTTTTTAATTGTAGATGTATTTGCTCGTGTTTCCTTTTTAAATAGCCTACTGTGTACCCATTTGTCATTGTTTACTGTAGCACCTGCTTGCACATGGGATAACGTGCATATTTTGTTATGACTCGCTTTTGACCTGGAAAACACCATGAAAAGCCATAAATAAACATAGCGGCAGGCAGGTCTCATGTGTCACATAACTATAAGACCTGTAACCCAGCAGCTGAAGAAAATCAGTGAGGAGCTTAATAGTTTTACTTGCTGTATGCTATTTTTTTCAGTATTGTGTATGCTAGTACCTTCTATAAACTAGTGATAATCACAGTTGTTGTTTTTTTTCTTGCAAAATATCGACCATTTCTGACACTTCTTTTTCATCTGTATGTACCTGTATTCACTGTGGAAATATCGCTGTTAGGAGACTGTCCTCCCAAGAAAAACGACAGCAGTCATTTCAGTAAGTTGCCCAAAGCCCTCTAACAGCCATAGTACTGCAATTATGTAAAAGGGGAAGTGAGAGGACGTCATTTTAACATTATCACGCTGTTATCAACAAAACATTGGTGCAAAATTGGAACATGGGAGGCCGCTGTTCATTTCCCAGTTCCAGCTGACAGTCAACACTGTTTTTTTAAAGCATGGCCACTTTCCATAACCTTATCCATGTTATTATTGTGCCGATGACAATGAAGACATGATTCCCGTACCTTCCCAACTTATTTTAACCCCAACAATGAAAGTCGTTTTTGTGCCTAAACCTAACCACACCTTAAGGCACTGTCTTAAACATTGTTTTATCACTGCAAGACCAAAAGGTGTGAGATTACTATTTGTATATATAGAGTGAAAAGAATATGCCTGTTGCTTCTTTTGGAGCATGACCTTTTGTTATTTTATAAAAGCTCCATTAGAATACTCTCAGCTATGTAAAAACACTGTTAACAGAGCTTTGAAGGAAAAAATGTGGCACTGCAATATTACATGACTTTTTCATGGACGTGATCGACATTCAGAGACCTGAAAGACTTGCATACTGACTTAGCTGAGTGATTGAATTAGCTGATGAAAACTTGAGATTTAACTGGGGAATGACTTAAAGCATTAAATAAACATATAGGAGAGTGTTGTGGGGAGTGGACCTGTGCAGTTTATAGACTTACATCTTTATGTCTTAACATGCTGAATGTTAAGGGCTTTGCTGGATATTCTTTTTATTCATCCAGAAAACAAATAAATGTATTTCCAAAAATGTAGAACTTTTTTTAACTTTTAAGAACTGGGCATGTAAAGCTAATTTGCATATTGTGTACATCTTCAGTAGAGTGGATATAACTTTTTTTCACATACCAATACAGTACACAGAAAAACTAAAGTGATCAAAACTGTGATTCATGTATTAAAGAATGTAATGTAAGAGTTATAATAGCAATTCTTCAAAACCTTTTACTCAAGCAACAATTGACAGCACAACAACAACAGAACCTGACAGAGATATAGTTATGGATATGATGCACTCATGCAAATAAGAGGCAGCACTTAATTCACAAACACTTTGCAACATCGACTCCAATTATTGTGGCACAAAAAAAGACATTCTGAAAAGCAGAAACACGTGCAGTGCAATTATGTCGGCTATTTACAATGACTGATACCACTGCTGATGGAAGCTGACCATTTCCAACAAATCTGGCAAAAATGTCAAGTGTCTCTTTCGAGCAATATTTTAGCAAATAATCTTTTAGCTGGGAGAATAAACTACCAACAGACTCATGACCTTTTGGGGCTTAGAAAACCATGGAACCCAAGAATAAGACAATAATTAAGATACAACCTAAACTTCACAAAATAAACACAAAGTGACAGACATTTAATAACCTAGTTATTTTCTGCATTGGTGTCTTTTGCCTCTTCAACTCTTCAAGTATAAATCCTCTTTATCATGCTTTTCTGGCACTGCATGCAGTAAATCTAACTGCAAGGATTTGAAACTTACTTCTCAAATTTGTTGTTATCTCTGCATTTCAAAATAATTAACTTGCGGCCTCATATCACATACAGACATCCTGGTAAATCCAATTACAGTGCACTGTTTATAAAATGTGTGTTTATCTCTGTCAGTGCAGTATGTGTTTGGATATTTGCACATGTATGCAAATTATATGAATCAAGCATCACATTTCTCTTAAGGTTCTGCATGTCAGGACAAGATAAAATAGTGTTGAACAGCAGTGAACAAGCACAGCAATTCAAACATGTTAAAGTAACCCCATTGGTGACCCTTGATGAGTGTGTATAATATTTTGGTCAATTAGGCAAATTAGCGTAGTCCTCCCACGTACAGTGACACAAAACCAACCTGCTTTAAAGATACAGTATGGTTCCTTTACTAAATACCTACAACATTTTTTACTCTTTTCTACCGTTAATGTGTTTGCCATAACATGAGGGACTTTGGTATTGATTCGTAGACAGTCTGTTTCTATATTAACATGTGCAAATGTGTGGTGAGTAGTTGGTTGATAAGATGTGCTCCTGTCTTCCAGATAAAAAAGCCTCTCTAATATCTCAATAGTATATATCCTGGCCACAAAACAGCCGCACGTCAAGAGCAATTATTGTAATTTAAGATGTTTATTTGGCAGGCTGCTTCAGATTTAGAACTTCTTTGAAAGAGCAAAAAGCAGTGACAATCATGTGTGATTATTGCAGCTATCTTTGCTATTGTTATTGTGTGAATAGTAGTAGCAGGTGGTAAATGGAGGCTTTAGGGGGGCTTTTTACGTGAGTGTTTCTGTGTGAGTGTTTTTATTTGTAATTTCACTATCAGTCCAGGTTGTTTATCAAAACCTGATATTGGACTGCAGTTTCTTTTTTTTTTTTGCTTGCTGTTTGCTCTGTGGTCTTAAAATAGGTGTGGAGAAATATGCAAAGGGCTGTGCAAGAGTTGGTTGTTTGTGCGTGTTTATGTGTGCGTATCGGGGGTGCAATGGGATGTCATTCTCATCAAGATTCTACCCCTCTGAGACTGAAATCATTTATAGCCCGAGCAGGTTGCTGCGGGTCTTCATAATTTCCGTTGTTTGTTTGATGTTGTCATCAGCGTAGCCTGAGGCTGTTCCAGTAGGTAGACTCTTTAAATCCCTTCTTGCCACTGATTTAAGGTTGAAGGCTGCAGTTGTAGCTGTGAGACTGTGATCATTTTCTTGAATATCAATAGTCTGTTTCATAATATGATAGATATATCAGATACTTATCATCTAAGCCTCCTGGTAGTACTCTTACTGTGAAATATTATGGATATAGAAGTAGATTTTAGCCCAAAATCTGTTTAGTCTTGTATTTTTTCTTGTGTTTGCTTTATGAACTCATATTAAAGCCAATAATTTAGGACAGTATAAAAAACATATGATCTTCTAATGTACCCCAAACGCTTCTGCACAAAACAGACATTTTAGACCGTTCACAAGCAGTGAAGCAGCAGGTTGCTAGAAAACTAACTGCCACAATATCCTGATAACTTAACTTTTTATTAGATTTTTTACAACACGCCATACTTTGTTATACATCTGTCAGCTCCAGCTAGCTGATATGACAAATGAGATTCCAGTGAAAAACAGCAGCTATAGTATAGCAGTGATGAAGTAAACCCATAAAACCAATGCAGGTTAAACTGATCACCTAAACACTGATCATAGAGCCTGACAAAGATTTGCAATATGCATTAAACAGCCACAGAAACAGTCTGATCTGTCTTACCTTAAAACAGCGTTTCTTCCTCACCAGTTTTTGTGCAAAACTATTCACCACTTTATTGCTCTGACCAGATCACTAGATGCAATTAGCTAATTAAGCACTTTTTACTAATGGGTAGGTTCCTTTCTTGTGATATTGAACGTATTTCTCCCGTTACTTTTGCAGTCGGTGCATGTGGTGCAACTCCTCATGTTAATCTGTTTTCTATCCCCCGCCTGCACTCTCACAATGACGCCACCCACAAAGTCGTCGTTTTGATGCACAAAGAGTTGTGCAATGTGTTGAAAGTAGTTGTAAACGCAATTCAAAGTAGCGTTAACTGATTTTATTTTTCAACCTTCTATACAACTTTCGAGTTTGAAACTGGAATGATATATTTTGATATGACTTCCCCTTCAGTCCCATCTGCATCCAAACCATATCCAGTATAGCATAGTACAGTATGACCTGCAGTATACAGAACATCTATTTCCACATTGCGTTTCCAGCCAAGGGTGTGTCTTGAGCAGTGTGATATAAATCTGAAATCTGCTGTTTTCCTTTCAAAATGTAAATTGGCACCTGTCAGCATCCTTCCACTTCATTTCCTGCTTAGTCCTTTCTGCCTCAACTGTCACATGGTTGCATCCACGTGATCCGCATTACAATTGCGCCCCATGCAGTGGAGTCTGGTCTTTGTAACTCAACTACCTGAGGGCCACAAGAAGTCAGGATAGAAAGTGCACTGTGGGGATAAGGGCTTAATTTAGTAATAAGAGTATAATTAATGAAACATGCAATTGGTAAATGGACTGCACTTATACCTTGGCAGACAAAGCGCTTTGCAGTTTGCCTCTCATTCACCCATTCACCAGAAGCACCACCAACTCTACGATCAACCCACCGTATGTCCTGTGCCACAGCAGCCCTACTATATTTATTTATGTGAACATTTAATTTATTTTTGGTGGATGAGGTAGCTAATTGTGTCTTGGAACCTTCTCTATAATAGACAGCTGTAACTACAGGGAGTTGTGCTTGGGAGAGGAAAGTGAGAAAGTGGACAAGAACATTTAAAAAAAAAAATCCTGTGTAACTCACATATTCTTTAAACGCTCACATTATACACACTATAAAAACTCATACTGCACTGGACTTAAAATCATCTAATCTGCAGAATGTTAAATGCTAGTTACCAAGTTCACACCATTTCAAATTTTGTAATAATTAGTTCTTCTGACTTGAAGTCTTGTGACTTTAAATGATGAGCTGAATGAATGCCCCACTAACATTCATTAAATGCATCAAATCAAGTTCATTAAGAAGTTATCCTGTTAGCATACTTCCCAGTGTTCATTTGTATTTGGATTAAAATGCACATTGCCTTCCTCATCTTTTTATACTCAAGATTCCTCTGAAGTCTTTTGAACAGCCAGATGTTATATCCCTCTCTTAGTATTAACACTGGTGTGGCACCTAACTACAGCAGAAGCTGCCATGATTATGTAACATAAGAGAAAATGACCCTGATACTTCCTCAAAACGGAAAAATGAAAGCAACTGTACATGTAAGCATGTAATGCCTGTCTAAACGGAACTGTTTTCTCAGGTGCAGTGAACTTTGTGAGTTTTACATAACAGCAGCTAATGAACGAATTCAACAAACTATTCACTACTATTCATTCAGTTAACTCACAGCAGTGAAACATGTGCTTCTAAATTGAAAAATCTTAATGTTCTGCATAGTCTACAGAGCTGAGATTTTTCATAAAAATATGACTCCAAAAGGATAAAATGTCCCCCAACATGCCGTTGAAAGAACAGTTTGACATACTGGTAAGAAAGCTGATTCGCTTTCTTACCAGGTTAGCTGAGAAGATCAATACCGCTCATGTTTGTACAATGAATATTAAGGTAGAGCCAGCAGCCAGTTAGCTAACTGTAGCTTAGGTAATTATCAGGTTATTATGTATATTGTTTGTTTATTTTTTATTTTATTTAACCTTTATTTAGGCAGGTAATCTCATTGAGACACAGGGTCTCATTTTCAAGAGAGACCTGGTCAAGACAACAGCAGCAACACAACTAAATGTTACAGACAGGACATTAAATACAGAGACAAAAAATAGAACACACACCATAAAAGTGATAAGTGCACCAGTGCCAAAGCAGTAGTCAGATTTTTTAAAACTATGTACAAGAGCAAACGCCCACAGACGCTCCCTCCAGATTTCTTAAAAGTAGTTTTAAATCCCCTAGGGGAATCATGCTGGACAGTTTCCGTTCCTGCTGTAGCGTGTTCCAGGCTGAGGGGGCAGAGTAGGAGAAAGCCTTTTTACCAAATTCTGTACAGACTGAGGGGAGAGAGTGATGAAGACCTGGGAGCGTAGGCTACTGCAGCACTGTTTACGTGACATGTAAGTAGATAAATAAGAGGGCAGCAGTCCAAGGATGGATTTATAAATGACGTTACACCAGTTTCAAAGTTCTGCGGATGGGTAATGATGAGCATTTGACTAAAGAATAAAGAGTACAATGGTGAGTGAGTAGTTTACAACCGGTTATAAATCTGAGAGCTCCATGATAGACAGCGTCCAACAAATGAAAAGAGTTAGCTGAGGCGTTCCTGTACAAAACATTCCCATAGTCCAGTAAAGGCAGCATCAAGCCGTTTCCTGGCATCAAAAGAAAAACAGGATTTGTTCCTAAAATAGAAGCCCAATTTTAATTTCAATTTCCTTAAAAGATTATCCATATGTGTTTTAAAAGAAAGGCTTTCATCAATTGTGATGCCTAAATAGTAGAAGGTGATCACAATCTCAATAGGGGTACCTTGTGCAGACATGATGCAGGGAAGAAATGCTGGCACCTTCTTTTTTTTTTTAGAAAAGAACATGGCCTTGATTTTGTCTGCATTTAACACCAGTCTGAGATGGAACAGGTGCGACTCAATAGTGTCAAATGCAGACTGCAGATGTTCAAATGCCAGGGCAGTAGTGCTTGCACGACAATGTACAGTAGTATCATTGGCATAAAGATGTACAGATGCATTCATATTTTGACCCACATCATTTACATAAATAGGGAAAAGGGTGGTTTAATCCGTAAACAAACTGAAATGTAAAAACAACAAGTTGTAGTTTTATGGGTGGTTATGTGCTGTTTCCCCCTGCTTTGAGTCTTCATGCTAAGCTAAGCTAATCGACCCTTGCCTCTAGCTTCAAAGTTGGCGTACAGACATGAGAGTGGTATCAATCTTTTCATCTAACTCTTGGCATGAAAGCGAACAAGTGTATTTCCCAAAGTGTCAAACTATTCATATGACATAGGAAGTCAGCCACACTAAAATAAATGTAATATAAAATACACTTATGACTCTTTGCTGTATCAAAGCTGAAAAAAACATTATAGATTTAAACATATATAAAATTACATATCCCAATTTGTATGTATCACTGCAGACTCTCTCATTACACACTCTTTTGGCATGAGTGGAGAGGAGATGGTAAGAATCATAAAATTATGAGGATTTTACAGTCAAGAGACTTGAGCACTCCTCTGGTGTGGTAAACAGTGTTGATGCACAATGAACAATGCTGCTTCTTTGCAGGACCTCTTATCAAAAATTCACATCTTAACCTAAGCACAAAGGTAACAGGTGGAATAGTGTGTGGGCTAGGTAGAGGTCTGATTTGTCTGTAACAGTACACTAAAGGTCGCACAGATAGCGTGATCCCTCAAAGGCTGGTTTCTTATCACTGCTGGTGTTCTACTCTCTCGGCTAGTCCGACATCTCATTCGTCCAGCAAATTAGATGTAAAAATGAGAAATTACTGTGCCTGCAGGGATTGTGGTCCCTCTCTGCAATGCATTCTGCAACAGCACTAAGACGTTATTCATATTAAGGGCAGAAGACAATAAGGTGGTGGATTGCAACACCTCTCGTGCAGTTGAGGTGAGGTGGGAACCTTCGTTAGCCTCTCAAAACCATACCTTGCTGCTGAAAGACAGCTAATGCACAGTGCGCTAAATTTCATAATTCAGTCAGGAAAAGTTTGTGTAGCTTGTTTTTCACTGATGTTTTTTTTTTCATTCTAACTGGTTTCACTGACCACTAAACTTCCATAATTCCAGGCTTTTGGCTATTACCAATATATTCGTCTGAATATTCCAGCTAATACATAACTAGAGTTCCATATTTTGTTGTTATTATTTCATCCTTTAACTCATTTACATATTATGTTCTTTTCATGTATAACATTATGTCATTTGGTGGGTAGCCCAGGAAGTATTTTTGATCAAACATCTTACAACAGTCAGATTGATGCTGATTAAAGTTAATTACCACCATTTAGATCATCAAAAGATGATGATACCACTAACAAGTTTGAAATCAACATGGCATCTCTGTGACGCAATTGTAATGATTTTGCATAGTACTGCTATACCACACTGCAGTAAGAGTTTATTCTGGGCTGTAAGGGGCTGTGTGCTGTTCAAAAGCACTGGAGATGCAGAAGAACATTGCTGTCACTGTGTGTCCAGGCTAATCTCTATGAGACAAAGCCCCAAGGAGCAATATGAGGGTAATGTCCACGCCTATATGGGCAAGATATGCAAATTAAAGAGTCCTTGGAAGCCCTCAGCAGGAGTCTGAAGTGCTGCACAACAGGCCTCTCAAGAGAGGTTAGTGCCCTGGCTCGTAGTCACTGAAGGCACTGGGCTGTCCCTTTTTCCACAATGTAGGACGTTTTTCTTTAGTGGAAACATCCACTTACAGTAAATTTGTACAGAATCTGTAGAGAAGGATGATTCAGATAGTGTAAGATGGCGGCTGCTCTTCTCTTTTGGTTTCCTGACTTACTGACCGCTGTTATTGAACAAACCGCATGTATGACACAATACGATGAATTTGGGACCATTCATACCAGACTGCTGTCACAGATTGTCGCCATTAACACCAACCCCATCTCCTAGAATCGACATTACTAATACCAAACGTGTTATGAAGGAAACATAATTGCTGCTGGCATTATGTCGCGTGGCAAAGAGTGGAGGAAGTGCCATGTTTTGTACTGCAGGCAAGTCATAGGGAACAGGTCGAGGTGGATGGAGGGCATACAGGGCGAAGGACTTTGATACCAGAGACTGGGGTTTGCATTCTGTGGTGTGGTTACAGTAGGTTTAGGCAACAAAAGCGCTTTGGTTATGGTTAAGGAAAGATAATTTTGTGACTTGGCAGATATGTTTAAAATGTTTACTTGTTATGGTCTTTGTGCACTGTTGTGTTCATACTGTGGAGTGTGGAGCTAAGTCTGCCTCCTGACTTGTATTGCGCCTCCACAGTGGCAGTGATGCACAGGCTGTGTGGTCCCCAGGACAGGATTGAGGAAAGCATGTAGAAGAGGTGGTTGTGGGCGGGCAGACCTAAATGTGGTCAAGATGTTCAAACGCAGGCTGTGGAAAGCTGTGTAGAGGTCTGTGTGTTAAACCTGTTGGAAAAACAGCTTTAAGTGATTTGCTCTGTCTCAGTTTCCCTCTGCCACGCTGTATGTGTGCAGTGCTTGTAGCAATCTTCATCACCACCTTTAAACTGTTCTGCAGCACCTCTTGTTCTCTTCTTTAACTAGATGGTAAACATGCTGCAGCATTTTAACATGCTTATTATGATATGTTTAATGGTTTGATTTCTTTTCATTCGAGATAGGAGGTTGACAAGGCCAATGTGACATCAACATCAAAGGCTGTTAATGTACATTAACATATAAAACATATAAATCATATAAAACACAGTTGGGAATTATCCAAAATTATTATAATCACATACCTATTTTTCAGATAACCAAACCAGATACCTAAATAAAAACAGCAAAAACAAAAGCTTAATAAAAAACAGATACTGATACAGGAGAAGCACGTAATTAAAACATTAGCAAATCTACTTTTGAACTTGCTGAGAGGGATGGGAAGCCAGATGTTTAGTTTGCCCTCAGGCTCATTTCAGGATGGAGGACCATAATTACACAAACTAATTTTCCTTGCTTTGGTTCACACATGAAGTAACTTTCGACATAACCTATTGATAGACCTGAAGTTGAGCAAAACATAATTCTGAGAAAACATTGTATAATAATAATAAGAAGAAGAAGAAGACGAATCTTTATTTATACAGCACTTTTCAAAACAAAGTTACAAAGTCCAAGATTAAAACATTTCACAACTGCAATGAGGCAGATAAAATCAGATAATTAAAAATAATACAAATATGAAATGGAATAAAGTAACCAACAATAATATAAGATAAAATCAATAATAATAAGATGACAGATGTGTTATAATAAAAATAAAAATAAAAAGTGTGCTAGCATTAATAAAACGCTTTAAATGTAACTTTTTTAGGATAGTGTGGGAGTATCAACATTCTCCCAGTATAACAGCATACATCATGGATTACATCACATTTTATGAGATGTTGTCAGCGTCAACATGAATTTGTACAACAAAAGGAAATGCAAGAGAGGCCCAGGCTGTTGTTGACAGTACTGCCACCTGGCTATCAGCTAGCCTGACCAGCAGTGGCAGCACTGCTAGCTGGCACGATAAAGATAGAGTGGATGGGAGCTGACAAGTAGAGCCGGCTGGTCGTATTTGTGCTCTAGTTGCCCACCAGTGCCAATCAGAACTGAGTCATGCTGCAGCAACTTTCTATATGGAGTGTCAGTTTTTGTCAGATTCTGTTGCTCCATGAGCAGAGGGATTGCAGATGTGACGAACGAGGGACTCAGCATTTGTCAAAAGATGCATGTTGTGTTCAAAAGGCCACTTCTAGCAGTGCAAAGGGCTACTGGTTCATACAGTATCTTTTCATTACATCCAACAGAACTACAATTTCAGGACGGATGCTTAAAGCTGCACCAATCAATATTTTTATATTAACAATGGGTCAAATTCTCATGTGTAATGTGAAAAGAGTGGCTCGTAGTGAAGAGCCCACAGAGAGTTATCACAGTTCCCCTCAGCTCTATGCAGCTTTTTCACCTCTTTCAGCTCATTGTTTTGGTTTTGCAGCCACAACTTTACTGTTATAGTTCACTCTCACCAGTGTCATCAGGGTCGTTTTCAGACGCAGCAGGCAGCTGTTTTCAGTGAAAACGCTCTGATAAACTAATGAATTACTCATTACATATCACCCATAGAAAATGTAATTACATTACTTTTCATTACTCAACAGCAAACTAATTTGCTCCATTATACTTGTTCCATCACTTTCTTGACTCACAGCTCTATCAGAGGTGCCTTTAAACAACTCCAAAGCCTCCACAGCCACATGTGTCATCTTCTATATTTAACACATCTAGGAATAGAAAATGAGACATTGTGGTTTAACAAGCAACCAGCCTACAGTTTGGAGTTACAGTATTTGCTAACCATGAACAGCTTAGCTCCGGGGACTGCACGCAGCCCTTTAGAATTCCCAGCCTCACTGTGAAGATGTGGGTTTCACACACCCTCTGTCTCTAAACAAAACCCATATGAGTCCATGTAGACAGTACCAGTGGCTAGCTAGTCAGATAAGATGAAACGAGTAAATTAGACAACTTTAGTTGCTCAGAAGCGCATTTCTTGTTCCCAGGAGGTATTTGTCCTCTTTTGGTACAGGCTAATTTCCTCATCCCACCGCCAGCCCCTGCACCAAGCCAACACGTCCCGGACCAGTCTGTCCACTGAACTCACAGAGACAAATTATATCTAGCTAACACAGTAAACAAGCTGTCCCTGAAAATCTCAAATTAATTCTACTAACAGAGCGTTGCTGAGATTAGCTATTGTCATATCATCTCAAACTGTAATCCCTTACATTACTCGTTACTGAAAATAAGTTATCACATTACTGTAACACGATACTGTAAGCGTTACTGCCCAGCACCAAACAAAAGACAAGTTAGTGACTAGCTGGTGAAAATTCAGTAGTGGAGCACTTAGCAGCTAAAGTGCCAGATATTTCAAATCAGAAGTTGATAAAAACCAAACAGAACGAGAAGAGTGAATGTTGGACTTCATGTCAGGTGCCCAGAAACACAACTCCAAATGAATGCGGTACCTTGTGTGTCTGCTGGATGTGTAAAAAGGCAACTGTTTGCTAACATGTTAGCCGTATGAACTTTCTGAGGTGATAAAATGTCAATGTTGAGTTTATAGCTTGTTGTGCCCAGGTAGCCAAAACATTTTGGCTATGACAATTAATGCAGGTTCAACCAGTAATGATGGCCAGCTTGTTACTAGCCAAAATAGTAAAATAGTAAAAAACTGTTTATTACAAATATGAGAGGAGTCTTATTATAACGATGTGAGCTTTTCTAAGACTGTGTGGACCCTCATTCACTCATAATAATTTCATGAAGGTAACATTAGTTAGAGCCAAATGAAACATAGAACTCTTCATTAAATCTCTTTTAAGTTTTTCACTACCAATCCCAAGATTGTACCGTGCTGGGTTTTCAAGTAACTAGTGATCATTTTTTATCTTTGAAATAAGGTGAACACGGCTGAGACTCCTTATTAACAGGAAGGAATAATCATATGGTTATTGCCAGCACAACAGAGAGCTTGATTCATAATAAAATGGGCAATTTCACCTAAATCCCCCCTCAGGGTAAGTGGTAAACTAAGGAGGGATTTGATGTGAGTGGTATGAGAGCTGTGATGGTGTGTTATCAGTTGAGTAATTTGCTCTTGTATAAACATGAATTACTGTTATCTAAGTGCCCCCTGACAGCCGATTGGCTCCTCATTAGGCCTGTGTGAAATGAGATTAGCAACGAGCCTCTAAATTATGATCCAATCCCAGAACACATAATCTCTCGCACATATACCCTCCCTCTGTCTCTTTCCTCTGTCTATTTCTGTCTTCTGTCTTTTTACTTTGATACCTCCTCTGCCCACTTCTTCCCCTGTGGCTGCTCTTTCCTCGTTCTTCACGTCTCCCCTCACTTGACCTCTTGCTCTTTCTCTTTCTTGCCTTCTTTCCCTCGCTCGCAGAGTGTAACTGCAGTGGGAGGTCAGACGATTGCGTGTTTGACATGGAGCAGTACCGGAGCACTGGCAGTGGGGGGCGCTGTGTGAGCTGCAGAGACAACACCGATGGGCCCCATTGTGAGCGCTGCAGAGAGAACCACTACAGGAAGTCTGCTGAGGAGCCCTGCCTGCCCTGCAACTGCAATATTAATGGTAAACTGCACATACAAAACCCTTAATTGTTTTGATAATAACTTAAGAACCCTAATTATAATCCTTGCCAATATCATTACTCACTACTTTTGTTTTCTCTGGCATGCGAAAATTAAATTATGGTTAAATTGGAAAGCTGTATTGGCACAATGAGGCACCACGAGCAAGATTTAGCTACAGACAAAAAGGACTCATAGGATTGATTGTTGCAGATTCTTTTGCCAAATGTTTTTAAATCATTAATAACATTACATTAATATTTACTCTAACCCGTCGCCTGCTCAACTGCCAAACCTTGCCTAAGAGTAGAATCTTTTCTGATTCATAATTCACACAATCTTGTCCGTCTCGTGTCTTGCACATATCATCAGATTTATCCTCGCCTCAGCTTCCCAAATGACTGTTAAAGAAATCCATGGCTTTACTCAGCCCTGCTGTTGTAAATTGATCCAGTTGACTCGTTATCAATCAAGAGACAAGTCAAGAGACTCAGTGATCATTAAACAGTCTAATATTAGATGGAGGGACATTAAATGTTTGGGCTCTTAATTACACCATCGTGAGGGTTAAGAAAGAGAACCAGAGGGAGAAATTAACAAATACGTCAGCCATCTTTTCCTCTGTGTTTCCTGAACAGTGTAAGGTGATTGCACAGAGCTATTGGAGTCCATTATATTGACAAAAGGTTATAGCAGACTCCATCAGGCCTCCTGTTCTATCATGTCCACAATGCCCCAGCTGGTCTTTTTTCTCCATTAGCTAAAGCTACAGTATGTCAGCTACAGTGTGGTTGCAAGGTTATATCCTCCTCCTTAAAGCTCATCTTTGGGTGTTTTGAACAGGAATTCAATTACAGGTATTCCATTATCCCCATCATGACAAATCATTAATGATATATTGATCCATTTCATGTAATTTACCAATAACTTTAATGGATTCTGAAGTCGCCCCCAATTCTCTTGAAAATACTCCTTTCTTTTCTCTCTGTGTGCCCTTTACATTCTCGTTTCTTTTTTCTTCCTGCACGATCCATCTGCCGTCCCTCCCAG
Organism: Oplegnathus fasciatus; assembly: GCA_003416845.1. NCBI lineage: Eukaryota > Metazoa > Chordata > Actinopteri > Centrarchiformes > Oplegnathidae > Oplegnathus > Oplegnathus fasciatus. The sequence goes on along the minus strand of NTHP01000084.1, from coordinate 1,479,914 downwards.
GTTCAGTGAGTCTGCAGTGTGATGTAGAAGGAAGGTGTGCGTGTCGAGTTGGCGTGACAGGGGAGAAATGTGACACATGTCGGGCTGGCTTTCACTCGCTCAGCCCTGGTGGCTGCAGGTGAGCAACAAGCATAGCCATAAACACAGATTCACAGACACATTGACACGCAAGACAAAACCAGAGCAAATATTGAAAGGAAAACTAAATAAATGGTAAAAAGATAGCACTTTAAAAGTGAGAAGGGGTTAAAAGAAATAAACAGGTAGAGCAGACACAGACTTAATAAATCTTCCCTGTTTTGCAGTTATACCATCTTACTTCCCCAAGCCTGAATTTATCAAACTACAAAGCAGCCGTAAACAAGAGGATTCTCATTTCTCTATGTGACAACACTGTGAATTAGTGACCTTCTTATCAGCGAGCACCACATTGTGCCAAATACAGTATCAAACTGCTAACAACCATTCTAACAAGCAAGCCAACCCAGAGCGCTGTAATTTTCCACATGGAAACATGAATTTGGGAAAAACATTCAATTTAATCAAGATTTCAACAAATATTTCAATCAAACTCAGAACAGGGTATTTTATTTACTTCATTTAATCTCTAAAATTCCTCTACATGTCACTATCCTCTTGGTCTTTATGCACATATATTTGCTGAATTATTTAATCAGTATTGTCATCTCCATATTAAAATTAACGTCCACTTTATCTGTCTTATCTGACAAGACAGTAGGATGGTGTCGATGTTCATCACAATCTGATCCATCATTATGGTTCCATTCTGCAACATAAAATGTTTGTCTGCATTTCATGTAGCAAAATTCATTATTTTTGTGTTTAAAGTTTAGGCATCAACTCTGTCAGGAGTGGCCAAACTCATCCCAAGTGGCCAAAAAAGTTAGTTTTTACAGGTTTAAGAAAAAAATCATAAATAACCTTGGACCTTCCAATATGTTTCCCTCTCCAATCAAATGTTAAAAGAATGCTAAATGAACACATGTAGTATGTTGACCCAAGCCCAGAAAGTATAAAATTCCTTGTTCTTTTGTTTGGACAACATGCCAAATCTGCCCTCAACACCTTTAATATACTTATGTTTAACATCTTAGAGTTTTGGCCTCAACCTTCAGCATCTTAGTATTACCACAATAGTTTAAGTTCAAGAGTTTGTCAGCCTGGGAATGATCAGGTAAATCAAAACACTGCTCTACTCTATGTAGACTGGCCTGATGCTGATCCCTCAGAAGCAAGCCAGAGACCATGCGGTCTTCTCCATCTGTTACCATGGTGACAGGATCCAGCCTCGCTGCCTTCAGGAACTTCAGAGAACAGCTTTAGCTGCAGCCAACCCCAAGGAGAAACTTTCCTGCTTTCTTCCAAAGACAGTTGAATGCATAATGCGTTATATGTAGTTAGGAAAGGCTAGTGTACTTTAGTTTGGCATAACGTTATCCTATGTTACAAAAAAATCTCAGAAAATAAAAAAAAGTTCAAGTTGAATGTTAATGTAGTTTCATTGACCTTTTTACTCTCAACAACTATACATTCATAGGCTTTGTTGTATCCCTTCATTTATGACATTGAATTATTTAGCATGCAGTCAACAAATGTTATAAATATAAATAAATAAAAAAATCATATAAATTTATATAAATAAAATATATTGTTTGGTGTTTCCTTACAGAACCTAATCACTGATTAGAAAAAGAGCTCACAATTATCAGATTGATGGCTGATTACAATTGTTCTCTATTACAGTAATTGAGGTGGCGCCCTGAATAAGAAAAATGATTACATCTATTGAAATATTGTTTTTCTATATTTGTACTTCCCTCTGATTTTGATCGTTTCAGTATGCTACAAGAATGAGCTCAGCGGGTTATAATCTATTTTAAGGTCGTCAGTGTAGCTTTCATTCCTAAGATATGAGAGTGATTTCCCTCTGAGGCTGTGCACACTGCGTCCTTTGTTGCAGCTTGAAGATGCACTGACCTGCTGCATACATTTTGATGATGAAAAGCACAGTCCAACTTTCTGGTGACCTGAGAGCTCTCTTACTAAGTATGCGTGCATATGAGCCAGCATGTAAATGTATATTATGGTGCATATGTGTGTGTGTGTGCGTGAGTGTGAGAAGTATGTTGTAGTATTTATATTCATAAGAAGTCTATCCCAGCTCTCCCTGACCCCCTCTACCAGCCGAGGGAATGCTAAGTTGTGATGGTGTTGAATCGCATATCAATGACTGTTTGGTGTTAATATTATTTCTACCACCTAACTGTGGATACTGTGACAACAGACAGTAGCTGTTTAACAGAAAAATAGAAATTCAGTTTTAGCCTTTGACAAACAATTTTCATATTCATTCTTGTGACTTTGAAGCTGTTACGGTCACTGTCTCTTAGCTCTACTGTTTAGGTTCAGTCTCACTGCTCTCATCAGGGTTGTTTCCAGCCATAACAGGCATCTGTTTTCCAACAACAACTCAAAAACCATTGTTCGCTTCCTGTCCAGCACCAAACAGCTGACAGACAAAGTTAGCGACTAGCTGGTGAAGTGGTACATTTAGCAGCTAAAGGAGATATTAGCTTAAGATAAAGAGCCAGATGTTTTTCTCAGAAACTGGTGGAGACCAAACTAGAGCTAAGAGGGGAGTAAATGTTAGACTAACATTAGCCAGGTGGCAAAAAACTGAAGATCTTACTCATAACCCTTGAATTTCCCTTATTGAATATCAAGTTTTGGCAAAAACAAATGTATAAATCAAAAGTGTACAATAATATTAGAGGTGATCTTTGATCCCTCAGCCAAAATTCTATTAATACACACATATATGCATGCACACATGCCAACATGCACGGACATACACACACACACACACACACACACACACTGCTTCCTCTTATTCATGCAGCAAAATCAGGCTGTTGAGTTGAGGTGTGAATTACACAGACCACTGGAGCAGAAACAAGGAGAGACGGCTTGCCTTGGGATAATTGAATTATTTGTAATAGCACCTCATTAAAAAATAGATTCTGTGTTACAGTTTCAAACAAAAGTAATCAATCAATGAAGGTGATCAAACAAATCTTGACATAATCCACGTCACTGCTGACCCGTACACTTGCTTTTATCAAGGTTGTTTACACAGCCTTTTAATTTTTGTGATGGATTGTGTGCTAAACCTTAGCATCTTAGTGTTGATGATTTGTTGCAAGAATACTTGTTGTGGCTTTTAAATGAGTGAAGTGATGACAAAAACACACACACGGGGTCGACAAGTTATTAGAGAGACCCAGGTTCAAGCCCCAAGATGAGTATCCATGTTGTTGAAGTGTCCTTGAGCAAGACACCCCACTGTTGCCAGGGTTGCTGTTCTGTTGCTGACCACCTGTGATCTGGAAAGTTTTCACTTATTATCTAAATTGTCCTTGTCTTTAAATTCTTGCCTCCTTCTTTCTCACTAACATGTTTTCTCCCACATACACGTGTCCGATATGTACAGTGCATTTAAATCTTTCATCTTCACATCACTTGTTGTCTGTAGGCCGTGTGAGTGTGACCCCAGCGGGAGTGTGGGTGATTGCTCTCCTCTGGATGGACGTTGTCATTGTAAGCTGAACGTGGAGGGACACAGCTGTGACAGGTGTGTTATAAGCTTATGTCATGCATGTGCGCATGTGACCTCTAGTTACCAAGGCAACTGTTAAAGTCCTCCACAATGGAACAACTGAAGCGGTTTATCACTTTATGTACAGATCTTTAAAGTCTTCATTTTAACGATAAAACATTTACATTCTCACTCCTAGATTTAATAGTAATGTAAAATAATTTGTTTGTTGTAAACACCCAGCAGACAGGTCAGCACATCCTACAGGTGCGGCAGAATACTAAAAAGAAGGTTTAAGAATAATTTGTCTAAAAAGTTTTGGGGCCATCCGTCATTTTGACTACTTGGACAGTGAACATGACTGTTACAACATGTCAATAACAAAGTCTGCTCCTCCCTGTCTATTTCTATCTTGTTCCTCTAGGATACAGGATCAAACTGATAAACTCACTGTGACATTAGCAATACACACAGCCCCGGGTCTCAAACTATTGAATAATTCTGTGCTCCCTGTTTGTTGACTTTTTTTCTGATTTCACGGCTCGTTGAGCAGGCCCCTCTCCTGTGTAATGTGACTCGTGTAGTGGCTGATTTTAAGCAGTGTTCCTGTCCCACCCATATGCCAGCTAGTGTCTGTAGGTCAGCGCTCAGGGTCCTTGCAGCTGAGCTCCATTTGGTCCCTTCTTCCTTAGCACTGTAGTCTGCAGCGACCAGCAACCCAACTGCTGAGAACAACTTGAAGAGATTAGTAAGAATAACACTACAGCAAGGTTGTGGTAAATAGCTGCAATGAGGGATTTGCACAGCATGTGCATGTTAATAACTTTTTATGCATGAGGATATGTGTATGTGTGTGTGTGTGTGTGCCGACAGATGCAAGCCAGGCTTTTTCAACCTACAGCAAGTAAACCCAACAGGCTGCCACCCGTGTTTCTGCTTTGGCCACTCGCTGGCCTGCTCCTCGTCCAATCACTATGCTGCTGTCAACATCACTTCTGACTTCATTGAAGGTATTGTCTTAGGCTCACCAGCCATTAATGAGGTTCACTTGTTAGTGTGGGATTGTTATTACCCAACAATGTTTCCTTTGTTCTCTCACCATGTATTTTTTTGTGCTATTATTTATTAATTTATCAACTTTATTAGATATGTTGTTTTATTCTATTTTTAGGGAACCTTTTTAACACATGGCCAGGGACAGTGGATGAAAATTTGCCTTTTAGGTTAACTCTGGCTCATTTACAGTTACGGTGGCCCTGAGGGCTCAACGCAATGCACCTTAAGAAAAGACGTGTAAATAGACAAAACACAAGCAAATTAGGGAATCTTCTTCACCAATTTGACAACGCATATGCAGCTTTTAGACAAAAACGCTGCAAAGAAGCAAAGCACTGGCAAACTGAGAAACACATTCACCAATTTGACAACACATATGCAGCATAACGTAACGAGCTGCAAACTCAGAAAACACAACAAAAAACAGAAACACTCTGAGGTTGACTACTGTACCTGGTTGGAAAATGAGCGAACGATTTCAGTTTGTTTCTGTTTTAACATTCTGATTACATGATTCAGATATTAGTGCAAATAATATGCAGAAAATTATTTCTAGTATATATAGTGTACAGTCTAACATAGCCTGTTTCATGTAAAGCCACAACCATGGCGAAAAACTTGCATGCCAAGGCATGTTCATCAGTTTTAATGTCTCCTAGAAACTTTGTTTTGTAACTTAGTTCTGTTTTTTTCTGTGCAACTTGCAGGGTTTCTGAATTTGCTTGTGTTTTCCCTATTTGATTATGTTTATTGTATTTGCAGCGTGTTTTCCATGTTTGAAGCTTGTTTGTGTATTTGCATGTGTTTTCTTTAGTTGATCTCTGTTTAGTTGGTCTCTGTTGATCACAGATAAAATATAACCAATAGAAACATAATCTGAACACATCTCCTGTTACAACTCAAGCGTTTAAACTCTTTGTGTACTTCAGTATTTACCATATACATCCTGACTGTCTGTGATGCAGAGGAGAATAGCTGTGATTCATGTTTTGTCTTCTTTTGCCTCCAGATCAGGATGACTGGTTGGGAGAGTTCTTTGGAGGGCAAGAGTACCCCCTGCTGTGGAAGGAAGGTGAAGTCTACCTGCTGCCTCTTACTGAGGAAGACATCGGCTTCTACAAAGCCCCTGGTGAGTTAGAACACAAAACAACTGAGAAATAAAGAAAATAAAGATTTGAGCTCATTCATGAAGACAGATTGTTACCTCAGGTTGTGTCAAATGGGTGGGTTATAGTCCCCAGGAAGATAGTATTGTTGACAGTTATGTTATTAGACAATAAATCCTCCAGTTGTTGCTCTTCTAGCAAATATGTAAATGATATTAGCATTAGTAGAGCATCTGTAATAGCCATAGCTTGTTCCTGTTGTTCCTTAGTGAGATTAATCAGGGTCTTTGGCAGCGGGTCATACGGCAGTTATTCTGACACATTTTCTCCAACCCGTTATCAGAGCCATTAGAAGATAAGGGAATAAGCTGGCCCAGCTACAGGACTTAGGGCCCATTTCTATCAGCCGCCCCAGCAGCAAAGGCCTGATGGAATTGGATGTCTTGGCCATGCTGGAGAAGCAACAAAGTGAAAATTGGCTTGGTTTCTTCTTGTCTCCACTAAGTCGGTTCTAGGCATCAACTCACAGCCCCTCCAGCCACCATGCAGTCCGCAGCCAGAAGCAAAACAGGAGCAATCCCATTAACTCCGCATCCTGAAGGTTTAATGCCCAAAATGCGCAATCACAGAGAACGACTCCATTTGGAGGTGTCTTTTTTTAGAAATATGAAATGCTTATAGCAGGATGCGACAAAGCCTGGTGGTCAGGCATAGTTTGTAGAATATCATTATGAATGCGTTGATAAGTCATGGATGTGCAAATTTGACTGTGACATGTGCATAAGTCCATAATGAGTGCTTGCATGCTTTGCTATAAATATATATATGTGTGTGTGTGTGTGTAATTATAAATGTACATAGTTAATAGTGCCTTTTAAAGTTGCTTTCTTCTTCACATGGTCTATAGTGACGTCTCCGTAGGCCACAATACACAGATTAGTGGCCCAACTGGCCAAGAGCAGCTTTGTGGCAGCCTGCTTATCTGCTTTTCACAGTGCTTGTTTACGTTGTTTCTCCACATAATAAATGCCTTGCCATCCCTATTAATGATCTAATTTCCTCGCGCCTTTTCTCGTAGTGGTGCATGTGTACAGTTGCTTTAAAGATTAGACGGGAGTGGCAGCGGCTTTGGAAGCAGCTCTGGAATTCTCACTCTCACTGTCTCTGCTCTTTTTACTTTTAATTTGTATTTGTGCTGAAATCCCTTCACTGTGTTCTTCACCAAAGTAAGAGATAATTCTGAGTGACAACTCCACGTTGAACATCATACAAAAATGCAATTTCTGTGATTCCCACGAATGTATTTGTCACCGTAGTTTGTCTTGGGCTTCAGCTGTCACATGAGGGACAGGATTCAATCATTGGCTTCTTTTTATTGAATTATAAGAGAGAGAGGAGTGTTTGGGATCCGCATAGCTCACCCAGCTCCAGAAATATCAGGCGATGCTACAGAGGACAAGGCATCACAGATATTCTCTCAATAGTGCTCGACAAGGAGTTGTTGGACCAGACAGGGAGCGTGAAAGAAAAATAGAGAGAAACTTGAGTTTCCTGAATTCCCCAACAATCAGGCCAACATGGCACTTATGGCCCCACTCTTTCACCTCTTCATCTCTTCACCCTGATTGCCAAATGACCGACCCAGTCAGGACATCAGAATTGTTCCCCCTATTTCACCGCATGAAAACATTTAATTTCCGTAAAAATCTTGATTTCCTTTCGCTACTAGTGTGTCAAGTGCCCAAGTCATAAATGTATGTAGGTAGACATGTGTGAATGTGTATGCGTGAGTGCGACTGGGGACACGGTCTTCCTCTGAAGCATGTGCATTGCTACTTGTCCTCCTCCTGATCCTGGACATCTGCTTGACAGTTGACACAGGCGGAGTTCAAGTCCCTGTGGTGACTCAACAGACTGAACACTTGAGCGCAGCTGCCAGGATCTATCATAGACAAACATGAAGTACCTCCCTAAACAGTTGCTTTGACCTGCCTCCAACAACTGTGGTCACCACTTGAATCTGCTGGACAGTAACTGTGGCTCTCTTGGCTGGGCAGCGTGTCATGCTGAAGGGGACATCATCTAACATAAGTCCTTACAGCCATCTGTTGAGAAGCTTGCAATGTTGATCCTTTTCATATCTGCAGTGCAGGCCAACCTGCTAAGCCTGAAGCAGCGGGGAGGCTGAAAGAAAAGAGGAAAGAAGGGAAGGAAGACAGAATTTCAATGAAACAACCCTCTAGTAGAAAGCAAGAGAGCAGCATATGGCTGCTCTTGTGCTCAGCTGAGGAGTAGAAGAAGGAGTAAGAAGAGCACAGATTCATGAGAGCAGCTCCGGGCTACCTGTCACTCTGATTCAAGCTGCAATTTCAGTTAAGAACCTCACACAAACTGAGCGCTACCTGCACCCAGGTCTGCATGTAATCCAGTCTGGTGGCCTTGTCATCTGGAAGCATAAGCAAAACAGAAAGGAAATGTAGCAAAGGGAAATGAGAAAATTGAGTGGAGGGATAGAAAGAGGAGTGAGAGAGAACAAAAACAGGAAGGGGTACAGAGAAAGAGAAGCAGAGGGAAAGTCAACTAACCTACAAGGTGAAGGAGCGCTTGAGTAAGGCTCAAGTGGGAGAGTAAAGAGCTCAGTATGCTTGAAACAAACTCAGTTGTACGACGTGTTGTTTGACCACATCTAAAGGTGAAAGTGTTGATACCCATTCCAAATGGCCACACTCAAAGGCCTGGTGAAAAGCCTGCCATCACAGCCTCCTCCTGGCTGCAACCCACTGCCTCCCCAATCTCTCCCCAAGAGCCCCGTGTCTTTTTGCGTGGTCTGTTGTCTCGACACAGTGAATCTTTCTGGCAGTCTCTTCATTCTCATTCATGATGTTGCGCTTGGTTGCGCACACAAAAAGTGACAGAAGTAGTTGTGTGAGGAATGAAAAGAGAGGGCTTGAGAGAGAAATTCAAACCCTGCCTCCTTTCTCACCTGACCAGTCACTGCGTGGATGTGATTGTTAAATTATTTGATTAAGAAAGTTACAAAAAATGTATGCGCACAGTCCCCCCAATTAAGAGATCGGAAAGGTGTGGGATGAGGGGATTTCAGACGCTGTTAGACAATCAGACAAGCACTTTGTTTGAAGCATACTCTGAGGCCTTAAGGCTGTTCAGGCTGACAACAGCACTTTGTCAAAAACTTATAGGATTCTCATTCATTTCAGACCACAGTGGTGCAGAAGCTGAAGGCTCAGGCAAAATCACCTAGCTCAACTTTTGTGGCAAGCCAATCCAACGTCACCCTGCAACAAACTACACTGGCCTATCAAATACCAGCATGCATTCTTCGTAGATTACTTTGTAACGCGAACTGCGTATTTCTACTAAATGTTGCACTTGTCAAGATGGGATAAAATGATTGCCATCATGATAACTTTCCAACATTGTAAAATCTTTCCAAAGCCTCAAGTATCACTCAAATTGGACTTTCTGGATCTTTTCAAGTGTGCCTGTAGCAACACGCCCACACCAACAGAGCCCTCGCATTTTCTTTTAATGCAGTACTATTTTTGGTCTAAACACCTGCTAATAAAAGAACAGTATGACTCCTTCATTGACATTTGTGTCAGATCTCTTAGACAATATTTGTGTGGGTTGGACAAGAACCTTCAGGGCTGAGACCAGTCCGCTGAGATGATCTCTGCTCACAGGTGACCCCGGGTTCTCTCCGCTCCATTTTGTCCCCTGTTACTTCCCTGAAGAACACCAGATAGATTTGGTTCTTAAAGTAGTTTATTTTATTTCTATTATATTAGATTTATATCTAAGATAAATCATCACTATCGGTTGCATAGGTGTATTCAATGTGTATGCGTACCAGTCTACATGTGCACATGTGGTGTATATTGCTTTAAAGTTCCCCTTGAATATGAATGAAACCTTCTTCCTTTCGTGTAATTAGGTTTCAGGTCACGTATATTGCGCCTGCAGGCAGTGCACTTTCATGCTGGACTTGGTGTCCTGACAGTGTTGGACCTGTTTAAAAGTTGAAAGTTTGTCCATCCAGCCTTTGCCCTCAGACTGTCTGCATGGTGGTCGATGTTAGAGCCTCAGTGGGACTCGTGTTTGTGTGAGGCGGCTGTGATTTAATTGAAATGGAGTTCATTTAATTTGTTTGGAGCAAAGTCTAAACCCCTTGATTGATCGCGAGCTCCTCTGCCGCTCCCCAAAAGTTATACAGGCATCTATCACTTGTTGTGATGGCGGCTTTATGTGTTCCTGGCAGAGGGTCAACGGCAGCACAAGTCAGTGGACTTCTTCACTCTGACAGACTCATACAAACAAACAAACTGGAAATAGAGTGGTACAGGTTGAAGCTTTGTTTTTTTTTTCTCCATTCTGTTTTTTGAAGTTGTTGCTTTAAATACATGCATCATTTATTGGGACTGATCCACGGCTGCAATGATTATTTTTATTGGCAATTGATCTGATTGATTTTTTTTTCTATAAATAGGTTTGACTATCAGTTCCCAGAGTCCAAGTTGATGTCTTAAAATAGCTTGTTTTGTCTGACTAACAGTCCAAAACCCAAAGACATTCAGTGTAAGATGATAAAAATAACAAATCCTCATATTGGAGAAGCTCAAACCAGAGAATATTTTTGCTTTGACATTTTAGGAAATATACTTGTTCGCTTTCTTGTAAAGAATAAGATGAAAAGATTGATACCGCTGTGTTTGTGTGCTAGATATGAAGCTACAGTCATTGGGCAAACAGTTAGCCTGGCTTTGTCCAATGGTAAAATATATATATGTATATATAGATATATATATATATATATATATATATATATATATGACTACAAGCGCCTGTAAAGCTCACTAATTAACACGTTATATCTTGTTTGGGTACTCCTGGCATAACACCGTAAAACCTCAACTTGTTATTTTTGCAAACAAGATGTAATGATAGAGATATAACGTGTTATCAGAAATCAGAAAAGTTTAGAGGTGCTGATTGGCGGATTTTTTTTTACCTTTGGACAGACCTAGGCTAGCTGTTTGCCCCTGCTTCCAGTCTTTATGCTAAGCTAAGCTAATTGTTTCCTGGCTCTTTATATTTAGCATACAGACATGAGAGTGATTATGAATCTACTCATCAAATTCATGAAGCTATCCCTTTAATAAATAACTTGATGATTAATCAATTATCAAAATTGATCAACTAATGATTGTCTAATGGTTTAAGCACTATACAGAATGTTACAAAGAAAATGTGAATCTCAGTATTGTGAGAAGAGAAACATTCTCACACATGTGCAGAGGGAACACTATGGTATTTAGAGATTGCTAAACTTTTAAATTCTTTCCAATTTGTCATGAGAGATAAAATAATGAATATAAATCCATGGCAATACGCAGACAGCAGATCACACTTACACATGAATAATCCTTTCATTGTTTTTTTATAGTGATTCATTACTTTGGAGAGGGGCCTGCCAGTGGGGCCATTCCTGGATGGTCTATTAGGGTTGTGAGTAATTATGCTTTGGTACCTCCTTTGGTCCTCACAGACAGAGAAAGAATACCCAGGAACCACACTCACGCAAATCAAACCCCAGCAGAATAATGGCCAGCAAGCTACATCTGAAACATAACCACTCACAACCATGAGGGAGTACTTTAGGAGAGAATATTAGCTTATTCACACAATAGTATTACTGGGCTCATTACCCACCGTTATGCAAGGAATGTGCAGTATATATTTCCTATTAATCATTTCAAAAGTAATATCTGTTGACTTTTATTTTCTGTGAACATGAGTTTTGTACATTACTCATTATTACAGTACCTCATTCCCAAAATATAGGTAATTGCCTCTTCTCTGTTCCCCAAAAATAGTGGCTCTGCTGAGACTGATCTCATTTATAAATGATCCCCTGCTGGCGGATGCTATTCTGTTGAGTGCGGCTTCAGTCTGAGTGACTGACTGAAGAAACCAAATTTTATAAAATGGCAAATACACAGCGCCTCATAGAGGAGGTTGCAGATATGATGTCTAAGTTTTACAAAAATATTTTGCACAAAGGTACTGTATGGAGCTCTGAAACGGACAGAAGGCAATTACATTTTATCAGACAAGCCAAAAATACAACTGAATACATGAATAAATATTCAGTTAGTTAAATAATAAAAATGGAAGAAGAAATATAAAACTTTGTATCTTTCCTTTACATCCAGTTTTGTCTATTTGCAGTATATAGAATAAATTAAAGCAAGTTATTTTACTTTTTTTTAGGTCTTGGTGCACATTTAATCATTTATTGATTTCCTATTTTCCTCACACAATATTTTCCAGTCTCCCCACCACATTTCTTGAACGCACTGAGCACCAGCCTTTTTAGCTAGCTACCTGGCTGCTCCTATCTTTCTTTATAAAACAACACTAGTAATGTTAATCATCCATCCATCCTTAATCATCGTCAGCCAAATGAATAAATGTGAATGTAATCCACATGCTGTGTACTGCTGAAGGGACGCTGTACAAACTCTTGCAACAATAAACAACCATTTGCATTTGTATTAAAGCATTGTAGCCGGCAAGATAACACTAACAATTAGAATCAGAAATCAGGTTTAATGCGAAGTAGGTTTTCACATACATGGAATCTGGTATTTTGGTGCATAAAAATAAACATAGTAAGTAGAAAATATGATAAAAAGCAAGTACAGCAAGTCAAGAAGCACACACATAATATAGAAAATTGACAATATATACAGTATATAATATATGAAACAATGTAAATGTTTTTTTAAATAAAAGCTGTACAGTTTTGTGAAGGAATGTGCAAAATATTGACCAGTGATGTCATAAAAGTTAGCTAGCTAATTGTTAGACCTCAGTGTCAACTATTGTAATTGGACCTACTTTGAAAAAGTGCAAAACTGCAGACAGCATGTTACAGTAAGAAAGAAAATATATTTTGGGGGAATTTGAGCAAACGGATCAATTAAAGCGCTACAAATAGTCTATGCTATACTTGAGTCGTTTGTGTGTTTGGGTCTAAATTTGCACTGGTATGAGTGGTAGCTTGATGGACTCAGGAGTGGGTATTGATCGGTTATTTCATTTAGACCTCTCACCCATATCGGTTTTTTTTCCACTGGTTAAGATGTTTGGATGTGAGAGGGCTCATTGAAGGCATTCCTGTCTGATTGGTGATGGATTTAATCTAAGCCTCTTTTCTTTCCAGACTGGCAGATTTTTTTTATTCCCTGTCATCAATATGTATTGATTCTGAAAGTACTACTTCAGATGTGTGACAGCTCATTTCACTTGAGAAAGTGCTTCACTGGTGATGATTGGTGGTTGCTAAGCCGCTCCCCCTGCTCCTGATTGGCTGTAATTATCTATTTCTATTGATTCTGAAGTCACACTGACATGAAGGATGTCTTATTGGACTCAGAACAGAAAGTGCTATTGATTAGTCATGTAATTGAAGCCTCTCCCCTTTCATCATTGCCTGTTTTTCATTTCCTACAAATAGTGATCCCACAGTTTAAGGATAAATATAAATAACGGTGTGCTGCGATTCACTCATTCATGTATCCTGACACTGAAATTGAATTGTTTAAAAGCTAACATCTATGATGAAAGCAGGATATCTTGTTTCATATAAAAAGTTGGAAAAGGCTGCAACACCTTGACTTTTTGAGTTCGGTTTCTTATTTGTGAAAGCTTGCAGCTGTTTAGAAAGAATAGAAACGCAGTAATCTTGAACAAATAGGATAAAAAATAATAAATATAACTCCCTTACATTGGAACAAAAAGCAAGGAACAACCACTGCAGCTGGAAAGATACAGTAAGAATACTAATATAATGTATAAAAACCCAAATTAAGTGATTGGTAAAGCAAATAGCATTATTTATTGGACCATGAAATACATGAAATGATGAAAGAAGAAAAAACTGTTTAGACTTAATTGAAATAATAATTAAATTGCTTTTTACTTAACAAAAAGTAATAACTTGTTACTGAAACTAATTACTTGACACATCACTGAGTAATACATTACCAACAGCAGCCAAAAACATGAAGGTGTCAGAAAGTGGGGCCTTACAAAAGTGCTGCAGGTCAGATAAAAACATTGATCAATCTGGCCGAAGATGTCACACTGTGAGTGGGCTGTAGATGTACAAGGAAGGGCCCGGCAGAGATGATAAAAGGGGGCTCTTGGTTGAGCAGATATTAGACGGTCAGACAGTTGAATTGCTCCGAATGACGCCAGAGGCCCCTCGCAAGCGAAATCACCCACTCAAGTCCTTAGCCCTCCCAACCCCCAGAAGAGCTCAGGATGTACTTCACACACGATTACGCTCAAAAACAAGGTGGCAACCAAGCGTGCAACCTGTCAGTTTTGCCCACTCGCTCACCCAGAGCTGGTAGAGAATGGCAACACAGTTGTTTTTTTCAAAAAAATTGTTATGATTTTTTCATTTTTAGAGCATAGCTTTCTACAATAGCATGTGTTGTTTACATTTTTCAGATTTCCATATTGATGGAGGGCAAGACTTCTGTCTATTTTTATATATCAAAAGTACAACTTGTGTTGGTAGCAGAGTGAGGGGATGTCTAGTGGTGGCTAAGATCTTTGAAGTCCTGTTAATGTGCTGTAATGAGCCAGAGATGAGAGGGTGGGTAATTACACATAGACTCCTGCAGTGCTCCACGTGGGCTCAAAAAGCCTGTACCCCACTGCTCTGACGCACACACACACACACATAGTGAAAGAGAAAGGAACAGGCAGAATATTTGTGAATGTACACAAAAATAAATACTAATTCAGCTTCCACCACAACACCCTTGCACGCATGCAACTCCATCTCTGTGTTTACTACATTGATGGCAGAGAGTTGGCTGAGACTTCAATAACAAAGCTGACTCCACTCACCTCTCTAACATCCAACCTCTGCCCCCCCACCCCACCCCACCCCACTCCACTAGAGAAATTCTTGGGTCACCAAGCCTACAGCTACGGCCAGCTCCTCTCCATCACCTTCACCTCTGAGACCGCTGAGCTGCTCCCCGACCACGTCACCCTGCTCCTCCAAGGCTCTGGAATCACCCTGTCTGCTGACCTCTCACCCCAACTGGTGCTTGACCATGACCGCGGCCTCGCTCCACGGCACTCCTTCATTGTCAGGTACAAGGATGCAGGCATGGGGCTGTCAGTTTATGAGTCTGTGCGCGTGCTTTTTTTTTTACTGTTGAACTTGAGTCTCTCTGGAAAATACCAAAAGTGTTTTCCTGAACGCGTGCATAAGAATGGATGTCGGGATGTTTGTTTTTCTCTGCATCTGTGCATCTCCCTGTTGTCTGACTTGTTCTTGTTACAATATATATAGAGTCCGCAGAGTACAGACTATCCAGGACACCCATGTACTGATTACAGCTCACCCACGTTGACTGTGCTGTCATGGTCCCAGCAGAATGTCGGGATATGAATGTAGTGATGAGCCAGCTCCCCCCCATGCGCTGACTGTCATGTAGATCTGGCAGGTACAGAGCAGCAGCGTTACATTTCCATTTTTATATTTTATACATTTAGCAGATGGTCTCTTGTGAAATGTGGGCAGCAGTGGAATGACACGAAAGCCCCCAAAAGTACAAAAAAAGGGACACTAAGGGGGAGCAACAGTCAAACTTATACTTAACTGACAAATTCTTGTGACCCTAAAATGATCCTATGAGATCCCTATGAAATCTAATACAATGTGCAGGTTTGAATGTGCACATGGAGGTACAGAAAAGTGTGAGGCCACAGTTCTATTCTCCTCATTAGGAACCGCAGAGGTTTGTTGGTAGGATGTATTCCTAAAGGAACTTACTGCATGTGTATGGGTAGCTGCAGCCCACATGCCAGGATCTGGCTCAGTGATTTTCTAATTAAATGGCAAAGTTAACTTTGAATTAAATATTTTCTCCATATTTTGTTATCCATGAGTCTCTGAGTTAAAACATCTCTGACCTACCACTGCACTTCGCTGCAGTTTTAAATGTCTGAGTAATTTCACTCACTCAGGTATAATGTAGCCTCCCACACCTGCATGTAGAATCGTTCATTTGTTCTTATAGTAATCCGATCACATTCATACACTTCCAGTTGTGTACGCACAGAGAAATATACAGATAAATATAAACTCGCAGAGCAATTTCATATGAATGTGTATTGTTGATTTTTTCAGCAGCGCCTTGTGACGAGGCATAAGAAATCTTAATATTATTCAGACCTTGCAGGAAGTTATAGTTTTTATTACAATTCGAGGGCAACGCCACCTCTTTGCATACTGCAGCAATCAGAGGTTGGATTGTGTGATAAAGATAGCAGCAATCAAAATCAAGCTGCGACACAGTTCCTGTCACACAGAGATGATGGTGTTTACATTACACGTAGCTGGCAGTCTGCTGTTTTTGTTTTCTCTGTGTCTACTGTTAGATTATGTTAACTTGTGTATGTGTCAGTTGTAATAGTTTGTTTGCGCAGTATAGAGTTGATTAGCATCTCTATTTGGAAACTGAGACTAAAGCACTGATTGAGTTGTCTTTGGCCAGCCTGCATTTTGTTTTTACTGCATCATGACCCTGAATTTATTTGTGTCACTGTCTAAACAAGTCCGTGTTGATTTAAATTTGAATTTTTTTCTAGTTTATTTTCTTTATTCCAAGCTAACCCAAGATGCACTTAAATTAAAGGAAAGGTTTACATTTTTGCAAGTTAGCCTGAAAATAATGCTCACATAACCTTATGTATATATTTAAAGAGTTATTGATTACTGTAAGTGTCCATACTGGCCTTGAAGAGATCCATTCATAATGCAATTCAATGTATGTTACGGGGGAAAGTCCACAGTCCTTTGTGTAAAAAAGCACTCTAAAAGTTAAGCCGGAGCTAACATGAGTATTCAGCTATCTTCCAAAGTTACAGTCTGTCTAGTGCCAAATTCCCTCTTTTTGTTTCACAGTGTTCTTTCTTGGAGCAACAGTGGAGGGAAGGTAACAGAAGGAGGGAATTGTCTCCCATCATTTTAATTGGAATCAAGTTATGATGCAATCTCTTCACGGCCAGTAGAGACAGGAGGAGCAGTTACAGCCACCAATAACCATTTCATTATACATATGGGTATGTGAGTACTGTTTTAAGACAGACTAAAACAAATATGAACCTATCCTGTAGTAATTGCAGTGACAAAATCAAAAAGGCAGACAGTGCTAGAAAATGTTCTAAGGGAACAGCCTAGTCTCTTTTCTCATGATCCTCTGTGTTCTCAGACCAGTCCAATTTGTTGTAACCAATTATTTGTAGGACTGTGCCACCGCCACTTTCTCAGCTCTTTCATCTCACATTAGACTTCCGCTTGGTTCTCCTTGCACCAATTTGCTCTCGACCAAGACTCCTGCAGGCCTTTTTCCTCCTTGCCCTTCACGGTGAAGTGGTCAATCCGAAGGCGGGAGTGAGTGGAAGAGGCAGACTGGGGCTGAAGAGGCGAACCCTGGTGTGACGGTCTGTGGGGAAGCAGCAGTGTAATCAGTCACATTGTTGTGGAGAGATCTCATTAGGCCCGTCAACTTGGGGGAGTGGGTGCAGCTGGCCTGGTCTCCACATTGAACCTGTTAAAAAAACAGGCTTAAGTCATTCACTCTATTTTTGTTCTCTTCCCCCACTTGGCTTGGCGTCTTGTAGCCAGTAATCCTTCTCATCCCACTCAGCACCTCCTTCACACTGTTTTGTTGCAATTTGTCTTCAATTCTGCCCCTGTGTTTCTATCTCTAATTCTCCTCCTCAGCATCTGCAGACCAACTTAACTTCCTCCCTGTAGCCAGCCCTGGAAACCTTCTCCTTCCCTATGAAGGGATTTAATTTTCTTTGTTTTCCAGGGTTTCTTTAAAGTGAACCACAGAAAACAGCAAACTGTTTAAAGGAAGGGTCCACATGGAAATTGACATGTTACGCAGCCAGGGAGCCCTGCATTGTCCTCTCTGTGTGCTCCACAGAGTATGTTCCAGTCCATTAGCTCAAAACAGTCTTGTAGAGCCTCCACATCCTTCTGAGATCACACTCTTACAGTCTTGATAACAATGGGCAGCTGGCTGTTGGCTGCTGGTGAAGGGAATTTTTAAGAAGCTGAAGAAAAGGTACAGTAGGTTACAGCACTCTGAGTAAGTTGTACTTTGCTAGGAGGGGAGCTGCACTAGTCCAGATGGGCGATGACTAAAGCATGAGCAAAGAGCTGGCCAGAATCCTGGCCAGGTCTGACTTGATGGATGTTGTTAACTGTAAACCTGCAGGATCCGGTTGCAGTTGCAATGACGGGCTCACACAGCAGTTGGTTGTCTAGAATCACACTGCGATTGTTGGCAGTTTGGGCAGGAGTCAGTATACTTGTACTGTTGTCCATGTTGGTGGGAAACAGAATTTGATAGGGGACAAGTGCGTCGTGTTGTTGAAATTGGTTTTAGTGTGGTGGGTAAATAAAGAGATGCCCACTTCAAGTGGAGCATCAGGTGATGGGAAAGAGAGGCAGAGTGTGTTACTGGCAAGGTGAAGGTAGTATGATGTGATAAACCTGTCTCTGTATCAGCGTGGAATGTATCACTTGGACTCTGTACATTAAGCTGCTATATATTAGATATTTATGCAGATATATGCTGTATGTAAACTGTCTATATCCTGTCTAGTATTGTCTCGAGCAAGACACTGAATTCTGGGTTAAGTGTCTTGCTCAAGGACACTACGACACATGGAAAAGCCAATGCAAGGTGAAAATACTTGAATATGAATATATTTATTTATTTATTTTCTGGGTGTGCAAAATATACACCAAAGTTAGCTATAGTGGATGACTTGGGTTAGGAGCCATGTGAGGCTTGCTGGAAGGTATGTATAGCTCAGTTATGGAATCGATTACTTGATATGGCAGAAAGCAGGCTGACATGAAAGATATTTCTATGGGCTAAACAAATTACTGGCTCTTGGTCAAGAGATGTGTGCACAATGTTTTATAACTATGGGTTTGGTGAGGCTTTTCTAAATAATGAAAAAGCTCAACATTTGTTTATTCAGAGAATCTGTGTTTGCTCAGTATACAGTAAAGAGCAATGGGCTGATGACATCTGGATGACACCAAAACTGCGTACATTTAGAATGATAAAATATAAATATGGTAGTGAGAATGATGTTGTGTATAATTTATCTAAAAAGCAAAGATCCTTATGTGCCCAGCTGAGATCTGGTATTTTACTACTTACTGTTAAAACTGGACGGTATGGCCGCCTGGAAGAAGAAAAGCAGATTTGTTCAATGTGCTGTTTGACTGATGAGTTCTATTTTGTTTTCTATTGCCCTTTTTACTGCGCAATACTTTAGCAAGATAAAAACAGATATTAATCTTGTAAATATGGATGATGCACAAAGACTGAGTCGGCTGTTCACATATGAAACAGTTAGATTAGCTTGTTACTTGGAGAAAGGAGATGGGAGATGAGAAAAAAAGCTCTTTATCAGGATAAACTGTAGGTATGTAGAAGCTCTTTTCAGCGTATAGTTCTTTTGAAATGTGTTATTTCAAATATGTTATTTGAAAGAATATAGAAGTACGTTATAATGTGGTAATCTTTTTTTTTTTGAAGTCATGTGTCTGTCCACCTGATGAATGCAAGTCCAATATTCACTCTCCTAGCTCTATTTTTGGTCTCCGCCAACTCCTGAGGGAAATATTTAGCTCTTTAGCTGCGAGCTTTGTCTGTCTGCTGTCTGTTGCTGGGCAGGTATAGCCTGAAGTTGCTCAACATCTTCCTGGATACATTCTTCATATATTTTTACAATCTATCTATAATTTGTTTTTCCTAATGCGACTGAAGGGTCTAAGGATAGAGGGCGTCGTATGCTGTACAGATTGTGAAGCCCCTTGAGGCAAATTTGGGATTTCTGATATTGGGCAATATATTATTATTATTATATATTGACATGACTTCCTGTGAGTAATTTGGTTCAGCCTGGTCTTCAAGTCAAGAAGGGCACATTTTTGCTCCCACTATCAGAGGATCCAGCCCCTAAACTGGGACACAGCTTGTGTCTTTCTGTGTCCCCTCCAATACCTCCATGCCTCTCTCTGGTGTCTGCGCACCAGTAATGAGTTTCTCCATAGCACCAAGAGCCCTGGCTAAACAAGCTCTTTGGTTCCCTTCCTGAAATGCACTGGGGCTTGGGAGACAAAGACTGTCATTAAGTGTTCCTCTCTGGAGAAGTTCTCCACAGATCTCATTACAGTTCTCAGGTACATGCACAGATGCACCTCGCTACATGCTCTACTGTGTATCATTCCCTCATACTCCCTCTGTCTCTTTCCGCCTCTCTGTGTCACACACACATACACACACACACTCACGCTTGCGAACATGTCAAGAATTTGTGCAAGATTGAGCTTTCACACAAACACATTAATCCATGTGGCCATCTGGCAGTGTGATTTGCAACAATCCGATTCAGCATATGCATAAAAAATAATCATGTTTCCAAAATGGGAATATACGTGTTTCCAAGTGTTTTGCTAAAGGCATGTGAAAGCATAAATAAACATGAGTAGAAACGCACACACTCCACATCTCTCTTGACTGACAGCATCTGCATTCATAGCTGGTAAATATGTTAACCCGTTAAGTGGCCGTGTGTTCCCACCTGGTGCAAAGATCATTTCAAAATCAGATGAAGGAGAAACATATGGGAGCGCTGGGATTCAAGTGGAGGGGATTGATGGGAGGAGGAGGTGAACGGCTTATATAAGGTAGCATCCACTCTTCTCTCTGATGTTCCCTCTGTTCACTTTCTGTTCCCTTGAAACCAGTAGGCGGGGAGGTTTTATTGCCTCACTTGTAGCCGTATGTGTACATCTGCAGCATGTAAGCATAATATTTATGGAGCTCCCCCAGATGCACAGCTACTTTTTACAATCGACTGATAAACATTCTACATACAGTTAGTCTCTGCTGATCAGCTGTTCACTCTTTTAATTGCCTAAAGAAGTGTTTCAGGAAACCGCTCATATGAATGCCTTTAAAAGGTAAGGGCCGATTTGCAGCAGTCAGCAGTGTGCTAATAGTAGTGCATGCATGTGGTCCATCTGGCAATGAGCTCATTTCTGTCTTGTTTTGAAAATCCACTGACTTTGATCATAGATCAGGGCCAGCTGAATATATTGAACAGAAAAATGCTATAGGTGACTGAACAAAGCAATAAGAAACATGGAGTTACTATGTGCCTGGGTAAACCTATGATTTATTTGTGATGTATTAACCCCTACAGTGCCAGGCCAAAAGCTCATTCCTTGTGCTATTACCCTTGTCAAGGATAACCAGAGCTGTTTGAAAATTAAAAAATATTTGATGTGAATAATTGGATTCCAGATTTATGGATTATGTTTATGTAGACTTTAGGTTCACCTAGAAAATTGATGTTACAAAATTGAATTAATTAGAATTCTGAAAGTGTCAAATGTGATAGTTAATTCTAGTAATCCAACTAATCATTGGAATCTGTGAGGTTTTGGTATAACTGGAAGGGTCAGAACTGATTTGTAACACTAGTAGTATGCAGAACAACTTTTGTA
>NTHP01000084.1:1433224-1458471 GCA_003416845.1 Oplegnathus fasciatus | reverse complement strand
ACATGTAAAAAGGGCTTATAACCAAACATGATAGCTCATTTTGCTTGTAAGGATTAGATCCATTGATAAATAGACTGACAGCGAGATATGCCAATCAATTCATGGGCAAGCACTTCAACAATGGGTGGGACGCCGGCGGCCATAGTTTTGTATAATGGATTAATATTAATAGACAATCTAATTAAAATGTGTTTTTTCAAAGGCAGATTGGCACAATTACAGTATGCTGTTATAATATGCTAATTACATACATGTTTTATTTGTGTAAGTCATTTGTATTTTTCACCTACATGCTTACTTATCCTCCCAGTACTTTATCATTTCTCTGTTTCTCTTTCTCCGTCCCTCACACATCATTTATGTCTCACTCTCTTGCTCACCTTGTATCTCTATCTCTGTTCTCTCCCTAAGGGTACTTTCGTGTGTGTGTGTGTGTGTCCAGTATTCTTTTGGGCTTTTCTCTCCTGATGATCTCCTCTCATCCTCAGCGGAGCAGGCTTAATTACAGTGTGGCTCTCCGTTCTCTGCCTGGTGCTGATTAAAAGGGACACTGACGCTCCATAGGGAAAGCCTGACTGGGAGTTTGTTCACTTTCATGCACACTCTGCTTATCGCTGTCTGACCAGCTCCATTACCATGGCTTTGAGGCCCAGTTTGTAATTGCCTCTCTTTATTACTGTGCCTACATGTCAGGCCAGGGAACAAGGACCCGCCGCCTCAATGGAGAGCCTGTGTGGCAAGCCAGGAATGCACACACACGCGCACACACACGCGCTCTCGTGTGCACAGTATAAATGTGAAGCTAAGACAGAGGCTATGCGCAAAATACAGCTTTTTGAAAGTGAGTTAGTGTTGTGCTGAGAACAGTTGACCTAATAGAAAGAGAGGCCATCGAACACTCACACATGAAAGGCCTGACTCAGGCTGATATGGTCAACAAACTAAAGGTTTTGCACTTTATTCTGCTAAGGTTCTTGTCTATAATTACACGGTTCGTGTATTATAATTGGGTATTTACTAATAAGGTGCTCTTTATAAATGTGGTTTTTAAGTTGTAAGAAATGCCTTTAATAATAGTCAAACATGACTAAGGGCCCTATTTAAACAATCTATAGCGCATGTTCTAAAGTGCATAGTGCAGGTGCATTTAGGGTGTGTCCAACTCCACTTTTGCTAGTTAAACGGCACATAATCTGGGCACAAAGTAAGGCGCAAAGGGGTTGTATTTAGTCTCTTAATTAATCATAGTTGTGTTTTGGTCGTAACATGAATTAAACCAATCAGAGTGTCATCTTCCATTCCCTTTAAAACCCAGGTGCACCTGCTTTGCATCGGGTATAAGATAGGGCTCTAAAAGTCTACAGTCCACAGCCATGGTAGCAGCTCTATGAGGCTTTATCTAAGGAACCCAGTATATACATTTTTGACAATAGCGCCAGTACTCATTGTTAGGTACCACATATTAGAAAGTGTCACCTGTAATTGTGCTTCCTGCAACTGTACACGAAGATTATATGAATATCTTCCTTCATGCCGCTGCTCCTCGCCTTTGGGACCTTCACACGATATTGGGAGAAAATTTTGTAACACAACATCGCCTGTGTGGAGCTGACACAGCAGCTCCCATCTCAGATGCATGACACCTGGAGTAAAACAGGCAGATGTCAGCTGTGCAACCTGGCTTTGCAGCACATCCTTCAGCAGACGGCAAAGCTCAATGATCAAGACCCTGAATATGTGTTGAAGTCAGCACATTTACATTTTTCTCCGCATTGTGTGTGTCTGCTTTTGGTGCTCTAGGTGCAGTAGTCTACCATAAAAAGTAAGCATATGTGTGACAGGGCATTTCTTATCTTCTTAGTTGTGGAGAGTAATTCGATTGCTATAAAAACCACTCCAGTTGTTCAGAAATCAGCCACACAAACAAATTTACTCCATGTTTCCGCTGTTTAGTCATAATTTGTTGGCCTTTGAGCACACTGCATAAACATACTACAAAATGATGTGTTTTCTGTCTTCTCGTTTCGCAGGCTTCATGAAAATGAGATGAGATTTCAACCTCAATTGTCTGCCTTTGAGTTCCAACATCTCCTTTACAACTTGACAGCTTTCAGAATCAGCAACGCTGGAGGACACAACTGTAAGTGTGTGATTGTGTGTGTTAGGTGCTAAGACTCTATACTGCCATTAACATATGTAACACAGTTAGTTCAGGGTCTTTTTTGCTTGTAATTTTAACGATGTTTGTCCTTTAGCTTGACTACCGTGTCATTTATATGTTGCACTGCACTGACAAACATACTCAATACAATATTATTGACTTTGTCACAGTGCATTGTGACACACCTTAGGAGCATGGTTGTGTGTACAATGTATATCCCTAGGCCTTAGGTAGAAAAGTAACATGTGATATTATTGCTGAATGAATGGCCATTTTACAATTAATACCAGCAAACTTTCAAGTGTCACAGAAAGATTCCAAAACTGTCACATTTTTATTAATAAAAAATACATTTTCATCACACAGTAGCACAAATTATTAAAGCTGCACCAAAGATAGTTTCAAAAACAATGTCAGTGTTTGTATTCAGGGAATAGTTCAACTGTTCCAAATCTGGCTCAGCAAAAATACGGGACATTTATTCCCAGATGTTAGGAACTAGTTCTTGAAATCCTCCTCTTATTTTTATCATGTCCTTCCTCCCGTTCTATCTGATAGTCTGTATTGTAAAGTACAGGCAGGATCTGAGAGGCATTACGGCGGATTAGAGCACCAAGAAGACAGAACAGCTGGCCAAAATCACCAGCTCCCTCACACTCACTTACACCATTTTAATTAGTTGCTTGGTGCTGGTATTGTGACACACGCTCTTGTGTAGTTGCACTGGCACTTGCGCGTACATAAAGAGTAGCACAGACGTTTGTGCACACAGAAACAGAAGCAAAGTCATGCATATTCCATCAAACTGTTTCCTGTTACCAGCCACCCACATGAATGTGCAAACAAAGTCAAGTGCACAGTTTACACTGCATCTATTGCACATCACAGGGGAGACTCTGTTAATGATTTGTGTTAGGTCTCATACTCATTCTCAAACAGCGTTAGAAGTTCCTTATCGCTGCGGGCTGCGCGGCAAACTTTAATTTCAAAATCCCATAAAGCTGTCCTCTCATCTCTCTCCTCTCTCCTCACATTCTCCTTTACTCTTTAAATTTCTCTCCGCACCACAGAGAGGCTCTTACAACAGAACTGTATTATTTTAATGACAGTATTGTCTTTCGACTATAAAGGCAGGCTTTGACAGCAGTCACAGTAAAGGCTTTCATTTTCTCTGCCTCAAAAATTGAGTTTTGAACAGAGAGCATAGGTATATTGGAGGTTTATGAGAAGTCAGCGGGCTTAATGGCTTAATGTACAGGTACCCAAAGAGACCTTAACTGTCATAGTCCGCAGGGCTGCAGTGAGCCACTCAAAGGAATTAAAATCTCGACTGGTCTGACAAGGTTCCTCGGAAAAAAGGATTGATGAAGAGAACTTGCACGGCGTGACTTAAAATGAAATGTTTTTAATTAACTGAAATATAGGGTACAGTTTCTGAAAACGGTTTTAATTGCACATTTTCCCCCGTTGAATGAGCTAATAGAATTCAGGAGGTAGAGGAGAGCGAAAGGGTAGAGGCTAAGGCGAGTCATGGAGAGGGAAGAGGACAGGCTTGCCTACTGATTATCCCTCAGAGGTGCAAATGAACTGGATTTCATCACTGCTGAAGGAATGGCTGGATCATGACTTGTTAGAAGTCAAGGTCCACCCTCTCCTCTGGTTCTTCCCCTTCCTCACCCCACACTGTTTCTTACACTCAGATTTCCCTCATTATGCAGCCGCTCATTCACACTTTATTTGTTATCTGACAAAGCTACATAGTCAAANTATCTACCTATCTATCTACCTACCTTCCTATCTATCTATCTATCTATCTATCTATCGATCGATCTATCTATCTATCTATCTATCTATCTATCTATCTATCTGTCCATCCATCTATCAATCTATCCATCCATCTATCTCATGTGTCTTCAGTGAGTCAGACACAGCAATGTACCAGGAACCAAAGTAATTTTGTGTTCTGTGGCTGTGGTTTAGAGAGAACAGGGTGAAAGGGATTTGGTTCAGGATGGCCTGCCCCCATCACTATTCATGAGAGGAGAGAGGGATCTTGAAACCCCAGAGGAACTGCACGTCTGACATACCTCCACCGAGTCTCCTGTCTCCTTTTCTTCTCGTCTTGCTCTGCTGCAGTGATTTATTCATTTGCTATATCAAAGATTCCCTGGGTGATGAGCGTACGTGTGTGGGCGCATGCGTGCACACGTGCGTGTGCAAGTGAGCATTAAGTGTGGCATTTACGGGCGTGTGGGTGGATGAATCTGTTATTGTGTGTGTCTCTGTGTGTGTGTGTGTGTGTGTGTGTGTGTGTGTCAGACTGCAAACTGTAAACACAGGCCAGAACCTGTAATGAGACAGGGAGGGAGGGACAGCACAGCAACAAATGCTAATAACCTACTGCTTAACGAGATACAGAGACCCACACGCACACACACACACACACACGTACCCCTAATTCCAGAGAAAAGCAGGTGCCCCAAACACTTCAACAGGCCTCTGAGGCAACAATTATCAGTTTACTACTGACCTTTGTAAGCATCAGTTTTATGACAGAGCGCTCTTCCTGTCTTTTCTCTTCGTTCTCTCCAGACACATCACAGCTTGCGGGGGTAACCCTGACCTCAGCTTTCATCTCCCAGGGTCCAGCCAGCCCTCCGGCCCCATGGGTGGAATCTTGTTCCTGTCCCCCGGGTTTTGCTGGCCAGTTTTGTGAGCAGTGCGCACCAGGATTCACCCGGGAATACCCTGCCAGAGGGCCTCTTTCACCGTGTGTGCCGTGCAACTGCCACCAGCATGGAACCTGTCACCCAGAGACGGGTAATAAGTGAAACAGTTACAGCATATTTGGCACGTACACAACTGTATTCACATGATGAATCTGGGAAATGTCAGGGTGATATGATGACTTTGGTGCCACTTCACTGACAACCAATCAACAGTGTTTCTGTTTCAGTGACTCCTGCACATGTAGAAAAGCCTGAAAAGTGAATTCATCAATCAAGTGCAGAACATTTTATATTTAAAGGAGAACTCCACCAGTTTTACTTGCCAAAGTCAATTTACTTTGCATGCTCCACAGCCCATGAAAACAGCTGCACAATGTCATCTATGGCTTTGGAGCAGCTTTGTCAAGTTAAAGAAAATATACTTAAAGTTATAATCTCAGAGATTTTCATTTCGTTGTTTTTCGCGACACCTATGGCGATAATCAGTAATTGCAGGTGTGTTTCCCAAGTTTCATGGTCTGTAGTCATCAATCTTTTCTTTATTTGTTCGGCCATAGTAACCATTTACTAGCAACGCTAGCGGAGACAGTGCAGAAAAACAGTGCAGGACTTCACACACAGGTGAGTTGAAGAGTGAGTCTGTTGCGTTAAAAGCCTTGTTAAAAGCCTAATTGTGTGCCGCTTGTGATTTTTCTGGGAAAGTCTCTGCTGACACCCGGGTCGTAATACTGTAAATGCAAGGGCTTTCACCAGTGGGCCAAAGACTCTATCACCATTGTGTTGCATCATTTGTCGATAAATAGTGACTTAACAGACATTTATTTAAATGAAAATCTTCAAGATTATATCTTTAATATACTTAAGTTACATACTTAAGGAGGTATATATCAGCTTGAGCTTGAGACTGCAAATATTTAATAGTGAAGTTTGAAAGACATGCGCTGTGTTCAAAATCACTCTCTATTTTCTATATAGTGCTCTATATTTGCGTCCAAAATTTTCTTTCCACCATTTCACAGTGCTCAAAACTATTACCAGTATTAGTGTTGGCCATGATAACAACCTTCGCTCATTGTTAAACAGAACAGTATGTTGTATTATTATGTGTATTATAGAATATTAAACTGATCTAAGTTGCTGGTTTGGCAATGAGGCCATTCTTCTGAAGCATTCAGTCAGCATTACATGAGATGAAGCATCATCAGAGGTTGCGGAGACAATATTTTCTGTCACTGTGCCTCTGAGAGAGCAGAGGGAACAGAAAGAGATGCAGACTGTTCGACTGAAGCATTTTTCTGTGTCTTTTCCAGAACTGACATTCAGTCATCATCGCTTCAAGGGAATGTAACTCAGTCATCCCTCAGGAGCATTGGCAAGCTATCACTCAAACTGAGAACTGGATGGCTGTACTAATACAGCAATATCCTCATTTCACACAGCTAATCTTTATAATAACAGCTAAACTAGAAGTGTGTATTTAATGCACCTGTCATTTTATGGGAGATAATAACAGCAGCTGCAGTATTCTTCCAGATTCGTATCCTAAACGCAACGTTCCATAAATGACAGAAGTAAAACAGCAGCTGCTGGGTGTGGAAACAAGTCAACCTCTTTGCAGTTATTTATATGTTGTGTATCTGTGAGTGTGTACTATATGGGCTCTCTTTCTTTTTCTCCTTGAGTCTTTTTACGCACTATCTCACTCTCACAGCTTTAAACAAGTCTCTCCATCTCACCGGGAGCAGACAACTCTCCCATCCAAGGTCCCACCCTCCATCTTTTATCTTTCCTCAATCTCTTTCTTCCTCTCTAGCTCTCCCTCCTACCCTCAGCCTTAAAGTATCAGAGATCTGACCTAGTTAGGAGACGCCTGAAGCTTTGGCAGTGAGTGTGTGTTGTGTTTGTGACTGTGAGTGTGTTTATATGACTGTGTGTGTGTGTGTGTGTGTCTGAGGTCCGGAAGCAAGTCTGGTATCACTGCCTGCCTGCCTCCCCCCTAATTAGACTTGTTAACCGCCTCTTGGCTAATGATGTCTAATTTGCTTGCAGATTTCCTGTGTCTCTTATGTCTCTTCTCAATCTGGATGTCTCTCTCTCTCACACACACACCCGCACACACACACCCGCACACACACACTTGTTCTCGCTGCCTCTTCTTGTTCCCCAGACTCCCTAGTCAGCCTCTTGCTGTCTTCTGCTTCCTTCTTCCTCTAAGCTAGGATTGCACCTGCTCTCCCCAGTCACCTTGACTTTGTTTTTAGTGTCCTTGACTCCCTTCTGTGCAGACTCCTCTCAAGTTTCCACTCCCTGTGTATCTTCCCGACTTTCATAGATTTTCTTTTGTATTAATATGGTATCCAACATCCTGTTCTTTCAAGCAATGTGTAATTTGTAAGTGCATTTATGTAGAACAGGATTTAACGCCAACAATAAAATCAGAGAGCAGACGTGAGCAGAAAACAAAGAAGAAAGAACAGAGAAGTTTTTTTCCTGTTCTTTAAAAGATTGAAAGCACAGAAGATAGAAGAGAGTTTTCAGGGCGGTCTGAACACAGATGTGCTGGTGTTCTGAGTCATTGGAAGGAAACTCCCCATTATGTATTAATGAACCTGTTAACAGTTCAACATCAAAGTAGGTTTAGTTTACACTCGACAGGTTGAGCTTAGCAGCATTTAGCATCTTAATGTTCATCCCCACAGACTGTGAAGATTTTTTATACACACACACACACACACACACACACACACATGCTTCTTAGGATGTTATGTTGTTATAAAAATATTTACATGGCACAAGTGCCATGCAAATGATGAATGAGTGTTAAATATGGAACATGTTGTGTCCTCTGAGTCATGGATCAAAAATCCCCAGTGTGTTGTGTCCTTTGGCATGAAGCTCTTGGGTTGAATAGCATTAGCTGACTATCAGGACAGGAAGCCAGTTAAAATTAGCCTTTCTTTTTCAAACGGATGATGATGGCGCGTCATCTTCCGAAGGCCTGCTGGCTTGTCTTTAATAAGAAAAAAAGGGAAGCAAACAAACAGCAGAAGCTCTCCATAAATCTATAAGTTCAGGTCAAGGGGAACTATCAAAGTAAGTCGATTAGAGACACCCTGTTCATCATTTGTCACCAGAAGGGCGGACCAACCTGCTGTTTCTCCTATCAGAATCTTAATTGCTGTATAATTACCTAACGACTTGTATCATCATGCAGGGTGTGCCCACAGACAGAATTGGGATGGAGTTTATTCACTGGCTGCCGAGGGAAGTTGCAGCCAATGGTGCATCATAATCATGATTTATTAACACTCTCTAAGTTGTGTCGGTTCTATTTGCTGTAGCGCAACACAACAGATTGGAAATGTTAATATTTGTGGTGGGACGAGCAAATTGCGATTTGTGCCGAGCGCTGGTGCTGCAGGGCTGATGAAGTCAAACATATGTCCTTCAACAAAAGTGCGTGTAGTGCATGTGTTTCCACAGCTTTGGACATAGTTTCATTTCAGTGTACCACTGCACCAGACATGCTTTTCATACAGTATGTACACTGTGTTAATTGCATACACACCATCCATAAACTTGGGTAGAGGCTATAATTTATAAGCTTGAGGTGTTGAGGAAGGAGAGAGATGATTGTAATGTATAGATAAAATGGAGACACTCAATTTTCTCTGCAGCCCACACTGTAGGGGAGCGCTCATTAATCACCTAAACAAATGAAACACAGCACCCTCGACACTAGGGTGCTGTATTAGAGCTCCTCTGTTAGCCCTGCTCCCTAATAGACCTGTGTTTGTCCTCCATGGTGAGCCACACTTGTACTCACATCTTCAGACAACAATGTCATCTGAAGACATTTTCTGTGTCTGAACAAAAACGAGTAATATGAGTCTAAATGAAATTAAAGGGGCAAAGTCACAACATGTTAAATAATTAGAGGGCGAAGTGAAATTACTAGTTGTGGGGCGTACCACTAAGCCTGTGAAAATAGTTGTACGATGTCTGTGTGGTTCTAGAGGCAGCTTTCTTAAGTCTGAGACATTTACTCAAGTGAGATGGGACTACACATTTTTAACAGAAAGTCTGTGTTACAAACTGGTGGCATTAGGTTTGAAAGACATGGGTATTTGCAAGGCTGGGAGTATCCAGTTGCATTATGGTAAGTTTATGATCCATGTTTTATGGAGCTAAAAGTCAACATATCTCAGCCTTTGCTGCTTTGATTCTGACTGTTCTAGCATGCTAGCAGTGTGCCTCTAGGGAACACAATGTCAGTATGTCCATCGGTAGGTCCACCGCTTTGGTCCAGACTGAAATACCCCAACAACCATTGGATGGATTGCAGTGAAATTGTTTACAGACACTCATGTTCCCCAGAGGATGAATCACTCCAACTTTAGTGATCCTCTGACTCTTCCTCTAGCACCACCATGAGGTGGACATTTGTTTTCAATGAAATATCTTCACAAATATTGGATGGATTGCCATGAAATTTGGTACAGACATTCATGTCCCCCTCAGAATGAACTGTAACCACTTTGTTGATCTAAATTTGGCCTAATCATGTATTGTAGATACAGAACCTATTGTAGAGAGAGGTCTTATTATTTGAATCCTCAGTCTCATCTGTCCTCTGTTCCTCATTGTCCTCAGCCATAACCATACTGCTACACAATACAATATAATTAACGTTCAAAACACAATATAGGCTCATTTGGCACAAAACTCAATATTTTTTGTATTCAAAAGTCACACACAATCAAAGGTGTCACTGATGCATTGTGTTTTAGTGAACCAAACCAAGGGAATCATTTGATGGATTTCCTTCTCCTCCTCATCAATGGCACATTATTAATGAGAAATCAGATATTAATTGTGTTGAAAGCCCATTGAGTGCACTTCCCAGTTTTTTCAATATATCTCATACACAAAAACCTTTTGTGTGTTATTATATTGTGATGCGTTCAAAAGCATTGAAGATTTGGAGACGTGGATTGATGTGGATCTAAATGATCTTTATTTGTTTTCTATAAATCCACACTGGGTATTTGCTGTGGGATCACTTGCCCAGTGTGTAGACTTCAAGTTAACCCACATGTCCTCACCACTTACTTTGGATTTAGCTCCAATCTTGCAGCTATTAAGAAAGCCAGCTATAGTTAGCTGCATTCTGCTGACCACCAGTACCTGGAAGCAGCGTGCAGATCTGCTCCACAAACCCCAGAATAAATAAGGTCTTTCTGTTCCTTGTTGTGTTTCATAACAGCATATGCTTGTTTCTCACTTTGACATTTGTGTGGGGCCAAATTTTTGAATAATGCACAGTGGTTTTGCATAGCTAAATGTCACGCCCACTGCAATCTGGTGGAGGAGGTCAGGAAACTGAAGCTTTTTTTTTGGTCTTGGTCTGCGAAGGGGAACGGACCACCAAGGGCTCCTGCAGCAAAATACATTAAAGTCGGCCTAATAAAGGCCATCACCCAGAGTACCTGTCTCATTGCATCAATTAGGGTACAGATAAAGAAATTACCAAACATGCTGCTCATTGCAATACTCATTAGAATGCTAGGTTGAAATGGAGGATACTGTGAGTCAGTGTTTACCAACAAAGGGCCGCTTCCGAATGAGACAGACGAAGCCACGGCGTGCATTTCCCAAATGCCTGCTTAAATGCCATCTTCAGCTCTCTAAGGTCATTAGTTAGAGAAATCTATGGGAGAAAGTTGAGGCAGACAAACTGATAGAGAGTGAAGCTGGCTCTAGCGCTGGCTTATTCAGCCCCCTAATCTCTCTGGTGGGCTGTATTTGTTGCAGGCTAAGCCCTGAGATGCCAGGCCTGTATCAGCCTGATGGGATATGAGGAGCGACAGTGAGGGCAAAAGGAAGTGAGAAAGAGCAAAAAAAAGACAGATGTCGTCAGTTAGAATGAATCTTACCATGTAATTTCTCCTGCTGATCCCATTCAGCACGCTTTACTTATCTCCTCACAACCAGCGCATTTATTTTACACAAAAATAAACAGAAAGATAAACAATGTGCACACTCTGTCTGCCTGCCTTTGGTTTCCAGTCACACTGTCAGAGATCGCTGGTTTGAAAAGATTTCAGCCTTTCCCTTGATGAAATTAGTTTAGACAAGGAAAACTTAGCACAACCAACCTGGTGCATCAAAATGAATGAAAATAAGGACATTTCCCCTGCCTATAAACAGCAGATATGCAAAGAAAACCTTTAGGAAAGAACTAAACTACACACTGTATCCCCTACAGAGAGAGATTTTAAAGAAAGCATAGAACTCTTCCACCTTGTTGTGGCTCGTGTTATAAAATGTAAATAGAAGAAATTAAAGAGATATGATGTGATTAAAGGAACAACCCCGCAATTTAGTATTGCACTTCCTCAAAGTTGGGGGGCAGAGACACATTAAACAAGACTAAGAGCCTACAGTAATGCTAGCGGCTTTGCAAGGCTATACTGCTTAGTTTAGCGTGTTATCATGCTAACATTTGTACATCTGAGGCTGACTGGAATGTCATTTGCAGGTAATAATTTGCAGGTATTTTGTCATAAACCATTACAATGGATAAATTAAATCACCAAAGTTATTAGAATTCAGCGTGTGGGGGCCGTGAATGTCTGTTTCAATTCACCAATTCATTTAATAACAATACATCTAATAGCTGTTGAAACATTTCACTCAAAACCACAAATGTTATCCTCATGGTGTTGTTAGAGTAAAGTTAAGGGAATCACTAAAGTCATAATCTGGGGGCCATGAATGTCTGTACAAAATTTTGTGCCACTCCATCCACTTGATGTTAAGTGACAACTTTGAGCTGCTGGTAGCACTAGAGGAAAAAGTCAGGGGATCGCCGAATGATTCATCGTCTGGGGACCAAGAATGTTTGAAGAAAAAGTCATGCAATCCAACTAATAGATGCTGAGATACTTCAGTCAGGACCATAGTGGTGGACCGACAGACAGGCCGACATTACCATCCACTAGTGTGGCTATAAAGAGTTGAAAGAAAATTATTTTTTCTCTCCACTTAATGCAGTAAGTGCTCATTTAAGTCCCAGAAAAAGTCTCACCTTGTTGCTGAATACATTTGCAAGATATTCAAACACAGTCAATCTAGGATAATTATTCAGCAGCTTATTGCATCAGTTTTATGAACGAACTGACATTTGAGTAAAATCCACAGGAAATCGTTTATCCAGCTCCTTTATAACAACTAGGTGACCCAGAGCTATGGCGAGACAACATGAGCTACAACCACTGCTGTAAGAGTTCCCATCCCTGGTACCCTAAGGCCTTGGCCATAACAATATGGCTGACAGTCTCTGTACACAAAACAGGAATTGATGCATTTATTTTCCGCAGTCACAGTATGACAAAACATATTTCCCCAGTCATCTGTATTGTGCACATTATATATGGGGGTGGACAGAATATACAGCCCCTCCTCCTTTCCTTTCCTTCATCCTCCCTCTCTCCTTCATCTTCCACTCATTCAAACCCCTCTGACAAGCCACATCTGCAGCAGCAGGCGCTGGCAGCATATCTGTGTTAAATTAGGGAGCAGCATCACCATCAAACAGTCCCGCTGCAGATTTACCCCAAACTTCTACCCTCAAGGCCTCAGAGCTGCAGACAGAATTTTCTCTCTCTGTCTCTCTCTCTCTTTCTGTTTTGTTTCCTTCTCTCCTTCATTAAAACAGGGTGTTCACATGCATTAGTAAACAGATTTCCTTGGCCTGAAGCTTTTTAATGTTCCATTGGGCTAAGTAGACAAGCCTCCTGGAAAATGTGGAGGTCTTGAAAAGCTCATGTTTCCATGTTGTAATTTGTGCTTATGTAAAGCAGAATTTTTTTCTTTTTTTAAAAAAAAGCAATATTATGTTTTGGTTTAGAATTATTTTGTTGCAGTTTTTTCACGTCACTTGAAAGGCATTTATCGCTGTAGCCTCAACAGTCACGTAACTCCACAGCCACATGTGTTGCTTTGAGCTCGGGTGACTTGTTTTATTTGTACTTCTGGGCTCACGTGTCATAAAAGACCCCACACATTGCCCTTCTCCTTCAGAAAGACCTCCCAAGATGGTGCAGAATGACATGCGATGATCTTTGGAAACTCAATTTGGTCAGAAAATAAATGGGATTTCAGGGGCAAGAATGTAATAACAGAAGAGAGGCATGCTCTGATCTTCTCCTAAACAAAAACATACTTATTTAAAATCCATTTCTCCTTGGATTTTCCTTCCCACTTTTCTATCTCCATCTGGTGTTAAAGCTGTTACAAGCTCCTGCAAACAATGATAACCACTATCTTTACAAGAGCTACACATCGGCCTTTGTTTGAGAGGAACACTGAATGAGTATAAACACACTGAGTGAGAGAGATGTGGAAAAAGGTAGATGGCAAAGCAACCAGTCCTTCATTGGTTCTGTAGTGCCTGTCCGTGCTCCTGCAGCTATCATACAGTGATGTATTCCAATGTATTCCTATTCTGCACAAGTGGCTACCTTAATGAAGTGCATTAGTCCTGGATGTGTGTGTATTTCTGTGGAGAGCACAATGAGGAGCAGAGTGGAAGAATGAGGTACAGGTAGAGTAAGCACTGGTAGAAAGGAGCTCTTTGGAGTGCGATGTGTGTATGATGGAGGGCACCTCTTCAAAAAGATAAAGAAAAAACTCCAGACTGCTTGTTTCCCATACAGAAATATTGCTTTGCCATCACAGGACAGATGAGCAGAGTTCAGGCGGAGAGCGGAGAGCTGAAGTGCAGCGCTCCATAGCTGAAAGGGGAGGAGTACGAGAGGGCGAGAGCAGAATAGCGGGATTGTGTGGATTTGTCAAAGGATTCAAAGTGTGCAGCTCCGCAGGGGAGCTTCACAGAAAATCCCGAATTCATTAAGGCTGAATGGATGTCCATTGATTCATTGATAAAATGATGCTGCAGGGATGTTATGAAGCGACGATGGCTAGCATGACAGCGAGGAACACCATGTGACGAGAGAGACCCGGCCATTCAGCCACAGTTTGTGATGCATGCCGTTAGCTTTTCCGGGGAGCCGATGGAATGATAATAGTGTCGAGGAGGCCCTCGGTGGCTCCACTGCCTCATATCACGCTCAGTCATCTTCACACTCAGTAAAGTCAGCACATTTCTGCTGCCATTAAATTTACTATGGCTCATTGGGGATTGACACTGCACACCATCAGTGTCATTGTAATGCCTTGTGAAATTCTCAAAAGATTCACTTCTTTATGCTGGGAACAATCATTATTACTAAATACTTTGTTTAAATGACTGGCATTACATGCTTGGAAGTCATGTATTATTCACCTCACCTCGCCGAAGAACTAATGATTTTTACCCAGAAGTCTACACTTCATCAGGCAACGGGATAATTGTTCCCCCTAATGGCTATGTGATCAATTTAGCTTTGCGGCCGTTATTCTATCTCATATACTTGACTTACAGGTCCGGAGTTAACAGGGCTTTATTTAGTGATGGGAGACATTGGTTACAGTGACCCCATAACTAGAGGCAAGAATTTCTTTACTCCAATATTCAGTGGTGTGAGCTGATTTAAAAATGCACAGCAAAGAGCTTCTCACTGAATCACACCGTAGGCTATGAGGGAGTGATGGGAAATTTTAATGAGGACTCTGTAAAATCGCATGCCCTCGGATTATTTGCTATGCATCGAGATCTTATTGGTGTTCTCTAGAAAATCAGCGCAATTATTGTTATCAACCCTTGCCGAAGTCATTTGAGAAACTTTGAAATTTTCAAAATGATTCAAATTACTGTAAGTTCTCTGATATCCAGACGCTCAGTGAATACTAAACATCATGCAGTGCAGCAGGAATGCTCAATATCTGCTTGCAGTTACACACAGCGGCATAAAAGCAGCTATTATTGTGTTTTAAAAGGCATAAATGTTGATTAAGATTTAATGAACGCCTGCTCATTATGATCTGAAGATAAATCTAACTTTTAAAGGCTTAGCAGTTGCCTTTTTTCTTTGTGGTTTTCGAAGAATGTTAACACTTATTACTTTGTGGTCCTCTGTAAGCTTTAGTCAGTCAGTTATTAAATTAGAATGCCACATTGCATTATGTCAAATTTTCACTGTTTCATTTCAGACGTTGCTGTTGCACAGAAGAGGTTTTGAGGGTGTGTGTGGGTCCTATCATCTCGGCCTATGACGTTAGAGCCACTGCAGGTCACTGAACTGCAGCAAGAGGCAGGGTTGTTTTACTCTGAATCATTTTGCTACTTTACAGTCATATAGTCTGCTTAGACATTATGGCAGTTTCTTCACTACTGTGGATATTTCCTCTGATTATCACGTTATATCATTCAGCGCTGCCTGTAACTTACTGGATTTGAAATATGGCATAATAAGCACTCAAAATCTGTTCAATAAACAAAGGAAAATTCATCAGAGATTTGGTGTATATATACGTGTATATACACACATGTTGTACATGTTGCTCTTGAACAAATCCTATAAAGTGGTTTAAAGCTGTGGGTTGTTTTTGTAAGGCTTTCGAAACAACAGTTTGTTTTTAGGACATCATAGAATTGGTAATCTCTCCCACTTGGTGGGGGAATTGCTTTACTTCTTGAAGGTCTTTCGGACTGCATTTGGCTCTTATATTTCCCAAAGCAATTATAGTCGGGGTGAATTTAGTTGTCTTCTGCTCTCCACGGTGGGCTGATGGGAATGTTTTCTTACCGGATTGGGCTGTGGAGTGGAGTATTTGTATGGAGTGGCTGCAGTTATGGTCAGAGACACAGCGCACTCTGCTGGCGACGGGGAAAACATCAGCCTCTGTGATCTATTTGTGTCAAAACCCAAAGTGTGAAAAACAATGACAAATACAAGCAGGTGTGCGTGTGTGTAGAAGAAGTGCGTAATTGTTACACTCCTCTCTCTGTTTCAGGTGTGTGTGAGTGCTCAGACTTCACCACCGGGATGACCTGCGAGCACTGCCTGGATGGTTACTATGGCAACGCTTTGATTGGCACGCCTGGTGATTGTCAGCCTTGCCCTTGCCCGGGCCGTACCAGCTGTGCCCAAATTACAGAGACAGGACAGGTGGTCTGTACCAACTGCCCTACAGGACAGACAGGTGAGGCGAACCACCAACAATGTAAAATAATTTTATGGCACCACACAGTAAATAATGGGCTTTGTGTCAAGAACAAAATGAAAAGAACATTTCCACAAGACAGCTTGATACTGAAAAGACTGTGGCGTTAAAGCAGCTCATTGGCAGGGACTCCAGTTCTACAATGCCACCTGGGATTCAGACACATCTGATATGAGTTTTTAAGTTAATTATGACAGACTCTCTGGTGGCATGGAGATGACCTCCAACAGTCTAGCTCAGTCATCCATCTAATTCCTGCCCACTTCCTTCACCTTTCCCCCTGTGTAGGGATGCGCTGTCAGATGTGTGAAGATGGTTACTATGGTGACCCCCTGGGACAATCTGGGGCAGCTCGGCCGTGCGTGAGATGCGACTGCAATGGCAACGTGGACTTCAACGCGGTGGGAATATGTGACCACGTTACCGGGCGGTGTCTGAAGTGCCTGGGACACACAGAAGGTGACCACTGCCAACGCTGCCAGCAGGGTTTCTATGGCGATGCCCTCAACCAGACAGCTGGCCAGAAGTGCAAACGTGAGTAACTGAGAAGGAGCTACTGGGAAGGGACTGCGATGCAACATTGATCAATTAATTTACTTTAATGTGTATCTTCACAGATTAAGAGTTTACAATGAGCAAGAAGGAGCAGATGTAATTTTAAGAATTTTTAACATGGTAACTGATCTATTGTGGGAAAAAAAACATTTCAGACACAAATTATTATTCAGAGAAGAGTATTTTTTATTTTTCATGTTAAAACATGTTTGGAGAGGATCTTCACAAATTCTTGAGTCCTCACTTGAGACATGCTTGACATGCCATCAATATGGCTATTAGGATTCAGATTGTTCTGTTTATTACAGGCGAGGTAGAGCGAAGAAATAGTCCGAACAATATTCTGAACAAATTCCATTAAGCACTACATGGCCTTGGGTTCAGTTTTTAAAGGATCGCAGAAAATAGTGCATTCAAATGGACTTGACTAATCAACTCAGGAGTTCAAATTCGTACACATAGTACCGTTGAGTTATGAAAGGCTAAAGCTGAAAATGGGGCGAACAAAATGACTGTGAGTCAGAAAGATACACAAAAGGAAAAAAAAGAAAAGAATAAGAGAGTTTTTGGGTTGGGAGAATTTTAAAAAAGCTGCATGAATGAGTAAAATGCAGCTACAAAGGGAGACAGAGACCCAAAGAGTAATAGCTGTGATGTCTTCATCCTCAGATTTCTTTTATGATACTTCAGTTCTACCTGTAAGCCCCGGGTCAAAGTTCTGTACAGAACAATGTCAGAAAAAGATCCATGAGTCTCCCTGGTACTGTCTGTCATTTCCCTCCATTTTTCCCTCAAGCACTCAGGGATCGAATCAATAAAAAGTCCTCCATTGCTAAGGTGATGCATTGCCATAATTTGAGCTGTTAACAATGTAATATTATCATTGTTTCATTTGTTTCTTCTAGCGTGCAGCTGCAATCCAGCCGGCACCTCCGGGCCTGTAAATGAATGCCACCCTCAGACTGGAAATTGTCAGTGCCTCAGTCATGTGACCGGACGGGATTGCAGTTATTGTGAAGTTGGCTTCTTCAACCTCCAACCGGGAGTAGGGTGTGAGAGGTATAGAGATCCCTTGTGAAGCTGTGGGTGGTGTTTGTGGAATAGATGTAATATCTGAGCTCACAAACTGAATCTATTATTAAGATATTTTCCTGCCTTCCTTAGGTGCAAGTGTAATCCAATTGGCTCATCGTCCATCGCGTGTCACCCAATCACAGGGCAGTGTGTGTGTCGTGCAGGAGTGGAGGGGAGACTGTGTGATTCTTGCCGTGCGGGCTTCTTTGGATTCTCGTCACGAGGTTGCCGAGGTACAGGACTTTACTTCAGGCATCGCAACAGCACTGTGTACCATCCTCTAATCCTCTAATGCATCTTCTAATACAGATCACACATGAAGGCATTTCTAACTCCTCAAATGTTTACCTCTGCTCCTCCGCTGCTCTCCTGGCTTCCTGCTGTCCTCTGTCCCTTCTCAGCCTGTAACTGTGACCCAATGGGCTCCATTTCCATGCAGTGTCACAGTAACGGTACCTGCCACTGTCGCCAGGGCTTCGTGGGTTATAAGTGTGACAAATGTGAGTTGAACTATTTCCACAACAGAGCCACACACCAGTGTGAGGAATGCCCGGTTTGCTATGGCCTTGTCAAGAAAAAGGTGAGTTTATGGTTGTTTGTGATTGTTTGTATGAGAACCACCATTTGGGGGCCTCCAAAATCTGAAATTTTTCTTCACATTGTGGCTTTAAACCTGCAATGACTGATTTTTTTTGGGCACAGGGCAGCAGAAACAAGCTGTGAACACAACAGCAGTCCAAAAGTCCTGTCCACACAGTGAAACTGGCCAAGGTGATTTGTCGATGCAGCATTAATGTTAGCAGGCCAGCTAAGAAGACATGACATATCAAAACAACAACTTTGCAGTTACTAGGAGTCACATTTCTTCTTCTGTTGGTAGAGGGTAACTGCTACTACTGTAACTCCTGAGGAAAATAAGAGCTTCTTTGCTGTCTAAAAACCATGCTATGAGTGTGGTGAGAGTGAACCAAAACAGTAATGTTGTGGGCCAGAAAACCAGAACAATAAGCTGAAAGAGGCTGAAAGCTCCATAGAGCCGAGGGGAACTGGAGAGTCGGGTGATAATAATAATTCTGTAGGTTCATCACTTCGAGCGACCCTGTTCACATACAAGAAGGCATGTGATCCACTATTAATATAATAATATTAGCCACTTTAAGATGTAAGTAGTGTTACAGGTGGTGTTAGCTAACTACCTACTTACTATTCACTATTGACTAATATTAAAATATAGGAATGCATCATATTCTAAGCTTGGTATATTTTAGGGCTGCAACCAACTTTCATTTACATCATTGGTTATTCTGTCAATTCTAAATTTAATGCACATATAGCCTATAAAATGCTACTCAATTTACAGAGATTTGAAACAGGAGAAAAACACACATTTAAGAAGCCAGAACCAGTGAATGTTTGGTATTTTTTCTTAATAAATTAATTGCTTTCAGTACTAATGTTTTTACTTAAACTAAAGCCTTGATATACAAAGGCACAAGTAACCACAGCTGTCAGATACATGTAAAGTAATTTAATACAGTAATTCCCTCTGAGATGTAATTGGGGAAAAGTGCAGCATTTCTCAAAATACTACATTCAAGTTAGGTGTCAGTATCTGAACGCTGTGAGCACACTACCTAAGTAAATGTACTTAAGCCCCTGCTTTGAACCTTTATTCTACCTTTATTTCACATTTATTAATGTGTGTTTGCTGCACATAT
Source organism: Oplegnathus fasciatus (assembly GCA_003416845.1). NCBI lineage: Eukaryota > Metazoa > Chordata > Actinopteri > Centrarchiformes > Oplegnathidae > Oplegnathus > Oplegnathus fasciatus. The sequence goes on along the minus strand of NTHP01000084.1, from coordinate 1,439,065 downwards.
TGCTGCACATGTCCATATAAATATTTTACACACGGATTGTGTCTCGGCTCTCGCTATTATGAGGTGCAATTTGTTCTTGAAACAGCACAGTCCCCTAAGCACATCTTACCTTTGTAGACCCTCATGACAGCCATATGGCTCCTTTGTATTTGTAGATTGCAAGCAAACAGTAGATGTGCAGTGAAACAGAAAGAGACGTTTGCCCTAATGATCTCCTGTGCTGCTTCTTTCTGTCCCTTTAGATTTGTTGCAGCCCACGTCTGTATGCTAAGGTGCTGTGTCCCTGGATTTGCCTTCTGAGGCCAATCCAATACCACCGACATGTTCTGTCTTTTCTCTGTACATATTCTTGTTCCAGCTAAAGTGGCTCTGTGTTCTCGCCGGACCGGCTTGTACCTGTGTGAATGCATGCTGTGATTTCCACAGTGTTAGCAATTCAGTGAACATCCCAAGCCTTGTCTGCTCTGAACACCTGCAATTACTCTCGCTATCCTCAGTCTCCCCCAGCTCTCCTTTTCTGCCTCTCCCACTCTCTATCTTTCTGCTCACATTTTCCTCTGGCTTACACACAGGAAGGAAATGACTAACAAGCACAAAGAGAGGAAGGTTGAAAAAGACAGAGATGTGTGATTGATGATCAAGAAAGGTATTAAAAAGAAACTGAAAAACAGCGAAGTAAAGAATGGGATAAAATAATGAGAAAGATATATGGTACTTATTCAAAAGCCAGAATGAATCACTGCAGAGGAGCACAGTATTTTTTTTATAAATCATATGTTGTACCTGGTGTTAAAATGACTGGACTGAAGACGTGAGCTCATTAACACCTTGGTTGCTAATACAATCAGGAAGCAGAGAGAATGCCAGCAGAGAACACGCCTGACAATCACACAGGGGCAACACATGCAACATGCTTCCTGGTTTGAAAAAGGAGGTGTGATCACAGCTAGATTATAGGCTCTTTTTATAGGTCTGGACCATTTAACTTCTAGGATCAACAAATTGGTGCCAATCACAGCACCTTCATTCCATTTTCAGACCTGGACTTCCATTTTCTAAGAAGTCTAATCTAGTTATCTCCTGAAATGCTTTCTTCTGCCACATGCTATGCAGAGAACAGTGGGAGTGGGTGCGGATATGAAAACCGTACTTTATCCTTATCCTGTTGTTGATATTCATTTATTCATTGCTTTTGTTGAAATACTACGTTTTGATGTTATGGTGTACCAAAAATCAGAGTCCTATCTCAATCCCTGTGTCTGAATAAATAAATACAGATCTGGATGGATAGATATTTTGTTGCGGTATTTGTTGTCTCAGGCCTGTGTTTCTTTTGGTCTCGCAAAATCTGTATTCTCATTGACACCGTCAGTGATAAATCTTGGTGCTATTACAGGCAGAAAAGCTGAGGACTCGCCTGCAGGATTTGGAGAAGCTCTTGGCTCACTTTGATTGCCGAGGTAGATTTGGGAAGCAGCACCACCTGCTGAAGTATCACATGGCCAGGCTTTATGAGCATGAGCACCAGAGGGAGGATAGTCTCCCCAATGCTCTGGAGGATTTTCTGGCCTTCCAAGGTAACAGCAGCCAGTAGCCAAGATAATTCCACTTGGCCTGTCACTCTTTTTAATGTTTCCTATGCGGACACTTGGCAGCCTGTGCTTTGTGAAATGTGAAGCTCGCTTATGTGCCATTGTAACTATTGTGTTGCATTTTGGCTATGAGATGATAACATGTCATATCAGTACATACAAGACCAGCAAGCATGGCTAAGAAATTTGACATGAAACCACCCCCGGCACTCTGCAAATGGGCTGTTGCTCTGTCTGTGTCTCCTCAGTGTGACACTGTTACGGATACAACACAACAAAGCGATTAAATCAGGAAGCAGGCAACAATACAAACCTCTCCCAATTACTTTAACACAATGCTGATATATCCTCATTATCTTTGGAGGGGAAAGGGCTTACAGGCTCAGCTGCACAGGCCAAATGGAGACAAATCATAACAATATAGAACAAGGCGCTGTGTGACCAACTTAATCCCTATTTATATGACAGGCGGTGCATCTCTAATCCCTGGTTTATTATGATTGTAGTTGCAATCACGATAACAGTTGTCTAACATTCCTCCCTCCCAACACCCACATACTTATACACACATACACACGCATCATTACCAGCTGTGCTCTTTAAGACACTGGGTGGCCCAATAATAATTTAATGAGTATGTGGGAGCGACGGGCTCACTGTGCGGGCACACGGACGCAAAATGGCACACACTGGGGCACACGCACACTTGTTATCTCTCATTTTATAGGACTCAAAGACAAAGAGACAAGCAAAGTATGTCACAAAATGAAGCAACAAACATCCAGACATATTGTACTAATTGTACTCAGCTCCAGACTTGCTATGCAGCCAGTTAGACTAGAAATGCGACAGAATACAAAGTGAGACTGTGACAAAAGTGTTAACATATGGACAGAATTCTATATGCTTTTGGTTTTTCTGACTACAAACAGATAGACTGGAAGGTCTGACAGTAAATGAGAGAGATGTGTTAAAATACAGCGTTCTAGATAAAAGAGCTGGAATATCCTTGATGAAATAATCTGCGAATTTACTGTGGTTTTATTTGCTTTATGCCCTTTACTCTTTCAGAGGCACGGGAGGCCTTCATAAAACAATTTTCCTTGCTGGAAGCTTCTACAGGCACACTCTTAGCCCAGCTGCATGGCATTGCATCTACTTTGAACTGCAGCATCAGCATGACAGAGGAGGAGAGGAAGGAGAGCAGGAAGGATGAAGGGAGCAGGGGTGTGTGTCAGACCTTCACAGACACTATTTCCATGATCAGAGCATCTGAGAAACAGCTAAAGCAGGCGACACTGGACCTGGACAACATGGTAGGCAAATCAAACATTTTGTATCTTCAATACCGTGTTGATGATCCACATAGTTTGCATATATTCCAGGTATTTCATTGCACAAAATGCTCTGAAGTCCACATGCATATTGATGCTGTGTGTAACGCAATTGATTTCTTGTCCTTATTATGGGATGCTGCAGTTTACTACTCAGTGGAGCTCCTCTGTATAGATCCACAAAGATCCCCCAAAGCAAAATAATATTCCTCCACCCTCACACCTCCACCACCCTCCTCCCTCTGAGTGGCAAATTCCTGCCTCCAAAGGAAAATCCAAAGAATGTTTGATGGACGCTAAAATTAACATCTTGTTCTTCACCCACCGCGAGGCTTTTCACCGTCTCCCCATGACGCTTGCAGGAATCTATTATGGATACTGCTGCCATGTTATTTAGGTTCGGTGAGATGAGAGAGCTAGTTTTGCCAATATATAGCTCTCTATTTCTGATTGTGTGTCTGTGTGTGCGCAGACACACTGTACCTCCATAGCCCTTATCACTTGGGTAAGCCCGAAGCAGCAGCAATTTAATTCCATATTAATAAGCACAGCAGCCCCCCGAAATGAAGAAAAAATGCTAGAGTGTCAATTGTTGATTCAGTTTTCCCATTTTTATTTGCATTTTCTCAAATGAAATGTCACTCGGGGAAGGATTCTGCATTTGACTGTATACACATTACATTTATCAGGACAAAACTTCAGGGGATTTATTTTGAGGGAGGTTTTTCCACATGCCCCTGCTTTGAACCTTCTTGAATACTTATACTTGAGTGTAGAGGTTCATTAGAGGAGTTTTATTATTTGCTAAATTAAAGCAAAATTCAGACCAGCATTTGGAGGCAGACCCATGACTGCTTTTCTGGATTGCACCCAGATGGAGACTTTAGTTCGCATGATTTAATTAAACATGTCAACAGTTTGAAGTCTTTTCTTTTACTTTTTTCATTTCTCAGACCTGCTCAGCGTGTTTCTTTCCCTCTCTACCTTTTTCATAGATCATTCCTTTTGAGGTGGTGTCAGGACCTAACAAATGGAACATTTTGGTCAATGACTCGCAGGTCCTGATGAAAAGGTAAGTCAGGTCAATGGACTTTTAGTGGCCAATTATAAGAAACGGCCACTGTAGTAATCTGTGGAACTTCATCTCCCCTTGCCTTCTTCCTTTAGCCTGTCACTTACATTGTTGTTAGGCCAGTGTAAATCGATGCCCTCGGCTGCTCAGAGTATGCAGCACTATTATGTGGTAGTTACAGAAATCTGGACTGGAGAGCCAGTGAGGGGAAGTCATCGATGCTGAAATCCATTTCATCTTACCTCAGGCAGTTGTAATGGTCTGTTATTCTATGTTAGTCACTTTCCCCTTTCCCTCCTCCTTTCACTTTGTCTTCCTTTTTTCCTCCCTCGCAGTCACAGAGAAACGGCAGACCGCATTGAGGCCGTAGCCAGCAGGGCGGTAAGAGCCTCAAAGCAAACCTTCGGTTTCCTGATGGATCTGCTGCAGGACAACTCCACAGAGGAGTACATCAGGAACCTAACGGAGCAGTGAGCACAACAACGAATCCAAACACACGCCCACGCAGACAAGCACAAGCAGAACGAATGTCCCCCATTCACATAAAGCATCCTGCATTGCAAAATCCCAACAAGCCACATGACTCCCTGGATTATTGTGCTTTCGCAGTATATTTCTAACAAAGTGCACCTATCCCTGTTTTACAGCTCAAGGTTCTCTTCTTCATAGAGGCCTTTTAGAGCACACTGGAGTTTAGGAGTAAGACATTTAGCCACAGGGGGACAGCTTCTCTCCACTGTAAGCCTATTGCTTTCTTGGATTTGCCGCACGCTCGCTGCATCTCCTAGCGTGTGATTGCTCTGAGGATTATCCTGAATGCTAGACAGAATGATGCAAAAAGCCCTCCGGTGGCCATGATGAGAGCAAGAAGCGAGCAACTCAAAATTGATTACCCCCCTTCTAACAGTAGTCAGCTTGGTTCAGGAGAGTTCTGTTAATCTTTGGAGCACTGCTGTACTACAGTGTGTGTGTGTGTGTGTGTGTGTGTGTGTGTGTGTGTGTGTGTGTGTGTGTTTGTCACTTTTACAGGATGTGAATTGAGCAGTTTATGCACAGATGGGCAGCATAAAATTGCGTTTCCCACACATATTTCCCCATGTGTTGGTACTTAAGCAGATCAGATGCATTTTATAGGCAGGACAGCTATCCAATCAGAAAAAAAGACAATCAGACAAAAGTATTCAACCTGTCACAAACAATGGGCTTCCGTTATATTGCCTCAGATAAGACCAGTATCTTTAACAGTAGTTGAGACTGTTCTCATCAGAAACATTTTTTACTAACAATCAAGCTCCATGTTTATATTCAGTAGCAGAAACAGAAGTAGTGTGACATTATACCACCAGAAAAGTGTGCATTTACTCAAGTACTGTTCTCAAGTACAGTTTTGAGGTACTTAAGTATATTTCCACTTTCTGCTACTTTGTATTTGTACTCCACTACATTTCAGAGGGAAATTTTTTTACACCGCTACAGTTATTTAAGAGCTATAATCATTAACTTTTCAGATTAAAAAGTAGCCAGAAAACTTGCCTGTCTCACCTCTGAAACAGCATCACTGATGGGTGTGGTTCACAAGTGTGTTATGTTGCACCTGTAACGAAACCCAACAGTCATGTCGCAGGGTTCTGAAGTGCATCTGTACATCACTGCAAAAAAGTGGAAAGTTGAAAAGTGTTGAAGAGTAAACCAGTAGTTCCCGACCTTTTTAGCTTGTGACCCCTTACAAAGAAGCGGTGTCTAGTTGAGGCTCGTTGTCACGTTTCAGATGTCTGAGTAGCCAGAGAGTGATTTTCCATCTGAACTTTGCAAAAGGTTTCTGTTCGAGACCTAAATTTTACCA
>NTHP01000084.1:1409209-1422400 GCA_003416845.1 Oplegnathus fasciatus | reverse complement strand
GGGGGGTAATTACCAGCTGCTCCTTGACATCTATAGGATGCATCTACCTTCACATTTCCCTCCTCGAGAGGCATGCTGGCAGTCATACAGTACGTTGGGTGTCATTCACACGGCAACCATGTGCTGAGGATAGATTACTAGAATAAAAAACATTGCACCTTATTAATTCCTTCCCAAGAAAAACATATCAATGTCAAATTAGCTGTTTGAAAAATCCACAAAAAGCGAGTAAATCCACAAAAAAATAGCACATAACGAAGACGCCTGACATGGTCTGAGCAGGCAACACAAGTGCAAATCCTTAACATCAAAGATAGTTGCTGACACACCCCCTACTGTGCCTCTCGTCCCACTTCACAGCTAGTCATCGAATGAGTGCAGGGAAGGAAACTAAAAATGTTTGCCCCCACCCCACAAAATATCTTAACTTTTCCACCCCGAGCCTTGCACTCTACTGTCGGGAAAGTAGAATCCAAGCGCTGCTGTCTTCCCATGTCTTTTATTTGCTTTGGTATCAAGCAATCACACAGTGGATGTGAATGGTAACATGAGCATTCTGTAAGTACGGTGTAGATTAAACATGCTCATAACAAGAAAATACATGTCAGACGACTCTTAAATATGTCAGAGACTACGAGTTCAAAAAACCCTGCACAAATAACCGCAGAAGGATTTGTGGGATCTGTGACTCACCTTTTGAAATCAAACAGATGCAAATAGATGCTTTTCAGTTGTCGTCAGTACATTGTGATTTGTATATAAACAGAAATATATTTTAAACATGGTGTTGGGTATATTTCAGATTCCTGCAGCACCATTTTTTCAACAAACTGCAGTATGCTTCATTTACTTCATTTTCATCTGTTATACTGCAGAGCATCTGTACTCAACACATGCTACAGTAAATCACCCACATTTAACTATCATATGCTGCACAAAATCTATTCCAAAATGTTTCTACACGTGTGCTCTTCAAACCGAAGCAAAGTGACATCGGCAGGGCAAGGCAAGTTTATTTATATAGTACATTGCAGCAACAAGGCAATTCAACAGCAAAAGCATTGAGACAAAGTGCAAAAGAAACACACCGCAAAAAGGACACTGAAATACAATTAAAAACAGTCATTACTTAATTTATAAAGAGCCAAGAGAATAGAAAATATAAACAAGCTCAAATAGAAGCTCAAATAGAATAAGACAGGTATAAAATACAAGAATAAAAGTAACAGTGCAGCGTAAGAAACAAACAATTATTTGATTTAATAAAAGGCAGCTGCAATCAGAAAAGTCTTCAGCTTTGATTCAAAAGAACTGAGTGGCAGCCGGACCTGCAGTTTGTTCCAAATATATGGTGCATAAAAACTGAACGCTGCCTCTATATGTTTAGTTTTGACTCTGGAGACAGAAAACAGACTTNNNTCAGAACTGGAGTGATGTGATCCACTTTCCTGGTCTTAGTGAGGACTCGAGCAGCAGCATAGTAACAGATTGTCAAAAACATGACTACAGCTCCTTTAAATGTGATAATTCGGTGTGTTCGAGCTGCTCGATGAATGACTGTGTTAATGAAGGAGAAGTCAGACTGCTGCGTGACAAGACTGAGAGCAGATCTGCTCCCTGCATTGCAACAAGTGGAATCATTCACGTTAAAACTAAAAAGAAAAGGGTTTTGCATGATGAAATAATTGTAACCTCATTTACAATCACACCTCGTGCCTGGAGTCCTCTTGCGTTTTCCCATTGAAGAGGAACATACTGTGGGTCCTGTTGGGAATTGTTAAGCTTTAACGTAGCCCAAATTAACTATGAAAGCTTTGGTGTTGTTGAAAGCTGATGTGTGTGTGTGTCTGTGTTGGCGAGTGAACATGTTAGAAAGAATTGGCAGATGAAAGAGGGTATAGATTAGCATATGAAAAACAAACTCAAAATCTTTTGTGGTAAACAAGTTGCGTATGGTGCCAAAATTATTCTTCAGGGAAGTCTTAAAAAACAGAAGCTATCCGGAGCACATGTGGATGATTGATGGGAAAGCTGGCCAATAATTTGCCTTGTTCAACATCGAAAACGTGTTTTTGGCTCTGCTTTTGCACTTAAACCTGCATGAATTGATTTTTGGCCACATGAGGGCAGCGCAACGAGCCGCAAACACAACAATGACACCCTATCACCTTATAAAATTGACATGGCAATTATGTTAACATACATTTGCCTATTGACACATCCAGAAGACACGTTATCACTCATTTGGAGTGAAGGTTCTGGCCACCTGGCAAACATAAGTCCAATATTCACTCTCCTTTTATCTCTGTTTTTGGTCTCCACCAACTCCTGAGGGAAATATCTGGCTCTTTGGCTACTAAATGCTATATTCTATATTCACCAGCGAGTCGCTAACTTGTCTGTCTCATGTTAGGCTGGTAGCGTTTAATGCGGTTATCAGAGCTTTTTCTGTGAAAACATTCGCCTGCTACGTCTGGAAACCGGATTCTTGAGAGCGAGAGTGAACCAAAACAGTAGTTGCAGGCTGAAAAACCAAAACAATGAGCTGAAAGACACTAAAATGCTACGGAAAGCTGGGCAAACTGTAGAATCTGTGGTTTGTTACTATGAGGGACTTTTGATCCATTCTTAATATAAAGATAATAAGCTATTGGATAATAAAAATCAACAAAGACTAAATAACATAAAAACTGACTTTTAAGGCACTAATAGTACAATAACACTGATTAGGGAGAAGGTTTATTAAGAAAAAAGTATTTTCTAATTGCCTTTCCAACTATTATAAAGCAGTGTTTTGAATAGATTTTCTCGGAAGTATTCATCAAAAATTTGAATGTGAAACATTGAGAGTCTTCAAAGCACAAAAAATGGGGATGAGAAACCTTTGAACCCCTTTGAATGATGCACTTACACTGCAATTACATGAAATTTTCTCCACCTGTTCTGGCCTGGCACCATTTCTAGGTCCCAAAATTCTCTTAGAGAGCTGTCAAGTTGTCAAGTGAATCTGATTCTGGCATACTTTTGTGTTATTCTTGGCCAGAGCTCATTGGGAAAATAGATATGCTTTTAAATATTGTTTGAAGAAAAGGACTCTGACTTCTGACTGATGTGCAAGAATCACCTCCCAGTACAGACAGGCAGAGCAAAGGTATAGACACCGTCCTTGCTGTTTACGTCTGTATTACAGATTTATCACTGCTCTGTGTCTCTTATCACATATTTCCTCATTTACTTTTTATCAGTTTAAATGGAATTCGTTTTTAGCTCTGTAGGGTTACTTCACTAAATGTAAGGGATAGCGTGGATGTCACGAAAAGAAGGGGATTTTTTTTTTTTGTGAAAGCAGTCATGCAAATATAATTGTACTTGGGAGAGATTCACTTGCGTGATAGTGACATGAAGTTTGGGGAACCTCAGAGGTGGAACGGCTTTTTTTAGTCATGGTTCAGCCCTCGCTGCTGGAGTTTCTGTGCTCTAGAATACATTTAAAGTGGTCTTAGAAACACAAGCACCTGCTAGGGAAAGATGACTCACAGTTGTAGGCTGATCACAATATTCATCATATGTAATGTTTATGGATATGTTCTGTCCTTAATTTATTTGTGTTGTCTACAGATATAAATACCCTGATATTAAGATTAAAATTGTTGTGAAAGAGCTACTTTATTCCCTTTTCACCAGGCCCTGTTACCCAACTCTATCATGCTTTGCTTTCAATCACTACATTTTGTGTTTACTTATTCAGTGGATATATTTGTGTTACACAGGACTGTGATGTGTTTAAAGGGTCACCATCACTGTGGTGAGGATTAATGACAGAAAAGAGGTGTGCATCTTTAAGTCCTTTAAAGGGACTGTATGTAAGTTTTTACATGTATATGTACGTTTTTTATTGCCAATGTGTGAACGGACTGTAACCTAACCTAAAAAATGAGACCTTCCGTGACTTTCACGGTTGCCTCTATCAGCCTGTAATGTGAAGAACTCGGTACGGTTTTCTGGGAAAATCCAAGGGATGTGCCCAACTTGTCACATACGGACGCTTGGTCAGGACCCCTTGCTGTCTCTTTTTAATGCGCTGGTCATGGCATCATTTTTCAACGTGCAGGGTACTACTTCAGATTTGTACAGATATAATGTTTCACAAGTTACCAAATATGTAGAGATGTATGTGTATAACCAATAACGTTGCTGCCGTATTTATGCCTAATTTAGATGACGTTATTTGGAGTGTTGATGGAGCAGCTACAATGTTAGCATAGCCCTGATCGAGCTGAACTCCATTCAGAAAACAAGCATTTTAAAAGTTGTTTGTCGTCTTGCAGACAGGCCTGACAAAGCATGAATTCAGACTTTTTACAAATCAGCATCATGATGTAGTTATTTCGGCATCCTTTTGATCCATTTATTGCAATTAAATCACAGCATAATCTGTTTATTTTGGGATCATACCACTGTAGTAAGTGGTCCACTAAGCTAACGTCAACAAACGACCAGGGCACGCCACAACACAGACTCACAACTCGACACACGACTTATCTATAATATTCTGTCACGTTCACTCATCGTTAGCATTTTCATCCCGCTAATGTAGCTACGCTGAAGTTGCTGAGCCTCTCGGTGAAAGCTAGACAAACAGCCATTGATAAAGCTGGCTAGCAAGCTATCAGTGTTTTTTTAACAACTTTATTGAAAAGCAAGCTGTCAGCATGATGCCTGTCAATCACATTCAGTCTCGTGTGTGTTACGTCACGTTTTGGCCGATGCTGGCTCGCTCCCATGGAGTGCGAGCAACAGGATGCTGACTGCAGTTGACTTAACGGCCACAGGTGTCATTGTTAACAAGCAATTTCTGAAAGTTACATACAGGACCTTTAAGTGAGTGACTGTCAAACAAGGAAGAAAAACTGCTGTGCGTTAGATGATATTCTATTAAAGTTTGTGCACTTATATATTTGTGTGTGTTCATAGCTAAATTAAATGTCATCTGTAACTTACCTTGAATTACTGTTGTTGTGTATTCTGTGAAAGCTTAAACCCGTTTAGCTCACCCCATATTTACATGAGCAGATGGTACAATCCAGTTTAGGTGAAGCTGTTTAGTCACTGGTCTTGGGCATGCTTGAAGGAGTGTTATTTGTTTTTGCTTCACTTTCAAGTTGTTTTTGTTGAACCTCCTGGGTTTTGTTTTAGGCATCTGTTTCTTTATATTTTATTGTTAATAAAACTCCTCTTTTCTTGCATGGGATACTGCCTACGGTTGTTGTGTTTCTCATCATCCCTCTCCAAGTTTTCCGGTGCCAAATAACACCTACCACCCTTCATTTGGGATGTCGGCACTGCAAAACGAAGGAAAACTCTACAGTCTCTCCCCGAATTCTGCTGATATATACTACATCCACTAACCTGCAAATTATAAATGATATATTTCCAGATTAAAATACTATGTTTTAAACTTACATGTCATCCATCTCTGTAAAATATAAATCCTGTACACTGTATATACTGTATATATTCATTTATACAAGCATATACTGTAGCTTACTGTACATAACCACCACCTCCATTTAGTAAAATATGTCTTTAAGAATAATGCATGACAACATAACATAAATATAGAGAGTCATGGGAACTTTTCAAAGTAAAAGTCAAATAAATTAAACCATGACTGGAGAGAAGATAAGGGAATATGGGCAGATAAGGTTAGAGATGTAAACTGGTACCAAACCATGAAGCGATCTAAAAACACAATTGTTTTTAAATGTGCTCCCTCTTCTTAGTGCCAGTCAGGAGCCTGATTTTTATTATTTATGATTTATTAAATTGGACTTCAGGAGAGACTGACTAACTGACTCCTGTATAAAGAGATGTGCAACAACAGTGTTCATTGTTTGTCTAATGTTAAGGTTAGATCAAAGATTACACCAAGATTTCTGGCAATGGGTATTTAAATTTGAGGACAGAGGCTCAGCAGTATAGTGGAGTCTAAAGGGTTTAATATCTTGAAAGTATAACTACAGCTGTGTATTTTCAGTGAAACGGTGATAAGGAATCTTGTGGGGGAACATATACTCTGTCCTAAAATGGAGCAGTGTGCTGCTCAAGGACATAGAGGAAAAAAAAATCTGTCTGTTATAAATAGGAGGCAAACCATGACACATGCTTGTGGCACTGCATGAGAAAAGTATATTGCAATGTGTCAAAAGTGCCAAGAGAGGTCAAACACAATAAAATGACACAATTACCAGAATCCACAGACATCAGCAGGTCATTAGACACCCTGAAGAGAGCTGACTCAGTGCAATACTGCAGACTGGACCATGACTGGAACTTGTCTACAATGTTATTTTTTGTTTAAGGGGTCATTGACCCAAATATTTTCTCAGTTAACGGCAAGTGATATCTAGCCATGCAGATAGTTTAGCTTCTGAGAAAACAATGAAGATAAAAGGAATATGTGCTTTTTCAGGGCTCAAAAAATGGAAAAATGATATTTGAGAAAATAATCCTGGAACTGTTTCTTCAGGAGAAGAAATGGTGTGATTTTTATATGAAGCTCAGTGTATTTTCTGGGTCATAAAATTCCCACAGTTAGAAAAGCTCAGAAAACCATCCCAAGGACAGGTGTGTAATGAGAAATATGATGGAGCAGCATTCGGTTTTGAGTCCCCAAATATCTCCAGTATGCCTTGCAAATTGGCAGTGATAGAGTCAGATCATAAACAACAACAGATTTTGGAAGTTCTGCCGAAAGAGGAAGAAACCTGAGGGAGACAGAAGGAATGAAAACAGAAGCCCAGTTGTTTTTCTCGTAGACAGGTAAGTGCAGTTTACGTTATCTAGCGTTTATTAGCTGGACTATTGCTGTCAGGGGAACTTGTATAGCCTCAATAACTCCACTTTTCAGAAAAACAGCCCATGCAGAGCTGTGAAGGTCTGAGCCTTGAAAAGATAGACAAAGGCCCAACTGGGTCATTATGTGTTTCACACGGCTAACAGGTATGTAGCAATGCTTCATTGTGATTGAGGACTTTTATGTGGTGTCTTCTTTATTTCATTCTGTAAATAGTAAATACTGTTATATTAAAGAACATACGTATCATTCAGTATATGGAGGGGAAATAGAAATAATGTTCCAAGTTCAGGTTTATTTGTCACATATTATCATACTGGGTATAGTGAAATGTATGTCCATTAGCTCCTTCAATTGTGCATCATCCCACCCACTATTTATAATCATCATGAAGCTGCTATGAACTTTAGACACCAAATATGTTATTATTTTGTTATTCTGACAAATGAACAAGTCAAGATTTATCATTAAAGGTGTTAAAGCTATTATAATCAATATTTTTGTATTAACAAACGATGAAATGATTATGTGTAATGTGAAAGGGCTCGCTCATCGTGATGAGCCCAAAGTTAGTGCAGGCTTTAAGTAATTTTAATTAACATTTAATGCCAGATAACAGCAAATCAACACATTTAAATCCAAGTAAGTGTAAATTTAAAGAAAGCAAACCATACACCTGCACAACCACTAGAAAGGATCATTTTATTGCGGTGTCAGCGTATACAAGGTCTACAACCCTTTTGTACGGTACATACTACACAAAATACAAAAAAGTGCTAACAATGTGGAAATTGAATTGTTTGTATATTTCATCATACAGTTCAAAGAAGGTACCAGAATGAATAGCTTTGACTTGGGCTTCCTCCCTTCCACTCAGCTGTGCCCCGACATGCCACTCTCTCCAGCTGCTTGGGCACGCCAGGCAAATAAAGAAAAGATACACATGAGGTGAATAAAAAGGGTAATACCCACTTCAAACACCACTTCCCACTAATCCCTACATGCACTCAACCTTCACACAGTGAAAGTATACTGCTGACACCTGGACACTGACACTACCCACTCAGCCAGGCTTTCTGGAACAGACTTTACTACTGAGGAGTATCAAGAGACTGGTAAGGGAGGAGATTATTTGCTCAGGAAAAAAAAGAGACAAGAAGACCCTGCATCTGTCTGCACTTTAGCCCAGCATATGTCCTTCTCCACAGATCCAAGTGCTTTGTACAACCAGTCTCCAGTTCAATCAGGTAGCATTGTCACCTGCTGTCATTAACTGCTGAATATGGTACAAAAGGATCCAACCTTGCTCATCCCCCACTTCGTGGTCTTTACACATGGGAGATGACAAAATGACTGTAACTGTCCCTGTTATTTCTCCATACTCTCTGTTGTCGAGTAAAAACCTTGAAAATCATGTCACATAATTTGATCAAATCAAAAAAGCAGCCTTGTTTTAAGCTTGATAAGAATGTATTTTGATTATGATATTATGTACAGTAATGAGTTATGAACATGTTTTATGAGCCGAAGATCTGCATATCTATCAGCAAGTAGAGGCATAGTGTGGAGAGATGCACATTAAGTATCTGCACAGAACTTTGTCGTGACTCATGTTAAGAAATGGATACAGCAAATGGGGTATGTAAACAGAATTTAAATGTGAATGCAGTGCTAACACTATGCTACTGTAAACATTTATCTGGGCACTCGCAAGTGTTTGATGCGCAGGACCACAGACGTGCTCGATGTGCAGTTGAGATTTGCTTGTAAAAGCTGTGGCTACACATATACCCCACTAAGAATCCCTTGAAAATAAATGAACAGAAGATGTGTCTCCTCAGTCCTGCTGGACCCACCAATGATCCATTATTACAACCTCAAGGATCACACGTGTTCCTCAGGTCGCCTGCAGAGACCTGAGGAAGATCCTTGCTGGGTTGAAATATTTGTTCACAAATTCTGGCTGCAAGCTAAGGGCAGTGTGCAAGGTTCCTGTTTTATCTTTAGATCTCACTCCACTGATTTATCATTCTTTTATTGACTTGAGGTGGTTCAATGGATAAAGGCATTTCTGAGGAATGGTGATGTTTGACACTGTGGAACAGTGTTTCTTTGGAAGAAAGCACAATTGACCATACGCTACGCCAAGCCTCCCTTAGTTACTGTTACTACACCTGTCAAGGTTTCTGTTTTCACACATATGCAGTTTAAAATGACGTTGGCGGCAGATTTACCACTGCAAATTCTTAGTGATTTTTGAAACAATGGGTCCTTGACTTCACAGAGGTGGACAAAAGCGGGCTTCTCATTTCTAGTCAGCAATCATCAATTTTGCTGGTTGACTGCTGGCAGATTTTATCAGCTGTAGCTAGCTAGCTAATTACATTAGCATGATGAGTTGGTTAAAAACGCTGTATCTGGCTGACTTTATAATGTTTTCAGCTGACTCCAGAATCTTGTGAAAAGGGTTTTTAATTACACACTTCATTGCTACATAAATGATATCATGCTAAAACTCTGAGGCCAAAGGCTTGTGTTTTTGGTTTTGGAAAGGCTAAAAATAATCCAAACCTTGACAGGCCTGTTGTGCCTAGTTGCGGTTGCTAAGCTATGATTGGACAATTGCTGCTCGGGAACGGTTAATTGGTTTTAAGACACTGTTGTGAAGTCTACCTTGAGGACAACAAACAGGTGGCGGATGTTTGGGCGACCTTGTCTCAGTCTAGGTCTACTGTTTCTCAGTCCTCTCAAAGAACCATTTTTCTTTCTTTTACGGGAAATTTAACTGTTTGCTAATTATTTGTTTATTTTTATATTTGTATGACAGGAGAAAGACAGGCTCAAAAGATTCTGTACAAACTTTACTGAAACCAAAATTTTCCACTAAGAATAAATAGATACTAAGACAGGAAAGCAACAGTGATGCTAGCTGAAGCTCTTATTCTTTATGAATATGCTTGTTCATCTTGTTACAATGACATCTCAAAGTGCAGTACTCTTACAGAGCACATGCATGCACACAGAAATCTACACACGCAATCTTCAAAAGAAATGCAATAAAAACAGGCCTCAGGACTTGACTGTCATCATTGACTTTTTTCTGTTTTTTATTCGTTGGAGACTCATTGTATTCTGTACTTTACATGCTGTACTTTTCAGAAGAATTGTTGAATGAATTTATACAAGCACACACAAGGTCAACTTGGCTGTTATGTAGATAATGCCAGCCCACTCCTGGATGGCACATTACAATGGTAACATTAACAAAGAGTGTATAATCAAGGTCACAATTTGAACAAATGCTTTAATCTGAGCATGACTCACAATTAAGGACAAAAAGCAATACAAAAAAATGTGTTACATTTTTGTGTCACATTGTCATCAATAATGCAGATTTAGCACCGGTGTCCTGTCAAGCTACAGGGGCCACGAGCCTCAGACCTGAGCCCTGGCTCCAAAAATGGGCCCTGTTGTGTTTATTCTGGGCACGATTTTCTTTACTGACTCCTCATCTGATACCAGTTTGCCTCAGCTGTCCTTAACAGGACCTTATGTTCCTGAAAACACTGCTCCCAGGGTCACTGAAGCGCATATGCCCACTCCACCATGATAAGGTTGCAATCCAAGAAGCGACTGAACAAAAAGGTGCTTTACTCACAAGCGATGGTAAGAAGGATCACAAGACTGACCTCAGTTAAGGGCATCTGCTGCAGTAATACAGACGTTCGTATTGAACTGCGTTGGTGCACAGGGAGGTGAGGCACAAAGTAAAACTCAATTTACAGGTCAATCTTAAGTCTGACGCTCACCTGAACTCGCAAGCTTTGGCAAGTCACAAAAAGATTGCGCACACGAGCAGATAAAATGAGATTCTTCCAGAGGGTGGTTGATTTCACCGTGCTCGGCAGGGTGACGGGTTCAGTCATACATGAGGACCTCAGGGTCCAGCTGCAGCTTCTTCACATTGGTCCCCATTTATCAATTTGTTCGTAAATGTGTGTGTGAGAGTGTAATCTGATAAGGTAACAATTACCTCGTATTTATCAAATATTTGGTGGTGTTTCCATCGCACCCATGTGTTTAGAACACCCGCAAAGATATTTCCCATATGGTAAATCCTGTCAAAGAGGCAGAAAAATGAGTTCTCGGAGGCAGGCATGGAGATATAACAAATGATGGTGAACCAGAATAAACAATTATTATTTAGCAGCTGACATAATGGGATTTTCAGGGCTGCTCTGCTGTTGCCATTGTTGCTTTTACTGGACAAGCTGTAAGAAAATGGTTGGACAAATGGATGGATTGATATTTTAGAATTGAGAGGCCAGATGTCAACAGCCACACTAGTGGCTCTGTGAGGCTGTGCTAACATGATGATGTTTAGCAGGTGTGTTAGCATGCTACTTAACACTAAACAGTAGCTACTGCTGTAAAATGATGACATTATCCAATCAAAGATAAAGTTAATGAATACTGATAACACTAATAATCACTTTTAAGCAAGGCGTTAGTCATTGTTTAGCAGTTAATTGTCATCTAATTAAACAGCAAGGCCTATTTGTTTATTTCCTGCACTGTTTACTGATAAGGACAGACTTAATGACAAGTATGAAGTTGATCATCATTGACGTGATATTAGGAAAATTAGCCTAATTCTGTTGAGAAATTAGACCAGTCAATTTTTCTTTAGATAGCAATTTGAGAGCCATGTCTAAAGATCAAAAGATGTGTCTGAGTAAGAAGAACTTATAATTATAAATAAATGTGGGACCCACAGTCAAGTTTCCACGTCTCACTTCAACACTCAAAGCACTTTAAATGCTTAACAGTTGAGTTGTGAAGCATAAATAGGCGTATATTGTCATACAGGCCCTTGAAGTGAAGTTGAAACTAATCTTTTTAATACACAGGTTCAGTGGGGGAAGAGTAATATCTGAAGGGTTTTTTTCTCCTCCGTTCAGTCTTTTCACATTATGATAGACTTGATGTGGATTTTCAGTTGTGATTTAGGGAAGATTTTAGCTGTATTTTCTGACATTCATCTTTGTAAGCTCAGAAGCTCAGCATAAAACGTTGTGAACTAAGTCTCTTACTCTATCAAGTATATATGCTTAGGAGACTATTAGCTGACTACTGCAGCATTAGCTGGTCTTCATATGATTAACTCTTTTTTTTTGTGATGCCAATATCACTGACTTTTATTTTACCTCCTTAGTATATCCAGCAAATATAACTACTGCATTCATCTACCATAGTACCACCTATAGACACCTGTGACTGATACAAGAGGATGAAGTTTGGGTGATTGTGTGTTTATGTCATTAATATGTCAGTATCTATATTGTCTTCATTATCTGGATCTAATTTCTTTAACATGTTATATCATTTTAGTGACTGATTTCCTTGACCTTCTGCTTTTGAGATGATACACTGCGTGCAGTATCAACGTGGCCCCGCTCTCAGAGAGGCCACAACAGTGTGAATCAATGCTGCCCTCATGTGGTGTGTTTCACTCTCAGTACATCAAAAAAGACACAAAAAACCCCACACTGGCTTTGATAGGCTTGGTTGGAGTGTTATGGTGACGATGGTATAATTACCAAAGATTTGCAACAAATTCACAGTTTGGTTCTGTATTTTCTTTATTTAATATTAAACTATTGCCTTATTAAACTATTGCCTTATCTAATGTCTTGGTGCCTTCTTTTGTTCTTCGTCAATCAACTTGTCTTGTCTTGTCTTACACTGTATAGCCTCTACTGTCCTGTCCTCACTCGCCTCTCTGATGCCCTTTTATTGTCTCACCTCATCATAATTCAGTGAAACACACAATAACCTCCCCTTTCATTCACTACTCATTTTCTACACCAGACTCCTTCCTCTCACTATCTAGATCCTGATGAAACCTTTTCTAACCTCAGTTCCCTGCAGCCATTCATCCCTGTTCTCTGTCCACCGAGGACTGTGTCTCCTACTTTGAGAAGTTTGACACCCTCCAAGGATGCAATTACCCTTTAACCCTTGACCTAATTCACTTGCAACCTCCTTTTTCATCCAGTGATTCTGAATTAACATCTCCTTCTGTATAGGAGCCAAAAAACTCATTTCCACCATCGTACCTGCAGCCTGCCCTCCTAACCTTCTCCCATCCACCCTCTGTAAGATCATTGAATCTGGTTGTCCTAAACCCGTATGACATCAAACTGCAGACAAGTATTTCACTTTCTATTTCTTTTCAAACATTTGAATGTTCCACCTCCTCACACTGAAACAGCAGTCTCAGCTGTCTCTTCACATTGCTACAGCTCTGTCATCCTCCATGGCCCTCACCCTCT
>NTHP01000084.1:1346396-1388715 GCA_003416845.1 Oplegnathus fasciatus | reverse complement strand
TGTGTGTGTGTGTGTGTGTGTTCACATGTCTGAGAGGGAGGATATGAATCGTGCGCTGTGTCAGCCAATTGTTTCATCCATCAGCAGGGGGTTCTGGGATGACTAGCGATGATGTCATTACCCACATGCTGCATTAGTGGTTAATCTCCATGGCAACAAAACCCATCTATGTAGCCTATCCATAGTCAACCCATCCTTATCCTTAGCTGGGATCATGTGCTTAGGTAACTGATTATAGGCTGATTAAACTCTGGCTGTCACGTAGGACTGACAAAAACACCAAAACTCATCAGATTCTGTCAACAACATTTGTTTTTCACAACAGAAATGATTTCTTTTAAATATATTATTTTCTTCAATGGACCCTGGTGGATGGGGTGAGGTATTTCCTGCTATTTTGAAACGGGTTAGTGTAGGCAGTGTAAGCCTTTTAAAGCAGCCTTGCAGTGGGTCAGACTGCAGGAGCCAGAGTGTATTGGCTGCTGCATGTCAGCTCTGCTGGACTAAGCTGGCTGGACCCTTTTGTAGACAAATCTCATAATCCCCAAAACACCAAGCGGAGAAAATGCATAACTTTTCCTCCTTTGCCCTCGACCATTTTTCGAAAGTGTATCCCATAATCCCCCAGCTATTTTTAAATGTCTCATTTCCTCCCGGCATCGCTTGTCTTCTTGATAGCATTTTAGTAAGCTGGTCTCCGTATTCCAGAAAAGGCTGATGTTTGTAATTATTTTCACCAAGGGAATGGTACGTCAGCGATCATATTTTGTTTGTGGTAGATCAGCAAAATTTCACCCTGATGAGGTTCATTTTACTACACAAATTTTGATAACTATTTTGATGAATGATTTTGTTCCCTCTTGTGAAATCTTAAGCTCCATTGTGCAGAAACAGGAAAGGAGTGTTCATTTGAGTGAGCTTCTATTGGCCATTTTATAATGTATGTAATATGTATATACATATCCCTTGTTCTGATTTAAAAAAGGAAACGCTGGCCACAGCGCGTAGGTTTATCTACCTACATAGAGTATCTTGCGATTTCTTAGTAATTTGCGCCTTTTTAACTCCAGCTGCCCACTGCTCCCCACTCTCTGATAACTGCAAAGGTCTACAACGCCTCTCTTGTGTGCTGCTGTTTTTGTCTCGAGAGAGAGAGGAGAGGGGAGGGAGAAGTCGCGGGTACAAAACGGCTTTAGAATAGTGTTATTCAAAGCATTTAGCAGGACAACAATTGATTTAGCTGCATATTATTGGAAAATGATCGAGGTCAGACTCCACAATTGGGCCCAGTTTGTGAAAGCTCTTTGAATAAAGTCACTTTTAGTGCAATACACAAGTGCGTGTGTTTGTTTATTCAAGGTTTTGAATCATAGATGAGCCTCACAGATCTCAGTTAACAAGTAGCAACAGCTGTGAAGGATCCTGACCACAAAACTGATGTTTTTTGGCTTTACACAAAACAAAATTCTACTTTTTTTCGTATGCATTAAATTAGATGATCACAGGGTTCCTACCTACTGACTTAATATCAATGTGTGCATGAGAGTGCAGATATCTGGTATGTACCGTAGACTGTACAGTCTGTGGTTTGTACACAATAACAAGATTAAGTCAGCCGGTCACTTTATCTGCAAAGCTCTTCTGTCAACATACAGCACATTAGCCTAACATGGCAATATGCTAAAATCATACGTAGTCATTAGCAATGTTAAAGGAGACACAAAAATTAAATTTACATATGTACAATGAATAATTTATTTACAAAAACAGGACATTTGACTCGTTATCAGATTCATTATTGAATCAGTAGTAGCTGAGTGATGTGTCAGTGGTGACCTGACCGCAGCTTTGTGTAGAAGAGGAGGTATCAGTAGTGTGAAGAAAAAGGGAAATGAAAGTGGTTGCCAGAGAGATGTTCCAGAGTTTGAGTTGCTGAGTGCCGGTTTCGTCGTCAGGATCATTGCTCCTTATGGGCTTAGTGGAGCTTTGCAGAGTTTTCCAAAAAAGGAAATTAAAGACAGGCATTCGCTCTGAATAGCTCCCGTCAGATCGCTCACTGTAGTGTGTGCAGCCTCAACCACTATTCCCCTCAGTCCCTTTGTGGTTTCCCTTCATTCCTTTCCTTACACTTACTGCTCAGCCAGTTCATACCCTGATTGTAACTGTGGCTCCCAGTATCCTCCAGGAGCGGATTATCCCTCCTCACTCACACATCCTGCTTGTATTGTTTATGCTTTTCAACCCGCTGTCTTCCTTATTTACATTACTTTCTTTATGCCTCTCTCCATGGTGCTGAAGCTGTCAAACAAAGTCTCCCTGTGTCTATCTCTGCCTGTTTATATTAATTTCAGTTGAGGGTATTAGTGGGTTAATTGATTAGTCGATTGATAGAAAGTTTTACTGTTTTTCTAATGAATTAATAATTTGTGTAATTTTTCAATCAAAAATACAAAAAATGACCTAGTTCTAGTTTCTCATTTGCAAAGAGTTTTGGTCAGACAAAACAAGCTATTATTTATTTAAGCTATTATTTCCTGACATTTTATAGACCATACAATTAGCCCATAAATGTTAGTTTCAGCCCTAATTTCAATTAAACGCACACGCAAACACATACAACAGCAAATGTAATGTATATTAACTGCTGCATTTTTACACATCTTACCGCAGTATGTGATTTTTTTTCTTTTTTTTTCTTTCATTAGTCAGACATCAATATGAGGGTGATATCACAGGGTGATATCATTGGTTACATAAGCTGTGTTACTACTACAGATATTCATTACATCAAAGCAACCATGAAGTCTGCCCTAGTATTCAACCAGGCTCACTTTAACAACCAAGTCATTCTGCCCCCAACCAACCACAAACACCCAGAACTCTACACCCCAGAGAGGGTATCCAGCAACCACCTAGCAACACCTTAGCAACCACCTAGCAATGCTACACCGAACTATTAAGCAACACCCCAGAAAAATACCTGGTCCAACCAAGTTTGGCTCAGGCAGCAGGCATAATGTACTTCATTATTATTATTATTATTATTATTATTATTTTTATTACTTTTCATTTTTGAGTGCAATCACATAAATTCTTACCCCCTTCACCCACAATTTTACCCAGCTTTTGGAGACAAGGGCTCATTCTCTTGTTCATCACAATCAAATAATATTATAATTCTTTGTATACTGTGTATTGCACCTTAGCCGACTTATCACTATAGCTCATCACATACAGTATCCAGTGTATTGTTTATTTTTAAACACTGCCATTGAATTAGATTTTTGACTTGCTATTTCACGATGCCTCTCTCTCCACAGAGTCTTGATCTTTGAGGACAAAGCCAATGGCTCTCCCTGCAAACCAGATGGACCCCCTCCAAAGCGGGACATTGCTAGCCTGCCTTAAGTGTAGATGTCAGCCTCCGCCGGACTGCTAGTGAAGCAGAGGGACCACCCGTGGTTGCGTGAAACTGAGTCGTTCTCTTAACATGTGGGGTGTTGTATTAGTGTGGGACCAGTGATTTAAGGATGTTATTTTGTGATATACGGTGTGTGCAAGGTATCTGTTATTTGGAGGACTGAGCCCACAACTCACTAAATGATGTTTGACTGTGAATATTATTACTCATCTTTTTTTTTTTCCTTAATTAAAATGTAGCATTGATAGTTGTACACATAATCTGCTTGATAAATGAAATTTAGTAGTAAGTGTTTTTGATGGTTATATTTTAAGGGAAGACTCCAAATTCTCCAGAGGTGGTTTTTCCTTCCTTGCTTCTTTGTTTCATTCTTGGGAACGCGTTCATTTTAACAACGTGAGAGTAGGATGCTTTTGGAGAAGCACAAGGAAAAGAAGCAGTTTTTCCAACACATTTTTTTTTTTGCACTGTCCTCAGTGGTCTTGGATGGATTCCTGCCAGGCTAATCTTGGTCAGCGTCTCGCTTTAGATCAGGTGCCAGAGATTACAGGCCCGGCCCATTTCCTCTGGGTCAAAGCCGTCAGCCCTTGGAGCCGAAATACTGATCTGGAATCAGTAACTAGGTTATCATGGCCACCTCATGATCTGAAAAAACATTTTTTGTAGATGACTGTACTGCTATGCGTTTTTAATATTCACTCACACTAGTTGGGGGATGAATAAGAGATCATGTTGACCATGGGACTTTCAGTTTCAGTATGTGGCTTAAGAGAACAGCAAATCTGACTTAGATCTGTAAGGTTAAGCACATGTTAGTTTTGGAAGGAGTGTGATTTACAGGCACACGAGCATGACAAATGTACATAATATACTACACACAGTACAATCATATTCTTTCCAAGTGCCTCAACATGCAGATACTGTAGAGCTTAAACACACAGATTGAAAATGGACGGGGTGCACACAAGTGTTCAGTTCAAGCAGTCCTCTTAGCTCACTAATTCCAGAAAACCGTGAAATAATGTTCTTTGATATTTGGGAAAATAGTTTTAATGGTGTTTGTTGAATTATATTGATATGGTGTTTCCACAACATTCTGAGTGAGTGAAGTTCACATTTTTAAAATGTAGTTTCTACGTTTGTTTTCCCTTTTTCTTACCATTATTTTTTACGTCGCAGCGAGTTTAACCAGTTTATTGGTTGATTTAACTGTTTAGGTTAACCTGTGCTTGCAATTCATATATGTGTTATTAATTTCTCTTTGTTTTGGATTCTTCTTTCTCCAACACATTTTTTTCCACCAGCCAGCCATCCCCCTGTTTAACTGGGTTCATTGTCCTGTGAATTCTGTAATTCGTGCCTCAGTGTTTGTCTCTCCAGTTTAAATTTTCCTGTAACTCACACTATTTACTGTGAATTTGGTACTTGTAGTATTTTTAACCCACTTAACATGTTTTAAACTATTATGTTGTTTTCAGTCTGACAGGTACATTACATCTTTTAATGTTGTTAAGATGCACATTGTTTGCAGACACCAAAGGAATTAAAAGTCTTCTTACACTGGCCTGTTAAGTTTTGAATTGTTTATTGTGGTAATGGAGATCACTTTTAAAGTCTCGTCTAATTTTAAAGTTCGGATGAAAAATGACAGGTTTAACAAGTAGAATATGTGTTTAATTGTTGTACATGTTTTTTATTTCACTAGTAAAGATCAGTGTTTGTTCAGAACACATTTCCACTATTATTTTTATAGCAGGAGATGATGTACTACACTGAGAGGGAGATTTCGCCATAGATGCAGTAATGCTGTTTAAGATCACATTGCAGCACATCTTTGGCTATCAGTGCTGACAAATGTAAAGGTGAAACCTGTGCGTTATAAAGTTAGCAAAAATCTCAATCTCAGTTATGCATGATCATCTTCTGGTTCATTCACACTGTTTCATTGTAATAATGCTTTCATTTCCATATTTTCCTCATTCGCATTTCATGTTGCTTAATGTACGTGCAGCTGTATGCATACATACCCTCGAGCAATAAAATATTTTCATGAAAAAGTAAGTAGCTGCTCAAACTTGTTTGATTTTGTCTTGTTTTCTGTTTGTAAAGTCCATTCATATTCCATTTCACTGGGTGAGCAGGCTGCTTAGGTGAGGAATAGTGTAAGCAATACTTTAACAAGCATGCTAACAGGCAGCTCCAGTAGGATTATAATAAGCACCTCTGTAATTAAAATGATAATCACAGTTGCGTGCAATAAACTGCCAGGAGCTTATGTAGGCGCAGTGGAAGAAATAACAGAGTTGGACTGTCTCGTGGAAGAAAAAATAAAAACATCCAGCTGATGATGATGACACTGACCCTGGGGGGCCATGTTAGGTCCAATTTTGTCTACATTGTTTTCTTCCGTGACCGTCATCAAATTTATTTTGCACCTTTTGTTGTATTTCATTTCTGTTTTTCATATCTCAAATGTACGTTGAGTGTCAGGCAGTTTTTTCTGCTGTACTGAACCATTTCACTCCCTTCCCTCTCATTCAACAGCTATTTCCACTCTGCTCTAATCTTCTTCAGCTGTGTTCAGGAGATTTAGCATATACACAATGTGTTCTAGTCAGAACTAGACTCACTTGTTGTTTTGGTTTATCTTGATTAACTGCTTGTTGTTGCTGAGTCAAGACCAGTATTCAAAAGCTGTATTATTCTGCTTTGATGGTAATTAATGGTCAGTGGCTGACATGGGAATGATGAATGCAACACTGCAGTGCATCCTAGGACATCACCCTCCTCAGCATCGGCTCTCTTGCATAGACGCTGCCATCTACTGGTCGCTCATAGTCAGGACATGAGTGACACATTTGCCTGGTAATAAGAAAGTGATTGCTCAACAACCTGGAGGTAAAGCACTACCTTAAATGGATTTAATGAAAAATAAGGAACCACAGTGTCTCCTTGAGTAACACAAACACCCCAAATTTAATAATAAAGATTGCACTTTGATAGAAAAGTGTGATACCTCATCTTTCATGGACCGGTAGTGTTAAGAAAGCCATTAAGTGCTAAAAATCCAGCTTGAGCTGCAGGGCTTCATTAAGATCATTATCAGCAGACAACTATATTACAATTATAATGTCAAGTACAAGCAGCAGCAAATGTTAGCTATAAGTGAAACCCCAGATAAGAGTGCACAGTCTGTGGCTCAATATGCCTTTTGAGAGATAAGAACATATTTATTCTCAGTGGTATAAAAAATAATAAGCATCATTTTTTTTTTAAAGGGGCACGCCACTGATTTTACACATGAAGTTCAGTTTACTAGTTACAAGGACCACTACTCAGCTTATGAAAACAGTTGTACTGTAAAATGGGTTTTGTTTCTCTGGAGGGCAGTTCTTGAATAAACAACCCTGATTATGTCATTAAGGTTATCTCAGCTTGGGCCAAGACTTTACAAACTGGAGGTGTGGAGTTTGAAAGAAGTGGGAATTTAGGAGGCAGTGAGGGTCTAATGGTGCGTTCCATTTACCTCTGAATTTGGAACTCGGAGCCGGGAATGACGTCACACCCGAGTTGGGGGGGAAGTGGGGTTAGCTCTAGCCATTGTTAGCAATACCAATTGATAACAATGCATTTTGCGGTATTTTGTGCATACAAACACCGTAGCAACATGTCCACAGGTAGAAGCTGGACAGTGGGCCTACTGTGTGCAATGAGGCACAAATAAGACAGAAGTGCTAATAAACAGTATATTACTACAGCTTTCACGTGTGTTGACGCATGGGGCAGCCGTCTTGGATTTTGAGGTCAGGGTTGGTGAAGTTCTCCCGACTTTCCGAGTTGGAAATCTGACTTCAGGGCGCGTTCCAGTTGAAATTTCCAACTGGGAACTCGAAAATTCTGACTTCCCAGTTCAAATGGAACGCACCATAAGACACTATTGAGTTGCATTATGGGAAATGTAGGATCCAGCTAGTGTGTTTGGACTAAAAGTCAGGATATCTCGGCCTCTGCTGCTTCAAATTTGACCATTTTTTCTTGTATCTGTCTCTTGTGAGTTACCCAACTTGATTGAAGAGGAATACTAAAGCACTGGAGTATCCCTTTAATTTTTTGGTTCAATGAATTTGTTTTCAATCATTTTTGAGCTCAGTTTGCTTAAAAATGTAAATGTGCATTGACATAGCATTAAAACAAAGCCTTTATTACTGAGCTGTTGGTGTACTGAACCAGCAGACAGTGACTAATGTAACAGGCACCAAAGCAAATTGCTAAACATTAACATATAGGACTGCATTGTAGGTAATACTATTATGTCACACCCCAAAACATTGGTTTGGGGTGTGACAGTATTACAGTACTGCTGTAGATCAATTGAAAATTACACTTTCACAATGGCAAATAAGCCTTGCTTCATTTTGAAGAGATGTTCAGAAAAAGTGCTTCTGCAAGACTGCCACCTGTCACATTATGCTTTTATCTCATCCAAAGAATATTTTAGTGTATATGTTGTTTTTTATCTTCCCTCATTCAACACGATTTAAACTAATACTTCTCATTTAGTGTTCAGAGTTCCTCTAAACCCAATATGACACACTAGTGACAAACAGTCCATGTCTGTCATCTTGTTATCAGTTGTTGGATTCTCATGGCTGAATTAGTCAAATTGTCTGCCTTTTGATGGCACCACAGACCTAATTTGTATATCATGAATAGTTAATAGTTGCTAAGGTGGAGGTGTTCTCTTTCTGGATCCACGTCTTGAATGACTTTTCAACCCATTTGGTTTTGAACAGTAACACCCCATTCAACCTTTGACCTACTTTTTGTAGTAAATGCAAAAAACCCTGTACAAGGATATGTAGCAGAATCTATACTGTCACTTTAGATACACAAACCTTGGATTCACTCTCAATGAGCAGCTCTTCTCATCCTGAGCAGCTCATTCTGTTATTCACAACTAACAAGAGGAGCTGACCAGAACTTCAATGGACAAATTGCACCTGCGAGATTGACAAGCAACCACAAGATGTCGCCACTGATAGGACTTTGATCACATCTGGGTGTTTCTGATGAGAGCTGTTAAACTGTGCGCAGCCAAAAGAAAGAGAAACAGATTTACGGCCAGACATTTACTGGCCCTCACTCCTCAAATTTCCACATGATGAATAAAATCAGAAACAGACCTGAATACCTGACTATATGCACTGTGCTGAATCGATTTTAAACTTCCCATTTCCCACTTATTGTGGTCTAAAATGGGGAAACTATGTATACAACTTTTAAATTAATCAGTATCTTTTAATCTCAAAGCACATACAGAGAGCACAGCATACGCACACACACACACACACACACACACACACACACACACACACAAACATACACCAAGTGTCACTGACAAGGACTTTTGGTACCAACTGTTAATTCCTACCAGACCTCTCTGGGGAGTCATGGTAACTGTTCACCAGGCCATTCTTTCTTTAATAATCGCTCGCTGACAGAGTGAACCTGTCTTTGTTCAGCCTGTACTTTAGGTTATACTTTGGGTTTGTAAAAAATAAAGATTTTTGCAGTTATTTAGGATATCCCTTGAGGTACATCATGTTGTGCTGCATTGTGCTTTGGGTATGATATGGGATGCTTTGAGGGTGTTTGGTCATCCATTACTGTCACTGAGCAGCTCTTCACATTCTTCACCAGCTGATTGTTATTCACAACGTGTCCATCTCGGTTTTCCAGGTCATGAGATACAGTAGAAGTAGGTCTGTTAAAAACCAAGAAACATCATTTAGACTACACAGCGAGGTCCAACTCCCTGTGACTTACTACTTCTGGAGATGTTCACAACTCACAAGGAGACCGGCACTGAACAAAAACAAGCCACATCTATAAGATCTGCAAGCGAACACAGGAGGACTTCTGGGAGTTCACATCTGTCTCACATGTCAGAGAAGATCTGGGCTGTCACATCTCAACAAGACATTAAAAAATTAATTAAATTAAAATAAACAACTCTGTTTATAACAATTTCCTGTCGATCATATAGGAGCTTACGGGTAGATCACATATGAAATGCCATTATGGGAATCTATACCATCAGTTACATATTCTATTATAAATAGTTACTTTGATTCAGTGTTTTATTTCCATATAATAACTTTAATAACCAGAATTGTCTTCTAATCCTGTTCTCATGAATACTAAAGCATTGCAAATCTCAGTCTCTGGAGGCAAATGAGTGTCCTTACTGCTCTTAATCCTACCAAATGTTCACTCTCATTTGCCTTTCCAGCTCTTGAATAGTTTCCTAAAATAGAATAGACTAGCGTAACATGGAAAAAATGTATCTCCAACTGATAAATAATAAAGTGGCATTTCATACCCACCAGGTTGCAGAATCAAATAGTATAGGGGGAAAGAATTATGTAACACCATGAACACAATAACACAATGAAAAGAGATTTACTGATCAAGAGGCTCAGATTCTTTTAGATTCATTTTTGTAATGTCTGGCATTCCTGTGTGCCATTAGCCTGGAGTTTGTGCAGCATGAAATGCGGTTCAGCAGTCATGTTTCAACAGAGCTTGAGCTACAGCTCTGCTCTCAAGCCACCTGCACACTATGTTTTGACAGCACCTGTCTATGTAAACAAAAGTCCTTTAGTCATTTAGAATGATTATTTACAATGAGTCATCCCACTGGGCTCACCTTACACATTTAATTTTCATTTCATACATTCAGGGAACAACCAAGGATGAATTCATTTTAGGAAGCTCTGCAAACAGGATTTTTGGCACTTGGTAATGCTTGGGCGTGGCACATATTTCAAATTGAGCCACAATGTCTGACCAGAGACTCACATTCTCATGAAACTCGATGTCTTTCAAAAAGCATTAAATGCTGGATGAGATACAGACGGGTCATGAATTAAAGGAAAACCCTGAATAAATAAGTTGAGAAACATAACGAATGCAGATCCGGTGGCTCTGTTATGCTGTGGGGGCATTTTTCTGGCATGGGTCCACTTGTCCCCTTTGAGGGAAGGGTCACTGCAAATCAATACATAGTTGTTCTGAGTGATCACCTTTATCCTATGATGAAACATTTCTATCCTGATGGGAGTGGTCTCTACCAGGATGACAATGCCCCCATCTGTATGGCACGAGGGGTCACTGAATGGTTTGATGAGTATGAAAATGATGTGAATCATATGCTATGACCTTCACAGTCACCAATTGAACACTTATGGGAGATTTTGGACTGACGTGTTAGACAGTGCTCTCCACCACCATCATCAAAACACCAAAAGGGGGAATATCTTTTAGAAGAATGGTGTTCATCCCTCCAGTAGAGTTCAGAGACTTGTAGAATCAATGCCAAGGTGCATTGAAGCTCTTCTGGCAGCACATGGAGGCCCAACACTTTATGTTGGTTTTTCCTTTAATTTTTCGCCCATCTGTGTGTAACTCCCTGTCTACAGTATAACTCCCATGGCATTTTGCTACTTATAGTCTAATTTTGTATGTCAGCATCGTAGACAAAGGTCATAACAGAATGCATAAAGTAGGTCTGACTGATAAAAAAGATATGGCCCATATATGGCACTGCAGTGCTGAGTTGATCCCATAGTTCTTGGATGGCACCACTTTCCTCTTGTGGCTATATTTATTGCACTGTTTAGCTTTCTCTGTAAATAATTAATGTTACATTTTATTACATTAGTTCATGTTTGCTACTGACATTCTGTTCCACTTCTTTTTTCTCCATGCTTGTCCAGTTTTATCTTACTCTTGTTATTGTGATTAATTATCACATGTCTAATGCACATTTTCCCCCTATTCACTCTGTGACCTTGATTTCAAATAACCATATAGCAAATATTTTCCTGGCACAAACAAGTTTAATTCGTGATAAGTTGATAATCACACCCCGATTTAGGAGTTTACTGGGAGCATTTGAAGGCAACATAGTACGTCGCCTACGCTTCTGACGAATCGCGCACGAGCCGGGGCGCCTCCCACCCTCCGTGCGGAACAGAGCCGCTAGAGTAGAGACGCACACAGCGGAGTTCAGTCCATCTCTGCCCGCAGCTAGCTAACCCCGCAGCAAGGCCACTGCGGGAAGATGGCGACGGAAAAAACGAAACATGAAGGAAGAGTTAAAATTGGACATTACATTCTCGGAGACACACTCGGAGTGGGGACATTTGGAAAGGTTAAAGGTATGTCTGACTGCCTTGACGCTTGTGCATCCTGCCAACTGAAAGATGGTGGCAATGGGAGCTTTTAGCTTAGCTGCTAATTTGTAGCCTGCTATGAAAGCTAACTTGTCGCAACGCCAGGAAGGTAACACACTTGTTGTCCCGATAGTTAGCTCAACTTGTTTGACACAAACATGACGTTTCTGGGATGTAGCTGCGGTTTCCAGCGACAGACACACAATGCAAGTTTTATGACGTTAGCTTCCAGTTAGCTACTTATATTTCAGTTAGCGTCGGTTGCGTTGTGAGCTAACCAGAGAGCCACAAGTCGCTTGTCAAGACAGACACCGGGAAGTAAACCCTCTTGGTGTTCGTATTAATGAAGAGCATGCAGTTATCCTGTTCAGTGTCGTTTCCTCGACTCCCTCTTTAAACGTAATATAAGAAACTCGTTCAGCTCAGCATTACATTTGGTCTCAACTCTGCTCTCCTTGTGAGTTGTATTTGCCATCCTATTGAAGAGTCAGGAGTGCTTTTAGATGTGAGTAGGGCAAACCCAGCCGAATCTACGCCCAGTGTTGTCAGTCCATAGGGCGGCACGATTAGTATGTCAATATACAGCTTTGCTTGTACCAACAGGTATTGCTCTGAAATAATTTGTATTTGCTCGCGTTTTCTATTCAGATGTGCCCCTATTATCGTCTGATTTGATTGTTTAAAGGCCAAAACCTCTTTGCAGGCTGCTTTCTGTGGCTTTCTGTCTCCTAGGAACACATGATTAAGCCCTAATATACCCAAATGAAGTGAATCAACCAGGCCATCTTCAAAAAAAGAGTCCGAACAACCACTAGCTTTGTTTACAGTTCAGTTAATTCCCTGTGAGTCATCTCTGTGCCCTCACTTTTTTCTTGTTGTTGTTAGAAAGAGGACAATAGTGCACTGGAGTTTTTGCTCTGTGATTGTGGTCTTGATTACTGGAGACTCGGTTAATAGTTCACTACCAGCACAACTGGTAAATCAATGGTAGCTGTTTACTAACTCCTAAGTGCAAGTGTGCCCACCATCCATTCAGATGTTCCAGTTTTTTTCTCCATATGGTAGATTTGCTCTGATATGTTTTGGATATGTTTGCATACTTTTCTTCTGGCTGCTGCTGTTTCATATCGCTGTCCTTGCTACACCAGTTATGGTTATCTTTACTTCAACTGAAGGATTGCATCTTTGAGTTTAGATAAATCTCAGACCTTTTGGGTTGGGAACCCCCTTTGAAAGCCACTGACTAAACCATGTCCTCAAGATCAAGATAATAACAAGCTGTTTTTTTTTCATTAGTTAATAGTTCCTGGTGTTCAGTCTTGAGTGTTGTGGTTACACACACAAAGATATTTCAGTTATGCATTCTAAGCTTTTACCAACACTTTATGGCATTTTGTTAGACTTAAAGCTGCTGTAGTCAATATTTTTTTATTAACAAAATATCAAGTGACTACTTGTATGTGAATGGGGGTCACCACTTGTAGTGATGACCCCGCAGAGAAATATCTCTTGACTCTGCAGTTCCCCTCATCTCTACAGAGTGCTTTAGAGTCTTTTAGCCCATTGTTGTGGTCTTCAGGCCCACAACATTCCTGTTTTGGTTCACTGTCAGGTTCTCTCAGCGTCATTTTTAGATGCAGCAGGAAGCTGTTTTCAGTAAAAAGCTTTGATAAATTTACTGTATGCTTCCTGCCCAGCACTAAACGGCAAACGGACAAAGTCAGCGACTAGCTAGTGAACATAGTGGAGCATTTAGTAGCTTAAAGGCCAGATATTTCCCTCAGGAGTTGATAGAGACCAGACAGGAGCTAAGAGGAGAGTGACTATTGGATTTACATTCATCAGGTGGACAGAAATTTGACTCTAAATGAATGTTAATGTGGCTCTGTGTCTGCTCGATGTGGAAATAGGCAGCTGTATGCTAACATTGCCATATCAACTTTATAAGGTGATAATATGTCAATGTTGGTTTTTACAGCTTGACGATACAATGATTTCACCTAACAGCTACAGTAGTTTTGCATTGTTCTATGTATTTTCTCCTTTAATTGTGGTATTTTTCATCTATCTTATATGTCCCGGGTTGTAATTGGTATGACTCATGTGCGCTCATTTTCTTTTACCCTGCAGTGGGCCAACATGAGCTGACCAAGCATCAAGTGGCGGTGAAGATCTTGAACA
This sequence comes from Oplegnathus fasciatus, assembly GCA_003416845.1. Classification (NCBI taxonomy): domain Eukaryota; kingdom Metazoa; phylum Chordata; class Actinopteri; order Centrarchiformes; family Oplegnathidae; genus Oplegnathus; species Oplegnathus fasciatus. Next base: position 1,374,876 of record NTHP01000084.1, on the reverse strand, counting down.
GGCAGAAGATCCGCAGTTTGGATGTGGTGGGAAAGATCCGCAGGGAGATCCAGAACCTCAAGCTTTTCAGGCATCCTCACATAATTAAACTGTAAGTCCTAGATTACACCCTGCTCGCTGCTCTATAATCCCCCTGCCGCCACATTAATGCCACCCACTGAGCTATTTCCAGGCTTTAATGGTGTGTTTTAGAATACGGCCATCTAGGACGATATCTGTCTGACCCAGTCTCCTCTCCCGTCAATCCTGCTTTATTACCTGTTTTGGTTATCCCCTCTGTTGACCTTTCATTTTAATGTAAAAAAAAAAGTGCTTTATCACTGTCTTTCATGTTGCCTTGTTGTGTGACCTCTTCTTCTTAAATTTAGTATTTACTAAAAGTGTATTCACGGATTTCAGATGTCAGTATAGTGCAGTTGTAATAAAGCAAGAAAGAATTGTCCTACCCAAATTTGTGTTTTTGTCAAAGCAAACATATCTGTCTGTTTTAAATCGTTTATGGCACTGCTGACAACATCTGCATGTGTTGATGCAGACAGATACACGACTGCATGATTTTGAATGAGTCATTGTTTAACGTCACATGTCTGAACTGACTGTGACACTAACCAGAGGCCCGACCGGTACGCTGTTGTTGCTTTACTGCACAGGTGCTCCAAGCAGTGAGCCTACGAGCCTGAAGTAAACAAAACATAAAAATGCTGAACACAAACTGAAAGAGTCACTGATCTAAAAATATGGTTAGAAAATTGCGGAGGTACTTCCTGCCTGGTATGGGAATGTCCAAGGCCACATTTAACGGGTCATTAAACTGACCAGGAGGTGTGGCTAATTGCCTAAAATACCAGCTCCATGTCATGCATGCACAAGAATGTAAACTCTGTTTTGTGTGTGTGTGTTAGAGAGAGAGAGCGAGAGAGAGATCCCATCTTTGACAGTGTGCACAAACACTGGGGCAGAGTGCATAGCTGTGCCTGTCTAGTCTGAATAATCCAGTCCAGTGGGGACAAATGGAGCAATATAACACAATACTGCTTCACTTGGTTTACAGGATGTTTGTAGCAATTGTGACACATGAGATGAGCAGTTAGTCAACGTTTGTCACATCAGCTGAAACTTTGGTAATTTTAACTTTGAGACGCACTTGTTCCTGTAGACTGTACCACAATCATTATTGCATTTACCTTTAGACAGATTTTGTGATGGATGGACTAAAGCTGGTGTATTGAAAATTAGACAGACACAATGTTTTACTACAATATCTTAACACTGTCACATTGTCATTACTTTGCTACTGTTTTGTTAGTATTTTGAAACTTGCAAATTCAGGGCTGCTGCCTTTCAGACTGACATAGTGTTACACATGAAAGCCAACCTGACTTTGTGACCCTGCTCCTGGCCTGGGTTGAAAATAGGTTGGACACTACCCTAAACATTTGAGGGCAAGGGAGAGGGAGGGCGTGCATGAGATGGTTCATAAAGTGTGTCATATGCTGCCTTCATTAAAAGCGTATTTTCATATCATGAGAGCATAAAATATTATGAAATATTATGTTTTAGTCATATTGTTGCTCTGCCATTTTACTGGAAATGGAGCCACACATATATGCCATGGGCCTAGATAACATTTGTGCTTCTTTTGGTAAGACATGGAGAACAAAAAACTATTTACTCTGGCCTCTTTTGATGTTTCTACGATATTTTTAATAGCACACATTCCTATTTTTTCTTCGTACAGATGATGAAATAATAACTCACAACTGTCTCATAACTTAGCAGTGTAATATCCAGTAATTGTTGATGACCCACATGATTTCAATTTTGTGTTAATGTCTGCAGGTATCAGGTTATTAGCACCCCTACAGATATCTTCATGGTGATGGAGTACGTCTCAGGAGGAGAGCTCTTCGACTACATCTGCAAAAATGGAAAGGTAATACACTATGCTACTGGCAAATGTCTTATACTCTGTTATAATGATGTTCCACATTTTCTTTCACTCTTTCCATCTTGTCATATGTAGCAGATGTTGTATATTTTATTATCTGAGAGGACCAGAGCACAGAAGTGCATTATGTGCCTGGTGTTATTGCCAGCCCTTGGTGCAGATACAGTAACCTGTGAACCAAAAACCAACAGTGGCTGGAAAGTATATCAAAACACAACACGAAGCACTACTTAGTCAGCTGTGATGTGCTAACTGATTCACTGAGAAGATCTCACCTAATAATTTCTGCTTTGACAGTTGGATGAAAAGGAGAGTCGTCGGCTGTTCCAGCAGATTATTTCAGCAGTGGACTACTGCCACAGACACATGGTGGTGCACCGAGACCTCAAGCCTGAAAATGTGCTGCTTGATGCACACATGAATGCCAAGATTGCAGACTTTGGTAAGTGTGTCTCAGTCCCAAACTCAGGAGTTCTAACAGGTGACATTATTTTGATATGAAAATTATGGACACAATAGTACAGGACTTTGACCACTAATAGGGCTATGGAGCAATGTTTTATGAGTGCTTTTTTGTATCATATGTAGGCTATGCACCAATCCAATATGCGGGATCAGTATCAGGGCTGAAACTAACCTTATTAAGCATATTGGGTATTAGCCATTCATGACTGATGCACATTAAATAGAGTTTCTTTGTCAATGTCATTAGTAAATGTAGGGTTTTGGCACCAGCAGGCAGATATGGCAGATACATGTTTAAGTAAGGGACTTGTAGTTAAACTTGAAACCAGCTCCAAAGTAGCACCTGCTGTAAAAAAACAACCCAGGCAATGCCGTCAAAGTAATGATATGTTTTAGTGCAGTATGTACATAATATGTTAAAGCTGTGTCAAATGACAATGTGAAAATAATGTGACAATGTGAAAGGGGTCGCTCGCAGTGATGAACCTACAGAGAATTATCACCTGAAGCTGCCGCTCCTTTGGGCTTTATAACGAGTTTCAGCTCATTGTTTAGCTGCCCGGAAACTTTCCTGTTTTGGTTCACTCTCACTGCTCTCATAGCACAGTTTTGGCCACAGCAGGCAGCTGTTTTCAGCGGAAAAGCTCTAAAACCCGAATGCACACTAGCTGCTCAGCACCAAACAGCTGGAAAAGAAAGTTAGCGACTAGCTGGGGACCAAAAACAGAGCTGAAAGAGAGTGTATATTGGACTTTCATTCGCCAGGTGAACAGAAACACGACTCCAAATGAATGATAATGTTGCTCTGTAACTGCTGGATGTATAAACAAGCACCTATTTGCTAACAAGTCGTCATAATGAGGGTGATGATATGGGCGATTGAAATGCATGTGTATGTTATGTAACGGTGTACAATTCTGCACAGGTTTATCAAACATGATGTCAGATGGAGAGTTCCTGCGAACAAGCTGTGGTTCTCCAAACTATGCTGCTCCTGAGGTCATCTCAGGAAGGTAATGTTTTTTTGCCATCACTCAAAGTTGACATCCACATTTTCCTGTTATGTTGCTACAAGATGTTACTAAATAAACAAAGCCTAGTAAAATGTTGCTTTCATGATTACAGTATTGTTTCTTTTTACTTGTCTTCAGGTTATATGCTGGTCCAGAGGTAGATATCTGGAGCAGCGGGGTCATTCTCTATGCCTTGTTGTGTGGGACACTTCCCTTTGATGACGACCACGTGCCAACACTCTTTAAGAAGATCTGCGATGGGATCTTTTTCACCCCGCAGTATCTGAACCCTTCAGTAATAAGCCTCCTTAAACACATGCTACAGGTGGACCCCATGAAAAGAGCCACCATCAAAGAGATCCGGTGAGCCCAACGAGATTAATTACAAAGTCAAACGATTGCATATCTAGTCCTTTTTGTCTGGATTATAGAGCAGATTGTCTTTTTGAAGACATATGAATATGTAAAATAAGTCTTATTTACACGGTTGCATTTATGGTTTGTGGTTATAAATGTTAAAATAATTTCCTCTCCCACAGAGAGGATGAGTGGTTCAAACAGGACCTACCCAAGTACTTGTTCCCTGAGGACCCCTCCTACAGCAACAACATGATTGACGATGAGGCCCTGAAGGAGGTATGTGAGAAGTTTGAGTGCACAGAGGAGGAGGTCCTGGCCTGCATATATAGTCGCAACCATCAGGATCCATTGGCCGTCGCCTACCATCTCATCATTGACAATCGTCGCATCATGAATGAAGCCAAGGATTTCTACCTGGCGTCCAGCCCTCCCGACTCTTTTCTAGACGACCAGCACCTGACCACGTCTGGCGCAGCTGTGACCGGCATTATCAAGCCCCACCCTGAGCGCGTGCCCTTCCTCGTGGCAGAGACTCTTCCCAGGCCTCGCCACACACTAGATGAATTGAACCCCCAGAAGTCCAAGCACCAGGGTGTTAGAAGGGCCAAGTGGCACCTGGGTATCCGCAGTCAAAGTAGACCCAATGATATCATGTCAGAAGTGTGCCGTGCCATGAAACAGCTGGATTATGAGTGGAAGGTAAGGAAGAAACTATATGAGAGGGGCATAGAGGAGAAAATAGGCCTTAGATGGTACTTCATTTGTTGTAGTAAAACGCAGTAAAATGAAACGGGGTCACATATTTAAACAGTAATTAAAGTTGGAGTCATGTTATTTAACTGTAAATAACAATTTGTGGTATTAGAGTACCTTTAAAGAGGTAGCTTTATACAGTCATTGTTTCTTTAACCTTCATAACTCTTCCAGGTTGTGAATCCATATTATCTACGTGTGAGAAGGAAGAATCCGATTACTGGGATGCAAACCAAGATGAGCCTTCAACTCTACCAGGTGGACAGTAGAACCTACCTCCTAGACTTCCGTAGCATAGACGGTAAGGTTTGACTACACTTCTCTGTATTACATTTCCTAAGATGTGTGTGGAAAAACACAGAAAAAATTATGATTTTGCTCACATTACATATTAAAAATAATCCAAGCCTTAGAGTTAAAACGTTGGTCATTGATTAATCAAGATCAATAAACCTGAAATTTAAAAGATAGCTAAAATAGAAACAGTTGTTGTGTTGTTCTCTAATGTTAGTGGTATCATTTAAACTAGTCTCATACCACTTACTTACAGTCCTGTAAAGTTTATAACTTGTTAAGAAAATTCAGCTCCCTGTATCTAAGTAGTGTTTACCTGGATTCTTTCCTGTAGTGTGCTGTGTCAGTGCAGACTTCATAAATGATTGACTCCGGCCTGGGGGCCCGGGCTTTTGCACAGTCTGTGTAGGTGTGCAGCGGTACCTCAAAGGAAAATATGAGATAAGAGGCCATTAACGTAGCACAGGCATGCTGTGTAAAGGTTATGAGACTAAATTGTGACTTCAGGCTACAGCAAAGTCAGCCACAGTGTTTATGTTTAGCTACAGTTGTAACTGATGGTAAGGAATGGAAGGCTGATGGAATTTGATATTAAAATCAAAAGCTGAATGTTGAGATGTTATACAGGGTTGCTGCCATGTTCATCAAATTAAATTAAAGACTTTTTAAACCTTTTTAATATCAAATAAAATGAGATTTAATAACTTTTTCATGGTCATACCAGTCAAAGAATGACAGAAAATCAATTCCGACAAGTACAAGGCCTACAATTAGTTATTAAGTACATTAATTTATCAATATTTATATAACTTTTTGTCATTTCCCAGCTGTATAAACAGTGATTTAGAGCTGTCCTAAGGATAATTAATGGAGCCAGTCTGGGCATATTTTAATGCATCGGTATCGGCTAAAATAAATCTGATAAAAACCCTATCCTTTCTTCACTGTTTGTGTGTTTTGTCCACCTCAGCCTGCTATGTGTTGCAATGCCAACAACCAACAACATTTGTCATTTTTCCATGAGAAACGTGATGACAGGTCAAAATGAAACTTGTCTGTCGTCTGGTTGAAGTGCTCTCTGCAGCAAAGCCAAAGATCATTTGTGAGGGAAGAACCTCCACTCTGTAACACCACTGAACAATCGCGAGTGGACAGAGTTTTTCTGTAGTTCCAACAACTCCAGCAGAGGTCTTCTCTCTCATATCAATATAGTGCTGCACGGATGACGTATTTTTGCGGACCATCCAGGACGGTTCCCTTGGCAAAAAGCCTATGGGATTTTTCCATTGGATTGTGGATTATTGCAGAAAATAAGCTCTGTGGCAAATTTAATTTTATGATACTTACACTGTTTGTTCAGCAACATAATCTTTACAAATGAACACCATGTTTATGATTTTTGAAGCGTAAATGCGATCGCCAGAAGTAAAAAGTTAACGTTAGGCTATAAACAAACTACGCCACCGTCACATGACTTCAACGTCATCGCGAGTTCGAGGCTGTAAAGGTGGACTAGTGACACGTGATGACGTTTAATGTCCCCGACAACCTCTGTAGTCTCATTTAGCCACTTGTTAGCAACCGCCTTTTTAAAGACACGTAAAAGCTTCAAAATTCATGAGTGGGGTATTTACTGACGTGTTTTATGTCGCAGAACAAAATGTAACAATATCTTATGCTTGTGTTCACCACAGACCTTATTTCAGGAATCTAACCAAAAACCAATTCAAAAAACCCATTGACTTCGGGACGAGGGAACCGGAAGTGCAAAAATGCTACCTCATTTCTGGGTTCTAGGACTCATTCCTGCAGCACTCTATAATTTAAACTTGCAAATTTGATGTTTTTGAACCTTAAGATGTTTTCACATTAACTAGGCTACATCTGTTATTTCAACATGTCAGATTCATATTTAATCAACATTGAAGTAAGTATTGGAATCTGGTCGGACTCGATATCGGCAGATACCCAACAATACCTCTACAGTAATTCCTAGTAATATAATTAATCAATTAACATGACCTGGACCCAGATAAGTGGCAGAAAAACAATCCACTGTTGCAGCAATCTGACTTTTAGTTCATAGATATATAAAGTCTTTTTTTTTTGTTGTTGAGGGAATTCAATACTTTTTATAACTTTTCAAGACGTGCAGATTCCCTGACATTGATCTGGAATGAAATTAAAGTTTTGTTTGCGTGTGTATTTTGTCAAAAACCTTTTGTGTCTTGTGTTATTCAGATGATATGTTGGAGACAAAATCTGGAACTGCTACCCCTCTCCGCTCTGGATCTGTGGGCAACTACCGCACCACTATTAAGAACGATGTAGATGGGGCAGACGCTCCAGCTATGTCTAGCCTTGTGCACTCCACCAAGGCTGCAGAAGGCTCCTTAGCTTCATCGTTGACCTCATCCATCGACTCAACGGGAGGCGGGGACAGCGCGTGCGTCCCTCGGCCAGGAAGCCACACCATCGAGTTCTTTGAGATGTGTGCAAATCTTATTAAACTACTTGCACGATAGCTTGCAAAACAATCGCTAGCCTTTTTTCCTCTCCGAGTGTCTTTATAGCAATAAGCATGCAACCGATTCATGGCTCAATTCATCCCGGCTGAGGATGAAGTGATTGTTCCATGGCACTGATGCAGGTTAATGCTCCCTAAACGGAAGAGATGTATACTGAGCTGGCAGGGAATGGAAGGGGTTATTGGGAAAGACGAATGACAAGCTACTTAATAGCTAGGACAGAACAACATTAAGGAGGGGGTTTTACAATTTTCTGATCAATTTAATAGCAAATGTCCACATCCCACCTATACATATGCGCAAGTGATTACACTGAATTTGTCTGTACTGTAGCCAGTGAGCACTGCTTTCCAGTACAGAGAACAAGATCAAGTTTTTGCCTGCAGAGAAGGAAGCCACACCTTGTTGGTTGGGTATTTGGGTGGCAGTCGTATAGGATGCAGGAAGCACTTTTGCACAAGTATCTTTTATTTCCTGCTGCTCTTGTATTTCTCTCAGTGGGGATCAGAGGAGTGGTGCAGATGTATCGGGGCGCTGCACTGGCTATAACTAGGGTTGTCATGCCCGTCACATTCATCGGACTGAAGAAGTGCAATGACCCTTGTATTTCTGTCTTGTGTCAGGGACAAAAAGAATGCTTCATCAGATTTATGTTTGGTTTTCTTTTTTTGAGAATCTGAGTCGTCAGTGACTAAATTTTCATGGTTTTGTCCTTGTTGTAAAAATTTGTTTTGAATTTGTCTGTCCCCTACATTTTTATATATAAAGACGTGAATATATTTATCAGTGCGTTAAGTGGACGCAGTGTTGGTTCTATTGGAAATGGAATTGTTTTTTTCTTTATTGCATTAAGATCTATTGCTGGATGGTATATATTTTCCTTTTTTACTGTCTGGTTTTTAAATCAATATCACAGTTTTGTTTCCTTCAATCACAATTATTCTGATACTTGATTATCTTTCCAGATAAATATAGCCTGCTTTTACCATTTAAGAGGTATTTTGCCATGACAGTCAAAATCTAGAAATATATCATTTTCAGTGTCACATATTAAAATGACAAGTTGATTTTGACTTTCTTTTTTTTTTTTGTATTTTCGCTGTTTCTTGTTTTTTAGATTAAGGATTAGGATTTGAGTATGATTACTGAGTGAAATGCCTTTTGCCTACATTCAATTTGTAAATGCCAATCCATCACAAGTGTATAGGCCTCAGGGCTCAATTTGAAAATGAGTAGTAGCAATTACATGCAGTGCATGGACAATGTCTATAGGCAGGTGAATACATCCAAAATATTGCCATTTTTGACATGTTTATGTTTTGATTGCCCACACATTCCCTTGAAGGTTGACCTTGAAGAAAGGTTTACATACGTTTAAACCAGAAACAGACTTGTGAGGTTGGAATTGTAAAGTTCTGCTGAGTAGATCGCAGTTCTGATAGAAGAAAAAACATTGCACACGCATTAAGATCATAAATGTGTGGCTGATTTATATTTGATAAGAAATGTCAGACAGAACCTGATACTTGCAAGCTCACAAAGTCTTAGACATGTCTATAATCACAAGTATGATGCGTCTCCCACCATTTCCTGTCCACAGTCTTAAAGTTTTAAGTGGTGTCTGTTGTTTGGCTGCCTTATCATTATCAGTACTGTTAATCGGTTTTTATGTCAGTAAAAGTTGGAATTCAGTGCTGGTCAGAATTATTGGCACCTTTTGCAGTTTTAAGGGTTGAAGTCCACAAATTATTTTGTCAGTTTTGTTAATTCACATTTAAAAATTCAAGTGTTGGCATTACAAAAAAAAGAAAATTCTTAACTGCAAAACTTAATAAGAAGTTAATTATGAACGTCTGATTATGTTGTTGCCAGACTATTATAGACCTCAGTAACTGCTACCACCTTTTTAATTATGGCCATAGGAAAAAAACAAAGCAAACTTAAAAGGTAAACTGGTTTCTCATACCACCATCTTCATTTTTGTCTTCAGTCAGTTAAACCAGGTTTTAAAGAGCTTTGCATGTTCTCATTGTAGTATTAGACACTTAAAAATGTTTTATTTTAATTTTATTAAGAGATGTTAGCAGTTGCTGAAGTCTAGGCTTCCAGTGTTAAGCTCTCCACAGCTTTAAAAACCTGAAATATCTCATTTGTATAAATTATTTTACATTTCAGAGATAAAATACAACAAAAATTGCCAAGAGTGACAATAATTATGATCATCTTGTTTCTCTTGCGGTCTTGTGGGGCAGGTTTGGACTGAAATATTTAGTTGATATTTGACCTTTACGTCTCAGTTTTAAACTAGAGTTTATAAAATATAGTGATCATGGTTAAGAAACACACACTATGGTCTTGGAAAGATATTGTAAAACTGAACATTTTTAGTTTAAAGGGCAGTTGCAAGTTCTGATTACAAAACTTTTCATGGGTTTCATGATGGGTTTTGTAGGTAAGATGAATGTGTGAAACGGTGACCTTTTTGACAGCTTATGGAGTAGTGTCCTAGTGGACTGTTAGATAAATTCTGTCAGTCTGTCTGAACTTCTTCAAAGAAATATTGTTCTATTTTTGTTTGGTGTGTAAAGGGACCCTACCAGATGGACCAGTGTAAATCTGAATGGACAGTGTTGAAATCATTTGTATACACAACTGCCTAATAAACTGCTAAATTGCACACAACTCTGCTGAAGTTTCTCTGTATGTTTCTAGTCTTTTGACACCATTGGGGAAAAATTAAATCACATTAACATGAAATATAGTACCAATTTAACACCACAGTCATGCAATAAACAGTGCCAAGAAATTGTTTAGCTATTCAGGTCACTTTAGAACAGTCTTGGTGTATTTCTGTGTAATATGGCATTACTGTGATGGAAAGTAATGATCATTTTAGTTCAAATTTGTGACATTTATTAAATATGACATCTTATATGGCACATAAAATGTCAGGAAACTGTCCTGAGTCATACCTGTGGTGCCATCTAGTGGGAAACATAGACCGTCAGTCCTAGATGTTACATTTTAGCAGTGGTGGAAGAAGCACTCAGATCTTTTACTTAAGTAAAAGTAGTGTAGAAATACTCTGTTAAAAGTAAAAGTCCTGCATTCAAATTTTTACTTAAGTAAAAGTAACCATTATACAGGATGGCTCATTTCAGAATACTGTGTATTATATCATTGGATTATAATTATTGATGCATTAATGTGTTCATCACTTTAATGTTGCGGCTGGTAAAGATGGAGCTAATGTTAATTTATTTACATACTGCTGGGTAGCTTGTGAATTTCCCCTCACGGATCAGTAAATACTTATCTTATTCTAACCAATAATAATACATAATCATTTATTTGTTGATTGTAGTTTGTATTATTAATCTGAATCTGCAAAGTAACTAGTAACTAGAGTTATCAGATAAATGTAGTGGAGTAAAAAGTACAATATTTGTCTCTAAATGTAGTGGAGAAGAAGTAGACAGTAGCAGAAAATGGAAATACTCAAGTACCTCAAAACTGTACTTAAGTACAGTACTTGAGTAAATATACTTAGTTACTTTCCACCATTGCATTTTAGTAACAATATTTCATGAAAAATGAAAGTGTTTTTAGTGTAGTAAAATATGATTTTTTTAAAAAGATAGTGTTGTTAACATGCTATTACCTGAACTTTAAAATTATGGTGCGTGTTTCTTTAAGTGACGATGTAAACATTTCCACAACTTCCGGGTCACCAAATATGGCTAACCGTTAGCTTCCGTTAGCTTGTCCTATTTTGCTCACGGAAAGCTGTAGAAGTCTGTGCGTATACTTTCCCTCCTGGGCATATTACACTGTCTTAAAATAATAATACAAAATATGTTATGTCAAAATTAAATCAAGTGCGACTTTGTGTGAGCAAACGTACTGAAGTGTCAGTTTGGGCAAGTGTTAGCTAGCTAGGTTACCATAGCTAATGTTAGCTAGCGGTGTTGTGACAGGGTTGTTGTTGTTTATGAACCAGTCTTAGGGTTGTAGTTGTTTGATAACCAGCTATATGCCCTGTACTTAAATAAGAGATACATCTAAGTGTAGCAGCCGTGCTAAAACTTAGTCGTTCAGATTGCGTGCGTATCTATGCTAAAATTTAGCCAGTTTTCTAATATTTCAAAATAAAAGTCTATCTCCATGGATTTTCCAGTATTGATTGCATACTGATTCCAGCTGAGGTAGGATTTCTGGGCATACAGCGTGTGACCACCCACCCCGCTCCACTTTCCCTACAGGATGGCTTCCTTTGGCTGGAAGAGGAAAGTTGGTGAGAAGGTTTCAAAGTCAGTGGTGCAGCAGTTTGAGGCTGAGGCGGAGAAGGCTGAGGATGGTGGACCAAGTCAGAATGAGGATGTGGACTGGCTGCACGCCATCAAACGACGGCGGGAGATCCTGCTGGAGGACTGTGCAGCCAAGAGCAAGAGGCTGAGGGATGAGGGTACACTGCTGGCTGAGCAAGGCAGGTGAGGGATGAGGTTTAAAGCTGTGTGCACATCTTGTCAGTGAAAGCTTTAAAAACAACACCCAGACATACTATACACATATTCATTCTACATAGAACTATTAGCTGTTATGTAGGTGGCAGGATTAGTTTGGATTTTTGCTGATTTATTACTCAGTCATTATAAAAATACACAATGTGCTGTTAAATCTTAGGCACTGAATATTTGCTCACCTGTTGCTTTGATAAAAATGTCTAGTGCTGAACAAATAAGCTTTGTGTGCACGCTATTATTTTCTTTGAAAGACATTTTCCGTACGCTGTGCCAATTTTATAGCAAGCAGGATTACATCTGTATGAGTCTTATTTTATTCTATGATACTGAGGGCTTCCTGTCTGTGTGCTGCTGGATTCTTTATGTGGACTACTGGATTGGATAGCAGGGGCTTAATTACACCTTTGATGGATACTCAGACTCATACTCATACTGTCCAGAGAGAGTTATTACCAGAGACAGTGATCCATCAGCTGCTCCTTCTTCTGAAGCAGGGTCTGCTTAAGACAAGCAGTTATTTACTGTGAGAAAGGAGGGAGAGGAGAGTGCAATGAGGATAACAACATTTCCAGCTTTTACTATGTGTTTTGGTTGATCATAAGACAGACTTACTTTATCTATAGAATACCCTAAAGGAGCTCAACTTTGGGAACATGCAATATTAGAGATCCTCCAAGGGAGGGCACCATTGTACAGAGCACACAGACTCATCTCACACATCTAATAGCGTTCAACTGACTTTTGTGAAAGTACAAGGTGTGTTTTGGAGTCTGCAATCATATGTTCTTGTATTGATTTGGATTTCAAAAGCCAAAGAGCTGTGTTTTTCTCAGGAAGAGATCAGTAAGTGGATATAACAACAGTCATTTCTGTTTTGGTTCAGGGAGAAGCTGGTCTTCAGGCCTGTCAACCTCTATTTAATATGAGCGGGGAAAATAAAAACATGGAGCAATTTCATGAAAGCTTTTCAAACAGAAAGTGATAAAAACAGACATGTTTAAATTGCTCCTACAATCTACTCTGGCACCCCCTGAAGTATACTCTTGTGGAGAGTTTATGTTTTGTTGAAGAATGATAAACAACATTATTTTAAGTGATGTTTCTCCACTTGTGAATTTAAAAAGACTTCCAGCACCACTTTTAGCGTTATATTGTGTGACTGATTGTTTGAAGTTGTCTTTTTTTTTATAGACACAGATGTTAGAAAACAAAATTGGCCTCCTTCATGAACTGTTATCTGATATTTCTTCCATGGTAATTGACCTTTTTAGCCAAATAACAATCACTTTGTAAACCCCCCCTTCCCCACCCCCAACCCCACTACAGAAGATGTAGCCTAATGTTGTTGCCCTTAGTAACTGCCTATAATCGCATTTGCAGGGTGAAAGTGGATTTTGCCGGGGAAATGATGTCTTGCTGCTCCATAATGGCTGTTCAGGGGTTTGAGATGGTGTCTGGTCGGAGATGTTAGCCGGGAGTTTTTTCTCCTCTTACGACACTGACCTCTGATGTCAGTCTGTCATTACCGAGGTTTAGATGCTCCTGATGTAATTGAAGAGCTCATCTAGTACCTGTTTATGACCCGAATCTCCTGTTGAGTCACATCGTGTGCAGACAGGTGGGCCTACACTTTTAAGGTTAACAGACAGATATTGTCCTATATAAATTTACTGGGGTCACGAGTCACAGCTAGGCCCAGTTTCCTGTACTCTGTGAGGGAAATTCCTGTTACAATCATGCTTTTATGATTATGTATCCACCATGATATTGGAATGTTTAAGTTGTTGGGAAACTAAATACAAGAAACTCACTGAAAAAGAGTTTAGCCTGGAGGGCGGGGGGGTGAAACCTCTCCCTGAGTATGTGTGTCTGTTGGTATTTGATTGCCGACTCTCGTCTCTACTGATCTTTTTCCACCGTTACCAAGGTTTTACCAACCACAGTCAATGTTAAGCTAGATTTGGCACTTGTAAACGTTCTTGAGATTTTGCCTCTTGAACAGTACAGAAGACGCAGTAATCTTCACACGGCAGCATACCAACATTTTCTGTAATATCGGCTGTTGCTGCCATGCAGAGCAGAATCTTAATAAGTATGACAGGCTGCCCTGTCGGTGTTGTATATGCATGAATGGGCTGGGTGGCACTTTTATTCATGAACTGCACAGATGACTGATAAATGAGTGCTTGAACAAACCAAACAAACGATCAAAAAGATCATCATACGATGCAGATTGTGTGTTCCTTTATAAATGTAGCTTCATTCTGTGCCACTACTTATTGCTCACCTTTGAATTGAGAGTTGACCAAAGCTGATTCAGAATCTTTAGGCTTCTGAACATTTGTAACAGCCACACGAAGACTCCAGCAAGGCTCAACATGCATCTACTTGAGACCACTCACAGTTTTCTCCTTCACTCAGACATCTTGACATTTCTTAAAATATACTTGAGGTGAAAAAATTGGCCATGCAGTCGCAGAATTAAGACTCACTTTATTTATTTAACGTCTAGTCTAAACAGTTGTTTGGGAGATGTGGGAGTTTTGTGAGGCTGCAAGTCACATCATCATCCAAATACTCCACATAGTTTGCTTGATTTGTCTGGCTTCCAGCTGCTGTGGTGAGTCAATTTTTTTCAGATTAAAACTGAGCTTGGACACATGAAGATGTAATCCAAAGGCCTGTTTTGTTTTTTTGTGTATGTGGTTTACATTAGCCTCAGTTTACTGATTTAGTGTTGTCATCATAATCGCGTGTTGGGGATATTTCCTTCTTTTGGACAGCAGTGTGTGAAATGGCCATAATGTCCTAACCCTATACTCTTTTCAGCATGAGAACATGCTGCATATCATATCGTTTCTTGCACATTCTCGTTCACTCTTTCTTCAAACTACATACAAGAATGCATTCCAGTGATGGCAGGCCCGTATTTATCTTACTTTTATCCTTTGTCTCTAACTCTCTCTCTGTCCTTGCTTTGACTGATGCACAGACTTGCGATAACAGTAGAAGAATCATTTTTAGCTCTGAGACTTCATGTGGTGTATTACTTGTTGCTTAATTTCCTCATGTGATTTTGCAGTATCTTTTGCCTCATCTATCGGTAAGATTTCCACACTGCTCTAGTTTCATTTCCTCACTCCTCTCTCTGACTGTTAAATAGCTAGTGGTGTAATGTTTTAATGGTAATGTTTTCTCAGGCTTGACCCTGTCTCTGGCTGTAATCCCAGTTTCATAACTGATCAGTGTTAATGGTCTCATTGTGTGGTTTTAATTGCTTTTGAATCTTTCAGGATATCCTTCTCCATAAAGCTTTAAAAGATGTAGACACAACCGATATATTGTATCGTTACCTCATAATTTTTCCAAGCCTTTGTCTTGATCAGGCTATTGAAATGATTCTTCAGTCAATATTGACTTGAGGAGGAGAAGGTTGTCAGTGAGTATGAGCATATTCAGGTGTCCATTCAGTGTGTTAAAAAAAGTGAATATCTGCAAAAACCTCAAGAATTGTGAACCCTTGTAACCCTTGTTGCTTGGGGTGAGGCTGCAGTGATGCTTGTGACTTCTGTGTATTCTTCTCCTTGCATGTCTGAAAAGGAGCTAGCAGCCAATCTCAGTGTTTCGCTAGCTCAGATAAGGAACTTCATTACAGGCTTCCCTCTGAAGAGTTTGATTAGCGACACCTATCTGTTCACCTCAGTGGACCTGTGTGTGTTCATTTAGCTTGCTGTAATCCTTGTATACAGGTGGACAGTTGTGGAGTACGCTTGCATCTTTATGACGTCAAGAAGCTCATGTAGCATCTGGTTCTGGGAGCCATTTCTCCTTTTTCACTGTATTTATGAGTCAAAACAACAAAGATCAGTCAATTCTATTTAAAACTTTTCATTTGAGGGAAAATAAGGAATAACTAAAATGCACACTACGTGGGAAACATTCACTGAAATATGACTCACACAAGTGTAATTATCTGAGCTTTTGAGAAGTCGTATGCAAGAATGGAAAGACAGGATTGGGGAAGCTTCATAATATTTACTGAACAAACATGTGGCCCTATGTTAGGTTACATAACATATATGAAATCTCAGGGCGGAGACAATGGAACTGAGGGTCCATTTGCTCTGCTTTAAGTGATTGTCTGTTTGAGTCTATCATGCTTTATTTGCATTATCCAAAGAATTGAACTTCAGCCAACGTCAGCACAACGCCATGTTTAACTTGACGTAGTGAAACATGTCTGTGTAGGGTGTTGATAGCGTTGGGTAACTTTGAATCAGAGCCAACAAACATTCATGCGTCGACCATACATAGTTCAGATGCATGACTGTTTAGTAGTGTATCACACTGCAAAACCTCCTCAGTATACAGTGCACCAGTAGCAGCCAGGTTATGGTTTACGATGCCATAAACAAACTCTTTTTATGTGATTAATCCTCCCGTTCAACCATGTGTGTTTGAACCACTGTGTGCGTGTTTTCTTTAGGCACTGGGAGGCCATTAAGAAGTGGGATGAGGCCATTCAGCTGACTCCAGACAACCCAGAGCTGTATGAGATGAAGTCTCAGGTATGTTACAAACCTATGTTTTACTTTTTACTAATTTTCTCAACCATGCCACCATCATCATATCTGCTGCTCTTTTTCTTTAAAGGATGGGTCCACATTTTTCAAATCTGTCTAAAAGAGTTCTCCACGCGATTTAGCATAGCACTCCGATAACATTGTCAGATTCACGGGGGACAGTATTTTTTTTTAAAAAGGATAAAAATCGTTGCAGCAGAGCCACAAACATCGGTGGAGTTCCCTTTTAAAACAATAATCACATGCCCATATGTACATTGAAAAAGTTTTTGGTTACTGTATTCATTCCCCCTCTCTATACTGGCCCTGAAGAGACCTCTTCTTAACGTGATTTTAATGTAAATTCACTCTCACTTCCATTGAAATTGCTTCAGGAAGGGATCTCTTGATGGACAGTATGGACAAGAGGAATGATTACAGAGACCACAAAGTCATTCAATGTACATACAGTATGGGCATATGAGTGTTGTTTTAAAAAAGATTTGAAAAAACGTGAGCTTCTCCTTTAAGCAGACAGTCTTTGGGTAATGTGGTTAAGATTGCTTTTAACCACATGGCTGATACACAGTATGTTTCCATCGTTTCCTGGTACAAGCGTGCCTAAAATGTGATGCAGATCAACAGCTGCCTTCAGAGTTTGGGGGTGTAGTTTTACATCTGGGTAGGTAGACGATATATCCGACAGGGGTTTTGTGTTCAGGTTATATTAAAGAAATTGTAGCCAACATGCAGTAAATCAGTCACGTGCTGCAACTTGTTTTGTAGCTTGAAGTTTCAGGACAACTGAACTCATATTTCGTTCATGTCCTTTGGTTTGGGAATGTTACTGACCACCAGCATGCTGTGTATGCACATCCCTGCTTGTGTGTGTGATTATTTATCAGCCACCATGGCCACATAGAACCTCTTTCAGCTGTCACTTTGGTATGCTTTTAGGCCAGATAAGCGATATCAGCATGGTGATGACACCACTGCAAGTCTGCATCATGTTTCCAACAGCTTTAATGTTTTGGGTTTTTAGCGCCATTTCTTCGTTCCTTGTTCCTTTCTCTTGTTCCTTTCACTTCCTCTTCCTCTGGGTCGATATCCATGAGTCTTTTTTGTCTCTTATTCCATCATTCCTCAGCTGCTTTTCCTTTTCTTCTAACATAGGCATGTTTGAAAAAAATGCTCTCCATTATGTCTTATTCATTTACTACAACTAACACGATAAAATCTCTCCTTATAGCCATAACCATTCTCATCACGTGATGTATTATATGCCTAATATAATATTATCCATTATAGGATATTTGAGAAGGAAATCATTACAGGACCAGGCCTGGAAAACACCACCACACAAGGGATTTTTTCCCCCCATGCTATGACTGACTTAAAGCATGACAGAAGCACATACTCCTGTTTTTGCTTAGATTCAGCCCCAATGAGTTTGACTACACATGTATAGCACACCTAACCTATTAGTGTCCATTAGCAGTGTTGATGTTATTCACATTCATTAGGCTGAAACTAGGCTGGACCTCATCATATTCTCATTACTGACCCCAGAAGACCAGGATGGTTACGTTGATGCAAGTCATTTACGTCCCCTCATCACTTTCTTCCTATTTAACTCAATCAGTATCGTGCCTAATACGCTTCCGGTCAGTCTGTAGGTCTGTCACAGCAGACTGTAGTGCGCTCTGGAGAAAATTGCCTCCATATATGAAACTGTCATCACATCTTCCTGGCTATATGAAGGATTTTAACCTAAAGGGGATCTTGCTGATAGTGAGAAGTGACCCTTTTGGTCATTAAAACAGTGTGTTTTGTGGTAAAGTCACAAGGTTAATTGGGCTTTTCCAGTTAACATTTCTTGCTATATTCCATTGTGTCTTTAAAATCTTCAGACAGCGTTCAGACGGAGGCATTTATTTATTAGTGGCTTATCACTGGACGTGCCTGTGTATCAAGCATAGGTATCAAGGGGATGATAAAACGTCTACCAAGATGCCGGACCTGGTTCGGGTTCAGTGCATGATTTTAATTTTGTCATGCAGTGGTGCTGTTCTTGCATCCTAATTTCTTGTTGAAGTGTCTTCAGAGAAAGACACTGAACACTTAAGAGGCACTGCTCCTCACTCGTATTAGTTATATGGTTCTGTTTGGTCAGAAGTGCACTTGTATTTTAGAGGAATATGTGACAGATTACTAATAACAAACTGTGCATCATAGTGAGATGAAACCAAAAGTATACACTGGTTTCACACTTCAGACCACCTCAGTCTGGCAGAGAGCTGCTCTGTCAAAGTAGGCTTGCGTTACACAAAAAACCTATATGTATGATCCTCTGATTGCAGCAATACAGAGTTTTTCAGGCACTTGTGTTACAGTCGCAGCCCCAGGCAGAAAACTACACTGTAGTCGACAATAAAAAAAAACCCAGCCAATAATTAGTGAGCCTCTTGAAGAACTTGTCGTCTCAAATTAGTTCACACATTGTTATGCAAATACATGCACGGTGGTTTGAGCTCCTTGACAGCTTGTTTCCTACATGACAGCGAAGCAAAATTACAAAGCATCCCTATAAAACTGCATGCATTTATCTACTTTTACAGAGTAATTTACAGTGTAATCTGGTGACCATGACTGTGCTATTGTTCTACACTGTACAGTTTGTTTCTGTCACGCCACTGGGACTGCAACTAATTATTTTCATTGAAGATCAATCTGCCAATTAATTTCTCTATTAATTGTTTGTCATAGACAGATGTAGAGTCTTGAACCGTGTCATATTTCTCCACAGGTACTGACCATTCTGCAGGAAGTGTTCCCAGCTGTGAAGGCAGCGGAGATGGCAGTGAAGCTCCGCCCCCTTTGGTGGGAGGGCTGGCAGACTCTGGGCCGTGCCCAGCTGAACCTGGGAGAGGTGGACCTGGTGAGTACAGCTGGCAATACGCTCCAAATTAAAACATTAGAACATTGGAGTACGGCATGCTTGCATGCTCGCAGAGTACGGCATGCTCACAAAAGCTGTCGAACTGCTATCGAATTAGAACAAATGCGAGTACTAGATGGAGGAATTTGTGAGTCATAGCGGGAGGAGACATGAACGGAGGAACATTGTTCACTAATTGCAGATGACGGTGTATCAGTGACTGTGCTCAATGCGGTGATTAAAATCAAATGCATTGCTTGGTTGTAGTCAAAAAGGCGCCACTTTGCCTGTGCAAACACACCAACATTCAAGCTGGCACGGATAGACTGTACCAACATTCACTCAGTCGTGTTGCATAACAATTGATGGCTTCTTGTTCAGTCAGTCACTAATGATCTTCATCGGAACGTCCCCATTTCATTTTTGAACATTTGATTTCGCAATGACCTACTCCTGCTTTTGTAGCTGACGATAAATCTTTGTTTTTGAAGAGCCGTTAAGATGCGTCAGTTATTTCTGTTTACTACTTTTTGCAAACTCCCAGCCTCTGAGATGAAGTGCATCTTTGAAAGCACGCCCAGGTGCCTCAGGCTTGGACGATTGCTTAAATTGCCCCAGAACACGCCGGGACCTGTGGGTGTATGAAACCTGCAGATCACAGTTACACTGTTCGCCCATTTACAGCCAAGCAAACAGGGATGAACTCAGAAAGCCTCCAGCTAATGGCACTGTCTGTTGCTCCTAGAGCGGGAGACCTGTCCTACGGCACCAAAAACAACAATGGGAAGTGTTGAAAGTTATTTGAGCTAAAACTAAACCAAATATAGACACACCTCCTTGTATAATGAAGCTATTGGGAAGGAAGGGGGGAAAAAACACAAATCTATTTTTAGCGAGGCTTGTTCAGTCAAGTTTTAGAGCTCTGTATGTATCAGCATGTTCAAGTAGTGCCTGTTTGTGCAAATGCGAGTGCAGTGATTCTCTTCCTTCCCTTCATTAATTTCCATTCCCCTCTGTCTCACTCGAGGAAAAT
This sequence comes from Oplegnathus fasciatus, assembly GCA_003416845.1. NCBI lineage: Eukaryota > Metazoa > Chordata > Actinopteri > Centrarchiformes > Oplegnathidae > Oplegnathus > Oplegnathus fasciatus. Next base: position 1,354,459 of record NTHP01000084.1, on the reverse strand, counting down.
GGAAAGTACCCAAACCAAACAAACATATAGCTTCTGATTTAGTTTTTTGTCACTTCTCTGAATGATATTTATCTAATCATTATGACCGTTCAGTTCTTTTTTGGCCACGGTTTTCCCAGAGAAGCCGGTTGATCTGCCTACTGTGGCATTTTGTCTGTTGAAGGGTTACTTTCGAAATGAAGAGTTAATGAGACTCTAGTCTGTTCAAGATGAAACGTGATCTGTTGTTTTAGCCACAGACGGTTTCATTTGTCAAAAATCTGTTACTGTCAAACACTTTTTCACTTCACTTTTTCTTGACAGTGCAGGTTATTTATGTTACAGGTGGGGAACGTTTCACATCAAGGTTTAAGCAAGTGAGCATGTGAGATTCCCATCAAGAGGTTAATAACAAGGGTCAGTCTTTCACATAGAATCCAGTCGTTTTAGGTTCATACCAGTTTATTTTTATGTGAATGAAGAAACTAAATTTCTTATTGAAGATTATCTTTTTGCAGTGTAGTAACAAGCTGTTGTTTAGAGCCAAGAAAGGCTGGTTTGTGTTCGTTCTGGTCATTAAATGCTCGATGTGTGATGCATCAGTGACACTTCCTCGCCCTGACTTTTAGCACAGGTTGGCCTCGAGGCTTTTGTTCTAGGACTGATATTGGCTTCGATTTTCATAAGAGGTGTGGCTCACTGTATCATCGGGAACAGGTGCAACTGAAAAGCTGAGACTTTCTCATTAGGATGTGAACTCGTCAGAGATGTGTCTTCTAAGGATCGGCCATTCCGGGCCTATTTTGATGGATCGTATTGACTAAAATAAACCTGATCAGATGCCGATCCTTTCTTTACTGTACTGTCCACCTCAGCCTGCTGGTGTTGCAGCGCTGCTCTCATTTACTACAGCCGGGCTCCACAGTGCAAGCAGAGAAAAATTATTTAGGCGACTCTGAGTTCTGACATCACGATTGGCAAAACACACGGATTCTCTAAGCTCCAACAGGAATCTGTTGAACATTTTATCTCTCTTCTCTCTTTCTCATTTCTCAAAACAAATGACAAACGTCGCCTGCAGCAGAATTATCAGTTCTCAGTAATTAACGTCAGTTCTGTGTGTAACTTGATGATTGGCCAAAATTAAACTTGGCTGTACTTGACTCAAACTGAAGCCAAGACTCAGGGGATGCTGACCTCAAGCTTTAGTAGGTTTCAATGTGTCAGATACATATTTAATCAACATATAGGTAAATACAAGTATCAGATCGGGGTGAGGGCCAAAAACCGCTTGGCTGGGACATCCCTAACCTCGGTTGGGGGACTTTTGAGAGACAGATTTATTATACAACAGTTACAGTACAGGCTGAGTAGTACTTCTCTGTAAAATTGGTGGAGTGTTCCTTAAGATTACCGTAACTTTGAGTTACATCGACTTGTTTTGTCTTTACTGGCTGGATGCTTCATCATTGACATGCTAATTCATGCAAAAGTAGGTAATGAGAACTGTGATATGGTGAACTGCTGATCAAGATACAATAGGTGTTCGAAGGTTAAGTCAAGTTCACTCATATTTCATTTATCTAATTGGCTTCATTACCATATTAACACGGACCTCCCGTTACATAACTCTTTTTCAATCCCTCAATTTTAGAATATTCTAACATCTGTCAGAATTGATTTATGAGCCCATCAGTCACCTCAAATCTGAGCATGTACTGTAGGGATGGATTTATTTCACAGGCAGCAAATCGTCAAAGCAAGTTTTGACATCATCCTGTTCAACAGGACAGTAATTTTCACATTGATCTGCAACTGCACCGTCAGCTAAGAGATATTGATGTCTTCTTAATGAAACCATAAATCTGACATCAATACAACACGAAGAATGTTAGGGGTCATGCTGATGATCTGTACAGGTGGGTGACCTGTACAGATTCATCCCAAACAGGCCTGAAAGAATTCAGACTAAACATAAAGGCTATAAACTCGTCTTTACTGGCAGATTAATCAGTTACTCCAATCTTTCATGACCAATCCTAAGAGCTTGTGTTTGAATCCTAATCTCATGCGGTACTGTCCCTGCAGGCTGTGAGGTCCTTCCAGATTGCGATCCACCTGTGCCCATCAGAGCGCACCCTGTGGCAGGAAGACCTGGCATGGGCATCGAGGTTACAGAAGCAGCACTTAGCGACCGTGGAGAAAATCCGGCAAGAGGAGGAGACCAAAAAACAGATCCTTAACGCCCCTGAGCTCGAGCAGGACTATGATTTTGAGTCTGACGAGGTGCTGGCCGCCTGTGTGGCGGTTGCTGAGCGACAGACTCGCTATGAGGAGCTGAAGAGGACCGCTGTGGTCATAGACTCTGAGGGGAATATAAAAAATGTAGTCACTGGGGAAGGGGGATCAGAAGACACAGAGACACCATCAAAGCAACAGTTTGTCAAAGCAAGAGGACTTTGAACTGGTCTCGGCATGAACTGATTGTCCTGGTTACATTTTTTCGGACCGAATGGAAAAAAATATTTCTGAAACCACTGTGAGTGTGTGAGGCTGTAGCGTAAAAAACACCCAGAGGCAAACACGAGACCTGACTACTTTAGTGAAGGTTTAAATGCAACAGAATAAAAGACAGTTGAGTTTTGTTGTTTTACATTTTCCATCCCTTTAATGTTAATTGCATTAAATGTGCATGTTAAGTTTTTACATGCAATACACAAATATTTAAGATATTTTTAAATGTGTTCTGGCTCATTAAGTCACATTCAGTTCCAGACAGCCAAGAAAACAGCTTGAGAGTCATGTTTCGGTGAGTAAATGTAAGTTTACTCTGTAATGAGCATTTCCTCTGAATAGCACAATAACACTTTTAATAGCTAATGTACTCTGTGGTTACATTAGAATCTACTCTATGACTTCCACTTGAAAATAAAAGCAGGATTTCAAACAGTGCTTGGTTGAAGTTGGCACCCTTTTCATTTGGGAATTGTTAAAGCTGTTTGCTTCTATAGTACATTACATTAATTCGTCTTTCAGAGTGCGGTGTCCTACAGGATTAAGGTATATGAGCACAAATCAAGAGAGAGGTGGTAGAGATTTAACAGAATAATAATTCCCTGTCTTGGCTCGAAAATCCAGAAAAATATCTTTATCAAGCAAGGCACATCAACTCTGATAGTCGAATGTTAGTGACCTGTGAGGTTTCCTTGTGTTTGTGTTTGTGAAACAGGTTGTTGCTGAAAAAGAGCATGCACGCTCATCAAACTGTCAATGAGTCAATAAACATGAATCAAAATGTGTGATAACTCTCAGTGTTGCCTGCAATTTTCTTTCGTTGGGGGCCTTTAGAGTCCAGTGGTTATCTTGTACTTGATACTTGTATTGTGTTTTCTGGAGATGAGTAGCAAGATTTTTACCAAGTTGTTTCCACGGTTGACCCAAAATGTTGCCATTATAATGGTATATATAACACAATGTTTACCGTCTTAGTTTAGCATGTTAGCATGCTAATGTTTGCTATTCAGCACGAAACACAAAGTACAGCTGAGGCTGATGGGAATGTCATTAGTTTTGCGGGTATTTGGTCATATACCAATATATTGGTTATATTGATAGGGATCAAAGTTATTACAATTCATCGTGTGGGCACCGTGAATGTGTAATATTTCATGGTAATCCATCCAATAGTTATAGATATTTTAGTCTGGGCCAAAGTGGTGTACTGCCCAACATGGCTGTCCTTAGAGCCACGCTGCTAACATCAGAGGAAATCTAAATACCAAATACAGCAATCAAATAATAGTTCATATAATTAGAACATTCTGCATTAAGCAATTTTTTTTTTTTTTTCAAATAAAACTTGAACTTGAACTACTAGTGCAGCACCCGTTCAAACCATGACTGTTCGGAACAGGCCGATTGCTCGTCCTCCGGTATTGATAAGTTTAAGTTGCATTATAGGCAAGGTTCTTACCGGAAAATCTAAGTAGAGATAAGAACTGTTAAAAAATCATGACTCAGATTATTACAATCACATCTGTGGTTCTGTTGCAAACCTGTGAAAAGAAACCCTTCTACATGTTTGGATATTAGATACAAAAAAATGTCATTTTCAGCTTCACTACTCAAACAGTTGGAGCTCCTAAGCTTTGTAGGTCTGCGTAAATATATAAATAATTGAGTTTCTAAAAGGGCCACTGAAAGTCCCAAGATAATGCAGGTTCTGTGTGAATGACTCCATTGGAACATACACTGTATATATTTCCATGGTTAGTCGGCACCACTGGCAGGTCACGTAAACATGCAACAATAGATGGGGTTTCTGCCAAGTGATGATTCTGAACTGTTTAGTAAATATCAAGACCACAGTCTTTTTTAAATGTAACAATATTCAAATTCTTCTTGTCAGAGGAGCAGATGACTGCAAAAGGTCTTGTGCAATAAATCAAACTGGACTCATGATGTTCGTGATGTTATACAGAAAAGAAACTGACAGTGTTGCTGCATGCTATTATATATTCAAAACAGGTCTATATGTCAGAAACAAAAGAGAAACAAATCCTTACAAATTGGTCTAAATTAAATACAAATATAAAACAAAAAAAACATGATTACATAAGTGGTCACACCCTTGCCTGTGACACACCCAAATCATTGCTGGAGCAGCTGTTGTTTTTAGAAGTTGCATCATAAAATAAATGGAGGTCACCTGTGTGTAATCAGGGTGTGCCAATTGATTTTAGGTTAAATACACATGTACCTGAACTGTCCAACTGATGGTCAGTTTAAAGGTTAGCGCTGTATTAGAAAGACAAAGATTCCAAACAAATTAAGTTTATTAAAAACTGGAGTGAATAAAGAAAACCAATTTAATTGTTGATATTTGTTAATTGTTCGATGGTTTCTGCTCAACTAAACTTACTCCAAGTACCTTACAGCTGCTGGTATGTATGGCATGAAAACATTTTAGAATCTAATGTTTGCCTTTAACATACAAATTAACACTTGTTTCCCCTTAAGTAGCTTTAAAGTGTTAAAATCATCTTATTCCACACTGTTTGACAATATCAGATATATATTCTGTATTGGCTTGTTCCAACTCTGCAGACGTCATGTTTTTAGCTTTGCCAGTGGGCTCCAGGAATGAAAATGTTGGTCTGTCTTCCCACCATTTTGGTCCTGACTGAAATACCTCTATTGGATGGATTGCCATGAAATTTGGTACAGACGTTCATGGTTCCCAGATGATGAATACTGACTGGTGATACCTACACTGTTCCTGTACTGTGGCGGAACCATTCGGTTGACATGTGGTTTTGATAGAAATATCTCAACAACTGTTGGATGGATTGTTGTGAAATCTGGCTCAGATATTCATGTCCCCCTCAGGATTATTTGTAATAACTTCGTTGATGCCCTGACTATATATCTAGCGCCACCGCCAGGTCAAAATTTCAGTTTGTCCAATTCTTTGGACCAAATACCTGCAAAACTAATGACATTCACATCAGCCCCAGCTGTACTTTGTGTTTAGTGCTAATTAGCAAATGCTAGCATGCTAATGTGTTAAACTAAGACAGTTCTAGATGTCTTGTGCATCATTTTATACAAATTTCCCCAAAATTCAGTTTGATAGATTTGGTTCCTTGGAAACTTGGAGGTCTCCACTAGAATTTAAAACAAGGTTCTGTGGGGTTAAACACTGACTGCATAGTGAAATTTTAAAACAAAACAGAAAAAGAAGCTTTTAGAAGCAATTCTTGGATTGCCTCAGCTTATTTCAACTTTCAACTAAAACTGTTCAAAGTCTAGATTAAAGAGACCAAGAAAGCAGAGCATATACAGAAAGAATAAGGGACAAAACAACAAATAGACTGTAACACTGACAGTTACAATGAGACCAGAATGCATCTGAGACAAAAAGAAACATGATGCAATCGACTTTGGAGTCCGTAAAACCTAAGACAGTTCCAGCATCCAGTGGCAGAAAGGCAGAGAAGGAGGGAAGATAAAGAAAGAAAGATAAAGAAACACACACACAGATGAAGTTTAGTGAGGCAGAAAATGGGGTGTTCCAGTCATTAAATCTTATTTATTAACTTTTTGTGATGCTGTAAAGGTGGAAAGTGATGTTGACTATTTGCTGCATCTGCTAACCTCTGGTAATGCTAACCATGACCTTAGCCTAAACATACTCCTAAATAGATCTGACCCTATTTTCACCCTCATGTGCCTCAACCCTAAAATTAATCTTAGCCCTGATAAAACAGTACAAATGCTGTTATCATTTTTACATCCATTGTTTCCTGGAATTACCCATTGCTCTTAACTCCACTCCTATGTTAAAAGGCCACATCATGAGCACTCACTGACTTTTGAGTGGCATCTTCTAATAGCCACTTGTTTTCACAGGCTCCTCATGGCAGAGGTTTAAATGTCTAAAACAGCCTGTCACATATACTGGAGTGCATTACTGGTGATAGCTGATGAGGTGGGGAAGGAAGGGACAAGTTTCCAAGAAGAATCATTTTTCCTTTCACCCTCTGTTAAAATCCTATCACGAGTGTTTTGTCAATCACTGTTTCCTTCTTCCCGAGAGACTCTACAGCTTTAACAGATTTCTTAGTCTGAGGTCATGGCTCTCTTTAATGGGATATTGTTCTCAGAGGGAGGGTTTAGTGCTCTGGGAAGGCTCTGGACACCGGCCACATTGCACCAGGAAATCTTCTGGGGTGAAGAAACCATCTGTCTGCAGGTGAGCGGTGCCATGCCACCTGAACTGGCTATTGGTTAGAAATGTGTTATGGCCATCAGCGCTGTTGTAGAAAGAGATGAAAGGGATAAAAGCTGACCTGTATTTTCTCAGCAGCTAAATGGGACTGTCAGTGACATGCTGGCAAAAATAAATGTTATTGCAGGGCATTTACTTGAAGACAGGTTTGAATTTCAGTTAGGATCTGTTCAAGCTATCTCTGGATCTACATCTATTTTTACATAGACATGAATCACACAGTAAATACTATTAACTGGGGCATTTCTTTGCACATTACTCTCCAGCAGGTTCAGTTGTTTTGATTTATAAAGGCGTGACTGCCATCCATAAACCTCAAATAATCAGTATTTTCATCATCAAAGTCGTTCTATTGAGGACGGATCAATATTTCATTTTCAGCTTCACAGAGGCGGTCGCTTTCAGAGGCCTCGTTCAGGTTAAATAGATTTTGCTGACCGAAGTGGAGCTTCTGTACAGATGGGCTGCAACTGACGATTATTTTCATTTTCAATTAATCTGCAGATTATTTTCTCAATTAATTAATGAATCATTTGGTCTATAAAATGTCAGAAAATAGTGAAGTATGTCCAGTACAATTCCCTAAAGCTCAAGGTGTTGTCTTAAAATGAGTTGTTTTGAGTTTGCAATGAGTTTGCAATACGTACTTCCCTGTCATACTAAACCTTGTGATTAACTGTTTCAGTTTGCAAAAGAGTGACACAAATTCCTAATTTCTATGAATATTTACCAAGTTTTATTTTCAGTTTATTGATGAGTTTGGTACAACAGAGTCTTTTCACAAGAGAGTCAACCTTTTGTGGTAAATTTGACACTGGCTGTTGCTACAACAAAAACTTTAACATTGAAACATGAAAGTGATATTTGTATCAATCAATCTTTATAGCAACAATAGTATTAATGTCGCATTACACCAGGAAATCCATAGTAAGAAAAGGCTGAACCCTTAAACTTATCAGACAGGAAACTTAATAATGTCTTCAATTTTCATTCCCCTTCTTAATTTCCCTATAAAGTCTGATTAGATGAGAGTAAATTGCACATTACATTAAGGTGAAATAAGATTAAGTTGGATTAATCCTTAAAAAGCAATGTGCTGAAAGGAGTAAATGAACAATTGTATATAAAGACATTACTTTCGGAGGCCTCCTAACATCCTGTGTGGAAAAAGCCACAGTATAGCTGCCTTTAGTTATGAAATGCAGGGGATGGTATGATTCTAGCTTTGATGTTAGAGCTGCTATGTCAACCAGTTTGACCAAATTGTTTGCAAATGTTCCTATGTACCAAAAAA